>UELW01000010.1:995795-1460341 GCA_900490495.1 Danionella dracula | reverse complement strand
AAAGAACGCATGGAAGATGATCCTTTTACAGCATCCTCCATCCGGTCATCGTTCCAGCGCATCAAGCCCTCGAGGAGATAAGTGGGAAATGAGCGTCACTGGCACTTGTTCCTAGGAGTTAAATTGGTAGAAAAACACTTTTATGCAACCTGTATGAAAAATTAATAAACTGTGTAATGCATGCCTGTGTGTGCAATACCTGGAATAAACCGTTCAGATGGAGGTGGAAAGACTCCAGAGAGGTGGAGCCACGGGCACACCGTAGCAGCAGAGCTCCACACCGCCTTTCTTCAGGGACCCTGTCTTCAGATACAGTGGGAAGTTCTCTGGGTCTTGGATGCACTGAACGTGCTTCTGCTGCTCCTTCCATATCTGCTGGATCCGCTCGTGGTCCAGCAAAGGAACTCCCATAGTATCCTTCCCATCAGCACTGTCAAACAGATCAATCAGTGACGCAATCAATCGACTCGTCTCCTCCACTCCTCTGGTCCTCCTTCGGCAGTGCAGAGCCAACTCTTACGGTTGATTCGTCCACTGATTGCTTTCTCTGAGAACTGGCCAATCTTCCGTGCTGCTAGCTCGCCCTCCTTTGCGTGGCGAAGAGCAGCCACATCCTCAGGATCCCACGGAAGATGCATGTGGACAATCGGGCCATGAAGATCCCGTAGAGGGGGTGAGCTTCTGTCGTGACACCTGCGGCAAACCGGCGCATGAAATGCCAGATATCGAGGCGCACTTCCAGCTCATCCCACTCTGAAAACATGGCCCTAACACGGAAGGACCGTGCAGATTGCAGCAATCTTGTCCACATACACATCTTGGCGGTGCTGTTCCTGCCTCCCTGTAGCGCTTCATCAGTCCAGCTGCCATGGTGTCCAGTCCATGTCCCTCTGCCGCTGTCAGCACAGAGACAAGATTTGGCCGTACTCATTGCCAACATTTGTGCACCACGCAGCGGTCCCTGCAGCAGCCCCAGCGAGTTTCTTTGTGATCTGAGTGCAAAAATAAACTGTACAAAAATCTTGCCCATTTGAATCCATCAAACAGCGAAACAAACATGACGTGCATACCTTTTTTGTGGAGTCCATTTTCAGAACGCTGCCAAAAAACGAGTGATTTTGGACTTCACTTCTTGCAGGCGCCCCAGCACATCTCTGGCATACACATTTAGCAACCACTTGGGCTTCGGGAGTGCAGGTAAAATCGGTGGCTCAGCAAATGCAGGAAGCTGCACAAAGGAGGACCTTGCGAACGGTTCACATGCAGTCAGGTACTGCAGAACTCGCTGCGTCCACGCCTCGCTGTGTTGTTCCAGCAGCTTCTTGTAAAGCTGAGTCACGCTGTTGCCCAGTGTTCTCTCCCTCATCATCCTCAGCACACCGTTGTCACAAGAGTATCTAGGTAGCCAGGAAAAAAACCCCTAAAGTTTGGTTTAAAAACACAAACATTAAAGCATTAAACAATTACATAATATATATATATATATATATATATATAAATATATAGTATATATATATATATATATATATATATATATAATATATATATATATATATATAATTATATATATGTATATAATAATTATATATATGTATAATAATAATTACTAATACACTAATACAATGTAATACAATTATAAAAACAAGCACCTGTATGTCAGCAAAGCTGGAAACTGACTGCGGTGGCCCATATCCGCTGTCCTAAGATGTCCTCGGACCAAGCTGGATACTTCTTTTTGCAGCGCTTGCACTCCAGATACTCTGTTCAGATCATACCACCCTCGATGTCCAGGACCTTACGCACAGTGCTGTAAAGTCCTGCCGCTGTCAACCGGTGCCTTCCACAGTCTGGACGAATGCAGACCAGAGGAAATCTCCACATCTTTAAAGGCATCCACAGGAAAATGGGCGACAGAAGAACAGTCTGGAGAGGCAGGTGGCTGTGTGCATCAGAGGGGGTTGAGGAGGGTGCCACCAAAGCTTCAGATGGGACACTAGTTCTGGCTTGCCGGTCCTCTGGTTGGCCTTAAAGAGTGCGTTCCTGATCCCTCGTGCTGGAAAGATGGAAGGTGATCTTTCCAGTGAGTTGGAAGCTCAGCTGGTGGCTGCAGTCGATGTGAGGGATCTGGTGTCTGTGCTGTCGCAGAGTGAACGTTATGAAACAATATTAGGAACTGTGAGATATAGCAGTGCCATCAAAGAGGCAGCGGACCAGCTTAGCAGAAAGGTCCTCGGGAAGCCATGGGATGAACGTTATCGGCCTCCTGGAGCATACACAGGCACGAAATCTATTTATTTGTTGCTTTAAATGATATTTATTAGCAGACTAGGTAAAATTGTAAAACACCTAATTTTTGCATTTTATTCTTGTAGGTGAAATGCTGGGGATGGAATATTTGTATAATCAGACAGGCAAATCCCTGACTCCAGTGCTACCAGAGCAGGAAGACCAGCTGGTGGAGGAACTGGATGACAGGGAGCTGCAAGATGAGGGGTTTGAGGAAGAGAGCACGGAGGACATCACAGTTTCTGAGCTGTACCAGGATGAATCCTGTGTTCTTGAAAAAGGCCCCTTGTCTCTGTCTGAGCCTCAATCTTCAGGAGATGGACAATACCTTGCCAGTAGAGTGCTGTCGCCACCATCAGACACTGGTCTCAGTTTCTCTGATGAGGCTTGGGTAAGTCAAATTAAGGAGTGTATTTTATTGTCTTCTGCATTCTTCAAAAAGCCAAATGGCTTTTGTTTTATTTTAAGCCCTCACTGGCTGTGCCTTCTGTTGGAGGAGGAGAACACCTGGGCGGGTCAGAGGAGTCATGGCCAGCAGACACAAGCATCAGTCGTTCTGATGATGCTGAGGTAAGACATTCAAGTGCAGGGTTTATTCTTTTCGGTCACTTTCTATTTCAGATGTACTAACATCGTTCTGCTTTTGTCAGGGAGCAGTTGCTGGACCAGATGGAATCCCAGGCTGGGATAAGGTCCAGGATCTGGCTGGGTTCCTGGTGGGTCTTCGTGAGGCTGCTTACCTCACTGACCTTCAGGTTGCAGAGGCAATTCGTCTGTGGACCGCTCTCCCTGACAGCGACAAGCTGCGGATCAACTATCAGCCGCGACATCAGCCTCAGCTTTCCATTGGACGCTTTAAGGCACCAAAGCGATCCAGATCAACACCAGGGGTGGAGAGCGTGAAGCGGTGTCTGATTGGACACCCTGGGGGTCCAGCGCAGTGGCCCAGCACTAACCGCTTAGTGGAGGCCATTTGTGTTCAGCTCTGTGCTTTACACAAGTCTCCAACCAAGAAGGCTGGTGTGTGTACCCCCAGGTGGTCGAAAATCCTCACGGACTACCATCACATCCGTGAGCTGGTGCTGAACTGCCGCAGGCTGATGGATGACACCATGATCCAACTCTTTGAGTTGAATCAGAAGACACTTATACAGTGGTAAGCATGGCATTATTCTGTACTTATATGTTATACTCTTATTATATACTAGTAAATATTTTAGTGGACCAAAAGCTTTCAGTGTAATGAGTTATCATGAAACTAAATCAATTTTAATGTTGATTGTGCGAATTATAAAAGAACTTGCAATATTGAAAAAGTTTCTTTACTAACACCTTGTGTTGATGTTGAAAATGTGTAAAAAAACACACATGTTTAAACATAAATATAAAATATTTTCAGGTTCCAGCGGCGCCAGAAGAATCTGGAAATGAGTGTCCTCGGTCAGGGATTGACTCCATCTGCCACAGTTGCTGTCGCTGAAGCACCACTTCCTCAGCCGAGGGAGAAATTGGATGCCGTCCCATCAACATCAGGACCAAAACTCCAATTTCTCCTTCCAGCAAATCAAGAAGGGCAGGCTCCGATTCTTCGGCCAGGTCGAAAACCTGGTTCTAGCACTGTAGCCAAGAAGCGCCCCATCACACCCGCACTCACTCAATCGACAGTGCAATCACTTCTAACACCTGGGTCAATGTTGGGAACACTGGTCTTAAGTGTAGCTTCACCGAGTGCTTCAGCGGCTGGTACATGCCATGCCCCACTTGCTCCTTTAATTGTTGCACCCGGTGCAGGCCTAGCTCCTCATGCTCCTGCAATTGTTGCACCCAGTGCAGGCCCAGCCCCACATGCTCCTTCTGTGATTGCTCCTGTGTCCCGTTACACCCAAAGGAACAGGCGCAGACGGGCTCTAGAGGAGCAAACTGGGGTTCATAAAAGGAGGTATGTCCGAGAGGTCACTTTTAATAAGTGTTCAAAATGTGGGCAGCCAAAGACTAAGGAGTATGGACATAGCTGATTTGGAAATACCACATTTTGTTTACAAGCCTCCAATGGGCAATCTTTGCAGGACTGGTTGGCAGAACAGAAGGTGAAACAATAAAACTTCTCCTCCACAATAAACTGCTATCAAACAATTGTCATGTTGTTGATCTGTACATAATTGTATCTTTATATATTATATGGTTATTGTTATTTTTAGATATTTACATGGTCGATTGTCATATTTTGCAATGTCTGTATATATGTTTTTATGTGTTTAATAATTTAACTGTTAATAGTTCATTTATATTACTCTGTTTAATAATTTAAATTGTTAATATTTTATTTATGTTATTCTGTTTAATAATTTTATTTATATTATTGTGTTATGGGATCCTGTTTAAATTGTATCCTTAGTTTTTTTTTAAATGTGTGCATATTTATTTTTTATTGATATATTTTTTGAATAAAACGTTTCATTTATATTCACGTTGAATGTGTCATCAATTGGATCAGTGAAGTCTTATACATTTTATCGATAAACCTATAAACATTTAATTTTTTTTATTGAAGTATTTGTTATTTAATTGAAAATGTATCCAGATCTTTGGTCTTTTGCCTGTTACTATATCAAATAAATAATATCAAATCAAATAAATGATATCAACAAACCCAAACAATGGTACTGAAATAATATGTACACTTTCTTCCATTTAAATGTTATCAATTTATTCAAAGATAAACATCTGTGTAATATGCATTTAATATAATGAGCAAACAAATTGTCATCGATTGGATCAAGTAAAATTTACATGGCATAAATAAACCCAAACAATTAAGTACACTTGTGCACGCGCTTTTATGTTATTATGGACGAAAACGTGACGTCAAGGTGTTGCGTCACCGCCAGGTAGATTCATGGGTTCGAATCCCGCTCTCAGATGGGGAACTTTTCTTTTTAAGCAAATAAACACCTCGACGGCGCGCGTCGGCGTTACCCAAACATTGTCATCGGGCTGTTAGAGTCAGTTTGTCGTTTTCGGCGTGCTTTTCGCTTGTGTGCGGGGGCGCAAAGATTGGGCCCCTTCTTATGCTAAGCGAACGCTCTACCATTTGAGCTAATTCCGCTTCCATGATGAAACAGAGTTCTTGATCTATGGTGTGAATGCATGTTTGAGAGCATTGTAAATTGACGAAGTGTTTTTTAGCATCAAATGGCTCCGTTTGTTCACGCGTTGAGCTAAAAACGCCAAAATTGTGGGTTCAATACCCATACAGACCAGCCCTTAAGTTTTGCTTTTTTTCTGTGTTAATGCACAACGTAGATGAAAAGCCATGGGTTTGCTCAGGTATGTCATAGACAAGCTAAAGCTGTCAATGTTCTTGCTGTTGGCAAAACAAAAATGACATTTGTCGAAAAAGTCGAATTGCTAGTATGGCAGATTTTTTCAGGTTTTGGAAAGGAAAAGGTAGAACTGTCCAACAGTGAAAGGTAAAGCCAATTGCAGAATGCGGGCATTGATCCCGCTACTTCTCGCATGCTACTAATGCCTTCCGTCCGTCGAGCCAAAGTAAGACCACATCAGCCAATCACGTTCCTCTCTTGGGCTTACTTTTGGCCAATCGCGTTTCTCATTTGGGCTAACTTTTGACCAATGGCGTTTCTCCTCTGGAGCTGACTTTTACCCTGTCTCCTGTCGTCTATATTATCATCGGTGGAGAAAGGTAAGACGACGACTCGCTTGTCTCTTTACGTTGTTTGTTTCTTGATAAAGTTATCATTTCTTGCTTTAATGAACGAGAAGTTACTGCTTAGTTAGTTAGTTATCGGTTGATCACACAGTATCCGTATTTTGATGTAAACTGTAACTTTTCTCTTAATCATCATTCATCAATACATACATATCGCTCGACAAAATAGCAAAGCAAGTACTCTTTCCTCATCTCAGTCGACTAATGAACGAAAGCTCACTTCTCACTTGATTTTATATGAATGCCCAAGTGTAACTTCTTCGACTCTTACTGTTATTTACTTTCCGTTAGCCTTCGCCCATCCCTCCTGCTATAGCAGGTTTATGCCCCTACAATCAGAAGCAACGTTTCCAAAGAAAAGACGACGTTTTCTACATATATAAAAGTACACATATAGTCGTACCTTTTAAACTGGCTTTAAAAGTGATTTTGTATGTGTTTATAGTGGTAATTTGAATTTGAATATGCAAGCACTTAATATATATTCGGTTTGTCTAACAAAAGCCTTCACTGAAACCATTTTTATTTATTTTATGTTCCTGGATGAGCACTATTGATCACTGCAACCAATTGGCAAGTATAAAATGCTGCAGAAATGCTAGATGGAGAGTCTAAAAACAGTTCAGGTGTCACTCAAGAACGATGGAATATAGAATAAAAGCAGTATTCCCTGTTAAAAGTTCAAAATGTGTTTTTAATATGCACATTATTTTTTTACTGTAAACATATGTAACAATAGTCGGCTGAACCACTTACAAGTATGCTTGTAATTATTGTATTATAGCAATTGTATAAACTGCACCTCCCTGTGTAAGAATAATAAGGAATTCTCATTTTTATACTCTGTATTCTTGTGAAACTCTGTGTGCTGAGTGTGCCTGTATTATCCTGTGTTTTTATTTCTGTAACTGATTTACTTGGTTTTATTGCTCTATTGTTTACTTTTATTGCTTTATTGTTTTATTGCTCCAGCTGCCACCTTCTATCTTCTCCTGGATATCTCCTGCACACCATTTGCTTCAGGGGGTTTGGGGGGTTTAAACTCTGACTGTTCTTGTATGTCCAGTTTACCACTCCCTTTTGATAGTATATAAGGAGACTGAAATTCTGTGTTTCCAGAAGTCTTTGTTTGAATATACTCAAACAGCTTCTCCAAAGGCTAGGGGATCCGCTGATGATGTTGCTCAAATAAAAGAAATCCTACAACTTGGTGACCCTCGACGTGATCCGCCTGTGCAGGTAAGCAAATTCTATTTTTTCCTTGCCTGTCCAGGTGGGTCTTGTTTGTAGGAAAATTGTAGAGATAATTAAAATAAATTGTAACTGGTTATCCTGTAATGGTGTCTCGTACCTGATTAAATTTAGGTTAGCCATTTGACAGAAGATCACATGGTTGTGATATAAAATAGGAGTCAGATTAATAGAGTTATCCTGTAATGGTGTTTCGTACTTGATTAAATTTGAGTTAGCCATTTAACAGAAGATAAGTTTGAGAAAACTGGTTATCCTGTAAAGAGTGACGTTTCGTACTTGATTAAATTTGAGTAGCGTACTCTGCAGAAGATTGCACGTATAAATAAGGGATTTATTTTACGGCAATAACATACGTATAAAAACTTTTTTTTTTACTTGTTGAGCATTGGAGCAGCATAATTAGTGGATCCCCTGAAAAAAGCCTTTGTAATATGGGTCAAACTCATCCGAAGCCTGAGCCCGGCGAAACTGCCCTTAGTTGGATGGAACGTTGTGGCTGGGGTTATTTTACACAACCCTACGTTTCCAGCCTTGCGGGATGGACGGAAGAACAGCCACAATGGCGTAACTTCCCTCGCGAAGGCTCATTTGAACCGAGCGATCTAAAAACAGCACATGATTTGACTTATGGTGGAATGGGAGATCCAGATTGGAATTTAGATTATATGAAGGCTGCTTATGGCATGTGGTATGACATGAGTTCAACCTGGAGAAAAAAGAAAAACATTTTTGTGCCAAAATCTGTGTTAAAAACTGTACCAAAGCCTGACAAACGAAAGAAAGCGGATAATGTTTGCGCTGTGAGCAGAGCTTCTCTTCCTCCGCCCCCATATGCAGCCCCGCGCGCGCGCACTCACACAGCCCTGCCCGCGCCCGCTCTCACACAAGAGATGAAAACAGATGTTTCTTTCTCACACACTGCTTCAGCGCTCAGCGCTCTGAAAGAAAGTGAATCCCGATCTGAAGCCCGCGCTCCCGCTTCTAAAATTTATCCGTCTATCTCCAAAATTAATAACGAAACACGACAACGAATGGACGCCGCCAATAAAGATGGCCGTCTATGGGGGAAAACATAGCAGCAGTTTGGATTGCGAGAGCAAAGGGGATTGATATTATTCCTCCCTCCCCTACGGCAC
Source organism: Danionella dracula (assembly GCA_900490495.1). Lineage (NCBI taxonomy): Eukaryota > Metazoa > Chordata > Actinopteri > Cypriniformes > Danionidae > Danionella > Danionella dracula. Next base: position 1,451,935 of record UELW01000010.1, on the reverse strand, counting down.
TGAAAGATTTGATCTCGCTCCTTCCCAGCCCAGAAGACCCAACCACTTTTGTCAGAATGCTGATTCAGAGCTCTAGACACTGTCAGCTGACTGGTGCTGATTATCTATTTATTTTGCAAAGCAAATTGGGCACCAGCTATGATGAAGCAGAAATAATTGAAAAGGTGGCAGCTTTAGACCCAAAACATGACGAATTAAAGCAGGAACAGGAAGATGAGGAGGAGGATGTGAAGGGTGGTGCATGCTCAAAGAGAGGGGCCAAACCAAAATTGACTCTGCCCTGGCGTGAGCATCATGGTGAATTGCTCGAGCTCCTCGCCAGGGATCTTACCAAATATTTGGTTCAGAAAAAAACAGTCAACAGAGACCTCTCTCATGTGACATCCTGTAAACAGGAAAAGAATGAGAGCGTCTCAGCTTTCTACAAGCGCTTTGCAGATACGTGGATGCATGTAGGGGGTTTTGAACTGGACATGTCCAGAGCTGACCCCATGTTCCTGTCAACCTTCCTGAATAATTGTCTTCCCGCATGTAGAGACATTCTAAAATATCACCTGTGTGATAGAAATCGTTTGACTTTGAAGGAAGCAGGTGAAAAAATGAGAATGCTAGAAGGTGATGGATTTTTCCAGAATGATAAAAAGAACACAGCATGTGTAATGATGCAAGGTCTGGGGAAACCCAGACAAGGTCCTCCTAAAGGGGGAAACTGTAACTACTGTGGAAAGCCAGGCCATTGGGCCAGAGAATGTAGGCAAAAAAAAAGAGGGACAGCGGGAGAGGAAGGAAGTGGGAGCCACAGGCCCACCCACAGCAACAACAAATGCATCCACAGCAGTATCAGCAACAATATAGAGCTCCGCCCCCTGGACAGTACCAATCTTACCAGCAGAATCACTATGAACCTCCTCCCCAAATGATGGGGCCATATCCACAGTCCGGATTTTCTGGCCCCCGCCCTCAGCAGCAGCCTCATGCGGGTCCACGCCCTTACCAGGGCTCGTACCAGTCCAGCCCCTACACACACAGAGACTAGGGGTGCCCTCAGAGCCAGACCCCCACCGCCACAATGTTTAGCATGTCCTTCTCCTCTCCCTTGCAGGCAGACCTTCCCATGATAAACCTTAAGTTGAATGGGAGTGTCTACCCTTTTCTGTTGGACACTGGAGCAACCATGTTCTCGTTAGGGGAGGGGTATGAAGGACCAATATCTAATGGCAGTGTAAGCTCTGTGGGAATAGATGGGGTGCCCTTTCGCAGCCCTATGACGCCGCCTCTTAATACAACAATAGAAGGGGACCCTTCTATATGTCTTTCTCATCGATTTGTAAGCATGCCAAATTCACCATTTAATTTACTCGGTAGAGATCTCTAAATTAGGCATGTCTCTCTCCTTCCATGGTTCCAAATTAATAATTAACACCGCTACCTGTGCTTCAGAAGAGATGCGCTCACTTGATGGGAGTTCAGTACACAGTAATGTGTCTATGGTGCATGACCTGACTACAGACTCGCACCCTTTGTTAGCATCCCTTCCATACTCTTTGTGGGCCGCTCACAAAAATGATGTTGGCCTTGTAGCATGTACTCCCTATGAGGCTCAGCTAAGACATGCCGACCCCGTTTACAGGAAACAATACCCACTGTCTGAAGAAAAGGCTCTGGGCATTGATGGCATCATAGCTGCCTTACTAGAGCAGCAGGTTGTGGTTCCGTGCCACAGCCCATATAACACCCCTGTAAACCCTGTAAAAAAGCCAGATGGGTCCTGGAGATTCACTCAGGATCTGAGGGCTATCAATGATGTGGTACGCCCCGTTTCCCCTATTGTACCTGATGTCCCAACCATCATGGCCTCTATACCTGCAAAACATGCATACTTTTCAGTGGTTGACCTGTGTTCTGCTTTCTTTAGCATTCCCGTGTCTCCACAAACACAGCCCTTGTTTGCCTTCACACATCGAGGGTACCAATATACCTGGACGAGGTTACCTCAGGGGTACATTGATTCCCCTGCAGTATTCACTCAAGCGGTAAGACAAAGCCTTGAGGCTTTGGACATACCCCCCAATGCATGTTTTCTCCAATATGCAGATGACCTCTTGGTGACTGGAGAAGATGAGGAGACCTGTCAGCAAGCCACGCTAGCCTTACTCAATAGACTGGCTCAATGTGGTTTCAAGGTCTCCAGAACTAAACTACAGTTTTGCTCCCCCAAGGTCACGTATATGGGGTATGAGGTCTCACAGGGACAAAAGGTGCTTACACCTGAAAGAATCACCATCATTACTGAAAGCACTAAACCACTGACCAAGCAGGCTATGATGGCCTTCTTGGGGCTCATTAATTACTGCCGTCAGTGGATACCCGACTGCTCACATTATGACAGAATTTTGAGATCTTCCTTTTCTCATGCAGATCCTATGCAACACACAGTAGTGTGGACCAATGATATGTTGGAGGCATATCGGGCCCTGAAATCAGCCCTATGCTCCGCTCCTGCTTTGGGGCTTCCAAACTATGACCTCCCCTTCCACCTTTATGTCACTCACCATGGTGATACTGCTTCTGGAGTATTGGCCCAGGAGCATGGAGGGGGGTATAGACCATGTGCATATTTGTCTAAGACCTTGGACACAGTGGCCAGGGGCCTTCCTTCCTGGCTTAAGGCCATGGCAGCGGCTGCTGTCATGGTACAGGAAGCGGAAAAACTGGTTTTAGGGCATTCTTTGACTCTGCACTGCCCTCACCAGATTCAATATATGCTAAAACACTTATCTACGCAGCACTTATCTGCTCAAAGGAGGTGTGGCTATGAACAGGTCCTTCTGGCAACAGAAAACCTACACATCAAAGCCACCAGTTCGCTCGACACCATGGCGCATGCTTTGCAGCGCCTTCTCAGTGTACAAGATCAAGGTGAATTGGATGAACATGACTGCGTTCATATTATTTCACTGGACTGCTCCATTCGACCAGACCTTAAAGACATACCCATACCGGGAGTGAGGGAGCTGTTTGTAGATGGCTCCTGCTCCAAGCCTCACGATGGGATGTATTTGACTGGATATGCTGTGTGTGAACTACCTGATAAGACTTTAGAGTCAGCTGCTTTACCTTTTTCCTCTGCCCAAGCTGCAGAATTGGTGGCTCTGACGAGGGCCTGTCATCTGGCCGCAGACCAAGACGTGAACATTTATACTGATAGCCGCTATGCTTTTGGCGTAGCTCATGACTTTGGACAGGTATGGGCTACGAGAGGTTTTGTTGCCGCTGATGGGAAACCCATTTCCCATAGCTCATTGGTTCTGGATTTAATCCAGGCCTGCCGTCTGCCCCGTACACTGGCTATCATAAAAACAAAGGGACACTCTTCTGCTGATACTATAGAGGCTAAGGGTAATAATCTTGCAGATAATGCCGCTAAAGAGGCTGTGCAAAATGGGCAGATGCCTACGTGGTTAAACCTTGCACAAATTTCGACAGCTCCGAATACTCTAATCAGCGCCATATTGCCCCCTATCGATTTAATTGCTGTTCAAGCAGCTGCTTCTGATCAAGATTTCTATTTTTGGCAAACACATGGCACCAAACCAGACAAGAATGGCGTTTACCTTGACGAAAAGGGAAGGATTTGTGTTCCTTCCGCATGTGCGCCTTTTCTCGCCCGCGAGTTCCACGGTGTTACACATCGCAGTCGAAGAGGGGTAATAGACACAATGAACTCTTCTTTATGTATTTTTAATTTGACAACACATATAAATCAAACACTTGATAGATGTTTAATTTGTGCACAAAATAATGTTACAAAACCGCAGGCAAAACACCAACAGTTGATAAAGCCAGAAATCCCCTTCCAGCAATGGCAGGTTGATTTCACACATCTCCCTAAGAGGGGACCAAATAAATATTTATTGGTCTTTGTAGATGTATTTTCTAAATGGGTTGAAGCATTTCCCTGTAGAAGAGAGGATGCAAAAACAGTTATTTCATACTTGACGAAAGACATCATACCAAGGTATGGCATACCATGTGGCATAGATTCAGACAGAGGCCCCGCCTTTGCAGCAAAAGTAATGCAAGGGGTAGCAAAAGACCTAGGAATAAATTGGCACTTACATATCCCTTACCACCCTCAGTCATCAGGAGTAGTGGAGCGAACAAATCGCACCATAAAAGACAAATTGAGAAAACATGAGAATGTCCCCACACAAAGGACTCCAGGGGTTGTCGCCTTATGAAACAGTGATGGGTAGACCTTTTCCAGCCCCTTGGAGAGGAGGCAGCTTCGCTGTGGGGGATGGCTCGGGTGATGTTCATTTAAGAAAATATATGAATGAACTAATTGAGGTTCTGAACCATTATTGGCAAAAGATACATTCAGAAGCGGCACCAATGTCTGAGGACAGTACACACCCATTTAAAGTTGGAGATAAAGTTTTGATAAAGCCATTTCACAAATTAGGAGAAAATCTCTCTGAACCCAAATATAGTACTCCTACTGAGATTGTTGCCGTCACTAGAACAGCTGTATTAACTTCCTCCTTTTCACAATGGAATGCTTCTAGAGTAAAACAAGCCCCTGAAACAATGTGAATTATTATGGGTTATTATGAATATGTGCAATGAAAAGAGTTCCCATAATCTGTCTTGAGGTTTCTCTGTTCCTAGGGAACCCCATCAGAGAACTCTGGTGGCCAAGCCAACAACTGCTTAACCTCCATTCTGAGCATTATTAAAAGAACTTGGCAACCTCACAATGATCTGGAAACTTCCTCTGCGAACTGGTTCTGAGATATTTCCTGATGGACTTCAACCACCAAGTAGTCTGTGGAAATCCACCACCTAAAGAACTTTTGACCAGATATCGACGCTGGAGTGAACATGGACATTTTGACTGGACCAAAGAGCAAAGCACAAACCCAATAGAAGAAAATTTATGGTATAAATATGCAAAAGTTTTGGCTCAATCATATAATGTTTCTAATTGCTATGTCTGTTCTGTTATGCCCCACTCAGCCCAACAGGTCACCTTATATGGGAAACATATGAGCGGGCCTAACGCCGCTTGTTTTGCTAGCATAGCCTCCTTAGGGTATGCCGATGAGTTTCTTCCACTTCTTCTCACAGGAACATTTGAGCAAACGATTGAAGATAGGGAGTTGAACAGAACAATGGATAATGTTGAATGTGATTCTAAATTTTGGGTTAAAATACGCAGTAAAGCCCCAAAGGGAAAATTACTAGGACACAAAATATTTATAAACCATAGTAAAATACACCGTGTTTGCTATAAACAAGTAAAGGGAAATATTTTCATGGGAGAAATTGATGAGAAAAATTGTGGTGTTACCAGTGTGAAGAGCCTTTCTGACCCTACATCATCTGACCTCTCCAACGGCACATATATTGTGGAGGGTGGCTGGTGGCTGTGTGGATACATGGCTTACCTTGCTCTGCCTGCTAACTGGACAGGTAGATGCGCCCCCATCCATGTAACAGATCATACTTTTATTGTCACAGCTAAGGCTGGGGATGAAGGCAAACCCAGCCTTGAAGTTGGTCACCCTAAGTGGGTGCGAAGCAGTGTGTGCGCTTTTTTGAGCCACACGACCCAATCTGGGGGTCGAATGTTCCTGAAGAATTTAAAATCTGGACTACGGGAGGCAAGGTCACGCTGGCACTGGTACCACAAATGGGAGTAGGGAAAATTATGCTCCAATTAGAGACCCTGGCCTACAGATTTGGTTTGTTTTTAAATGCTACAATTGATATTGATCAGAATCAGAATAAGGAAATTGATTATCTCAGAACTATGGTAATGCAAAATAGAATGATTCTTGACTTACTGACTGCTTCTTCAGGAGGAGTCTGTGTACTGCTAAATACAACGTGTTGTACATTTATCCCAGATGACGTATATAGAGACAAAATGAAAAAAGCCCTTGATACATTGGTAGCCCTGAGGCAAGCTATGACTAAGGATTGGAAGAGTGACCAGGGCTGGGGATGGGAATGGTTGTTTCCTAATTTGTCAGTGTGGCTCTCGCCCTTGTTATCAACATTTGTTCCCATAGCAATCATTCTCTTACTGCTTTGCTGCTGTGGTCCGACTCTTCTGCAATGCTTGATGAACCGTGTGTACGCGACTATTGAAAGTATGACGGAGAGAAGAAATGAAAGAATTCCTTTAAAGTGAATGGTTTCTTAGGCTTTTCAAGCCCAAAAGAGGGGACTGTAAGAATAATAAGGAATTCTCATTTTTATACTCTGTATTCTTGTGAAACTCTGTGTGCTGAGTGTGCCTGTATTATCCTGTGTTTTTATTTCTGTAACTGATTTACTTGGTTTTATTGCTCTATTGTTTACTTTTATTGCTTTATTGTTTTATTGCTCCAGCTGCCACCTTCTATCTTCTCCTGGATATCTCCTGCACACCATTTGCTTCAGGGGGTTTGGGGGGTTTAAACTCTGACTGTTCTTGTATGTCCAGTTTACCACTCCCTTTTGATAGTATATAAGGAGACTGAAATTCTGTGTTTCCAGAAGTCTTTGTTTGAATATACTCAAACAGCTTCTCCAAAGGCTAGGGGATCCGCTGATGATGTTGCTCAAATAAAAGAAATCCTACACCCTGAGCTAGAGCCTTGATCACCTGGTACTCAACCGAGCTCCACAAATCATGAATTTTGTGGCGTCTACGGACACCATAGTCCCGCAAGTAGACCAGTTGGCCCTCGGCCAATGGTAAATCATGGACTCTGGCATCGTGCCGTGCCTTGCGATCCCTGGCCCCCGACTCCATGCGTTCTCAGGCCCCCTCATAAGCAACCCGAAGGGTCTCCTGATGTTGTTGGACCCACTCATGCACACCGCCCACTCCCACTTCGGGCACCTGACCCAGCAGGAAATCCACTGGCAGGCGAGGCTCTTGCCCAAACATGAGGAAGTGGGGTGATTCCCCAGTGGATTGATGAGGGGTAGTATTATAATAGAATAACACTTGAGGCAGGCATGTGGCCCAGTCAGTCTTCCGTGTGGCCGGCAGCATACGTAACAAGTTGTGCAGTGTTCTATTAAATCTCTCGCACTGCCCATTTCCTGCTGGATGATATGGGGTGATACGAGAACGCTGCACATTGTATAGGGAGCATAGCTGCTGGATCAAAGATGACTCTCTGATCCCTAGTGGGTACAGCAAGTGTAAACTTGGTGAACACATCCGTGATGACCAGGACGTTCTCTAAGCCTGAACGGGTGGGCTCCAACACAGTAAAGTCCAGGGCTACCACCTCGTTGGGCTTAGAGGCCAACAAATGGCCCATGAAACTGACCGGGTCCGTCCTAGTTTTTTTTGCCACTTGACAGCGGGGACATTGTCGGCACCACTGCGCAACGTCTTTGGACATACTCGGCCAATAATAGCGCTTTCGCACCAGTTCCAACGTTCGATCGATTCCTTGGTGCCCATGTTCCTGGTGTAGTGGCGTCAAAACCGTGGGTCTTAGGGAGGTGGGTAGCACAAGCTGCAAGGTCCACTCAGGGCTGTTGTCACTACACCGCCGACGGAAGAGCAGACCATCCTCCTCCTGGAATCGATCGACTTGGCGTAGCAGTGCCACCGCCTGCTTAGAGAGCAGCCTCCGTTCCTCAACAGTGGGTGTTCTCCCCTGTCTCCAGAGGTCCCACGCGGTTCGGATGCTCAGATCTGCCTTCTGCAGGGCCCCTATATCATGCTCTATGGCAGGAAGGGCTAACACAGAAGACTGAATAACAGGGGCCCTTTCTGACTGTTTAATAGCCTCAGGCAAGGTGGTTCCAGGCAGGATCTTTACCAGCTCTTGATGGCTAGTAGGTCCTTGCCGGGACAGGGCATCTGCATTGCGGTTACTCTTGCCGGAACGGTACCTGATGGTGAAATCGAATGCGGTCAACTGAGCTGCCCACCGTTGCTCAGTGGCCCCAAGCTTGGCCGTGTTCAGGTGACTAAGAGGATTGTTATCCGTGAACACAGTACACCTCTGCCCCAGGAGGTAGTCTCGAAACTTCTCAGTCATGGCCCACTTGAGTGCAAGAAGTTCGAGTTTCATCGAGCTGTAATTGGACATGTTGCGCTCAGTGGGCCGAAAACCACGGCTGGCATATGCGATGGGTCGGACTCTACCCTGCTGTTCCTGTGAAAGGACCGCCCCGAGCCCTTCATGGCTAGCATCCACTTCAAGGATGAAGGGGAGAGTGAAATCTGCATATGCCGGCACAGGGGCTGAGGTCAGGCGATGTTTTAATGCCTCAAAGCTCTCTTCACACTGGTCAGACCAAGCATCAGTGAACCGGCCACTTTCACCAGGGTTAGCTTTGCGACTAACAAACCTGGCCACTAGGCAATGTAGAGGCCCTGCCAAAGAGGCGAACCCATCCACAAAGCGCCTATAGTAACTCGCGAACCCCAAGAACGACCTTAGCTCGGCAACTTCCTTGGGGCACGGCCAGTCTCAAACAGCCTTCACCTTATCTGGGTCAGTAGCCACTCCATCGAAGGAGATAATATGGCCCAGGTACCCCACTTCCCATTGGAAAAATGAACATTTGGTGAGTTTAGCCTTTAGCCCTTCCCCACGCAGTCGGCCAAGTACCGTTTCTAGCCGCTCTAGATGCTGCTCTACTAAAGATGAAAATACAACGATGTCGTCAAGGTAGAGCAGAAGTGACTGGCCCTGTTGATCCCCGAGTATGCGTTCCATCAGCCTCTGGAAGGTACTCGGGGCGTTGCAGAGGCCAAACGGCAGACGGTTAAACTCAACGAGCCCAAAGGGCATACAAAAAGCAGTCTTATACTTGTCACACTCTGCCACAGGAACTTGGTGGTAGCCACTGGCCAGGTCAAGAGTGGAGAACCACTTAGCCCCGGACAGTGAGTCCAAGGTTTCCTCGTTACGCGGCAATGGGAATGCGTCCGGGCATTCAGTTGTCTATAATCGACACAGAGCCTGAGTGTCCCATCCTTCTTTTTTACAAGGACAACTGGGGAAGCATAAGGGCTGCAGCTCTCTCGAATGATGTTGGTTTCGAGGAGCTGAGTAATGTGGGTCCTAACCATATCATACTCCGATGGGGGTATACGCCGGTAACGCTGACGGACTGGTGTCTCATCAGTCAAAGAGATGGTGTGGGTAAGCAAGCTAGAGCAACCCAAATCCCCATCACTTTCAGAGAAAACAGGTTGAAATTTTAACAACAGTGAACGCACATGGCCTTGCTCTGCTACTGAAAGCCTGGCCAACGAACTGGTACTAACGAAGGTGAGACTAAAAGGCCAGCTGGTAGTCCACTTTCAGAGGGTTCCAGGAGTGCTGTCTGGTCCCCATATTGTTCAGAACATGAAGCAGCCACCATTTTCATGGAGCCGCCCAAGGTCCGACAGGCTTTACGGCCTAGTGATCGGGCATACACAGGGCCCCTGGATGAAGCCTGCTCCAGATGATGGCAGCACTGTAAGGCCTGAAACACTGGGATAGATGAAGTAAAAGCCATAGGTGAATCAAAAAGTGCATCTTCATACTGACTGAATAGCTCTTTATAACACCGAGTCAACACATTCATCCCGAGTATGCCAGGAACGCGAGCATTTGTGCAGCCAATGGGGTCCCGCACCACCAATATGCCACACCCAGACATAAACTGCCCACAGACATTAACATCCAGCTCCGTGTAGCCCACATATGGGATCAATGAACCGTTGGCAGCCTTGAGCTTTAGCCAATTACTCTCCTTCAGGCCATCATGTCTCCTTGACCCAAACACTACTCACGTCAGTCAGAAAGACATGCTCTGCCCACCGACACCATTCCAGCCACCTTACATGTTTTCTCTGCGCTAGTAAAAAGTCCTAATTAGTGCCGCGAAACAGAGCTCCAAACATACAGTCTGTCCACAGTTTATCCACATACCTTGTCACCAAGGATACCGGAAGCGAAACGGCCCAATGGGACGCATCAGCCGAGCAAGCGAACGCATATCGGCCTTCAAAATAAGAGCGCTTTTATTTGCCTCTTGCTGCCTTCTGATTGGCTAATGAGGCAAAATAGAAAACGCGTCCCAAGCAGGGAAACTCCATATTGCCACAAATGCACTCTTTTTTTGTTGAAAACAAATGTGTGAAAAACGTTTTATTTCGAGGAATGCATCAAAAAAGTACAAGCTTAATGAGACTCTGCAAAATAAATGCTAGTCAAAACTAGTCAGATTCTTTTAAAATAAACTTAACAAAATAGACATAAGTTGGGACTAAGAGTATTACTTCATGGCTCAAAGTCCCTGGTGGTCTAGTGGTCAGGATTTGGTGCTCTCACCGCCGTGTCCCGGGTTTGATTCCCGGTCAGGGAAAAACAGTCTTTTTAAAGATTAGTTTCTAATTCAGTTTTATTTACCCTAAATGCTTTTTGCTGTTTAAAATGCCAAACATACTCCTCAGATCTGTTGTCAGCTTCTCAGTGTAGAGAAGAAGTGTGGCGCAGCGTAAGCGTGCTTGGCCCATAACCCAGAGGTCGATGGATCAAAACCATCCTCTTCTAGCTTTTTCTTCAATGCACTCTTTTTTGTTGAAAACAAAAGTGTGAAAAACGTTTTATTTCGCGGAATGCATCAAAAAAGTACAAGCTTAATGAGACTCTGCAAAACAAATGCTAGTCAAAACTAGTCAGATTCTTTTAAAATAAACTCAACAAAATAAACATAAGTTGGGACTAAGAGTGTTTGCTGATGGCTTAAAGTCCCTGGTGGTCTTCTGGTCAGGATTCAGTGCTCTCACCGCCGTGGCTCGGGTTCGATTCCCGGTTAGGGAAAAACAGTCTTTTTAAAAATTAGTTTCTAATTCAGTTTTTTTGACCCAAAATGAATTTTGCTGTTAAAAATGCCAAACATACTCCTCAGATCTGTTGTCAACTTCTCAGTGTAGAAAAGCAGAGTGGCGCAACTGAAGCGTGCTGGGGCAATAACCAAAAGTCGATAGATCGAGCCCATCATCTGCTAGATTTTTCTTCAATGCACTCTTTTTTGTTGAGAACAAAAGTAGGAAAAACGTTTTATTTCGAGAAATGCATCAAAAAAGTACAAGCTGAATGAGACTCTGCAAAAAAAATTCTACTCAAAACTAGTTAGATTCTTATAAAATAAACTTAACAAATTAAACATAAGTCGGGACTAAGAGTGCTTGCTGATGGCTCAAAGTCCCTGGTGGTCTAGTGGTCAGGATTTGGCGCTCTAACCGCCGCGGCCCGAGTTCGATTCCCGGTCAGGGAAAAAATCATCTTTTTATAAATTAGATTCTAACACAGTTTTTTGACCCAAAATGATTTTTGCTGTTAAAAATGGCAAACATACTCCTCAGGTCTGTTGTCAGCTTCTCAGTGTGGCGAAGCAGAGTGGCGCAGCGGAAGCCTGCTGGACCCATAACCCAGAGGTCGATGGATCAAAACCATCCTCTGCTAGCTTTTTCTTTAATGCACTCTTTTTTTTTAGAGAACAAAAGTGTGAAAAATGTTTTATTTCGAGGAATGCATCAAAAAAGTACAAGCTTAACGAGACTCTGCAAAACAAATGCTAGTCAAAACTAGTCAGATTCTTTTAAAATAAACTCAACAAAATAAACATAAGTCGAGACTAAGAGTATTTGCTGATGGCTCAAAGTCCCTCGTGGTCTAGCGGTCAGGATTCGGTGCTCTCTCCGCCGCGGCTGGGGTTCGATTCCCGGTCAGGGTAAAAATAATCTTTTTAAAAATTAGTTTCTAATTCAGTTTTATTGACCCTAAATGCTTTTTGCTGTTAAAAATGGCAAACATACTTCTCAGATCTGTTGGCAGCTTCTCAGTGTAGAGAAGCAGAGTGGCGCAGCGGAAGCATGCTGGGCCCATAACCCAGAGGTTGATGGATCGAAACCATCCTCTGCTAGCTATTTCTTCAATGCACTCTTTTTTTGTTGAGAAAAAAAGTGTGAAAAACGTTTTATTTCGAGGAATGCATCAAAAAAGTACAAGCTTAATGAGACCGTGCAAAACAAATGCTAGTCAAAACTAGTCAGATTCTTTTAAAATAAACTTAACAAAATAGACATAAGTTGGGACTAAGAGTATTTGCTGATGGCTCAAAGTCCCTGGTGGTCTAGTGGTCAGGATTCGACGCTCACACCACCTCGGCCCGGGTTCGATTTTCAGTCAGGGAAAAACAGTCTTTTTAAAAAATAGTTTCTAATACAGTTTTTTGACCCAAAATGATTTTCGCTGTTAAAAATGCCAAACATACTCTTCAGATCTGTTGTCAGCTTCTCAGTGTAGACAAGCAGAGTAGCGCAGCGGAAGCGTGCTGGGCACATAACCAAAAGGTTGATGGATCAAACCCATCATCTGCTAGCTATTTCTTCAATGCACTCTTTTTTGTTGAGAACAAAAGTGGGAAAAATGTTTTATTTCGAGGAATGCATCAAAAAAGTACATGCTTAATGAGACTCTGCAAAACAAATTCTAGTCAAAACTAGTCAGATTCTTATAAAATAAACTTAAGAAAATAAACATAAGTTGGGACTAAGAGTATCGCAAAATTAATTTAAGTAAGGTGAGGGTCGAGCTGCGAGTACTCACCTGCAGTGTCTCGGGGGACCTCTTCAGACACCTCTTCAATCTTAATGTCCATTCTTTTTTCTAAGCACAGAAAACACATGGATTAGGACACCATTTTTCTGCCAGTTTTCACTGGAAGATAATGCTTACAATGTAAAATAGAAAAACGAGATAATAAAAAATAATTACTCTGTCAAAAGCAAGGGCCGAAAAAACGCAATTTATGAAATTAAATGGTCAACGGAAATAATAAAAACAAAAACAAAGAGTTCTTAACCCTTGTGTGTTGTTCATATTATTGTTACTGAGGCAGTGTGGACCCATTGTTTTTTTTTTATCCCAATCAAGATATTTCATGTTAAAATACTTAAACAATATTTAGTTTAGCCAGGAAACAAGTAATTTAAACAGCAAATATACTTTACTTATTGTTTTTTTTTTTTTTTTTTTATCCTTTAGAAGTTTTTAAACATTTAGAATTTCAACCAGGTCTAGTGTTCTCATTGTTGTTATTTTGGCGGGGTTGGTGGGTCTGCTAGACCCATTGCAGTTTGGGTCTTTTAATTCACACAATCATAGAATTTTATACTAAAATCTGAAATTGTATGTTTATGTGTGATTCATGTTTGTGTGGTAAGACATAATAAAGGTAAAGAATCTACCATTTTCACACGTTTACTTGCCCTGGGTCCAGTAGACCCGAACACCTTGCGTGTAATATAGACGTGTAGGGGGTTATACAGTGTGGGGATATAAAAATGTGTTTTGATATATGTCTTTCACAGAAAAAGATCCAAGGACAGTGATCTTCAGTTTCAAATAGTAATTGCTCGTATAATTTTTCTTTTATTGAAAACTGAGGGTCCCATAGACCCGAACACCATACAAGAGTTAAAGTAATTTGTTTATTAAGTGGTTATTACCTAAAGTCCCCTATCCAATGCAACTTCTAAACCTTCATATTCATATGTCATTCAATTGCTACAATTGTAACAGTTTTACTTAAAACACATTTTAATAATATACATATTAGTAACATTGTTTCACTAGTCTGGCTGTGGTAACAATTCCATATCATTTAAAACAGCGGTAGCGGTAGTTAGCGTCGTCGTACGTATTACTCGTCAACGTAATGTGATGTAACAAACAAATAATTTGTTATTTCATCCCTCAAACGACAACATTATCGGTACTCGCTAACAGTAATATGGCTTCATTTTAAAGCTTTGTAAAGCGTTCGGTCGATGAAAGACTCGTTTCCCGCTAACAGGTGGGAAGTTATTGAGCATGTGCTCCATGCTATCATTGTCAGAAGATGTTTAGTCTAAAATAAAAAACTAAAATGAATTCAGGAGCGTTTAACATGGGTCAACGATTTCAACACAAAAGTAGGGGTGTACTGGAGTTACCTGACATACATTTATAAAACTTGACAAAGTAGTTCGACCGAACAATACATTACCTCTGGTCAGTCCCGATCCGGATTCAGCCTCGCTCACAGCCTCAAGGTTTGATTGGAGTGCCTTGAAACTGCAACGCACCTGGGCGAGCCGGGAGGTGCCATGAAAGCCTCCCATTGGCCGAAGGCTACATTAGCTATGCCACTTTTATTAGTTTATTTTTTTAATGAACAAACTGTAAACGAATTCACCCCTCCTCGGAGCGTTCGTGAAGATCAAAACAAAATTTTTTTTTTTTAATTTAAAAACTCTTGAGTCTTAAAGTTCTAAGTACCAAGGTTGGCACGTTTTTTTCCGCCTTTTTTATATCTATTATTCCCCACTGCTCAAACATTGAAAATAGGACTTCTTACACACGTTATAAATATTTGTTTTCTTAAATTGTCTCTGTCTTTTGCTTTGGAAATTAATTATTTTACTGAGCACTGACACCCCCAGCAGAAGAACTCTTGCTGTGCGAACACTGCCCTCTAGCGAGACAAAAACATAACGCACAGCCTAAACTGCTCCACAAACATTAACCTTTTTCCTACGTTAAATTCCTCAACTCAAACAGTGAAAAAAGGATGCTCAAGCAACTACAAATAGTTGGAGGTTCTCTCTCTCTCTCTCTCTCTCTGGAGTGGTTTTCTCACTATATTCCTAACCATAACCTTTACCCTAAGTCATCAAAGGTTCTAGCCTACAGATGTTTTGTAAAACATAAAGAAATTAAATTTGCCTTTTAAAACAAAAGGTTAAGCTCCGGTTATTGTGATGCTTAGAATTAATTTTGGGGAGCAATATTTAGTTTCAGATGATGTGATGGTTGGTAGCTGGTTATCCTGGAGCCATTGATGCTGCCTCTGAGAGTAAAAGAAAGTGGCTATGGAGGTTTGGTGTTCCAGGAGCAGTTGTCTGGGGAATTTATTTTTTGCAAGCACTAACAAACACTTTTGAATTGAATAACAACCGGACTTTAATCACAAGAATACATTGAGAAGACTTATTCAGCAGTGAAAAATGTAACAAAATGATACTACAGGCATTTGTTGTTTTGCTTGAGCATAAATGATTGGAAAATATCTCTAAATACTTTTATTTTTAGAGTAAATATATTAAAAAGAGAAAATGTTAAATGGTAGCACAACTTGTAACTTGATGATTGCTTTTAATACATTTTAATCAATATTATCGACTTTTAAACGAACATGTCGATTGAAAGAAATATGTTTATTAAAATCAAACATGTTGACAAGCAAATTATGTAAATCATTTTTTCTTATTAAAAAAACGTTTAACAATGTGTCGTGTTATTGTCTCAATGTCTATCTTGATTGCTCTCTTGTTTTCCTGCTATTCTGGTGTGTTTCTATGATTAATCATTATCGTCAGGTGTTTCGTGTTATGCCCTCCCTTCTCCTCGTCCTGAACTCAATTAGCACTAGCCTTTTAAGGGCTCACTCTGCCTTTGCTCAGTGCGAGTTATTGTTTGTGCATGTTGCCTAACGGATTGCCTATTGCTTGTTTCGTGCCCAGTTCTGTCTGACTTCCAGAGTGACTGAGCGATCTAGTGGGCCGGGGACTAACAGAGTGATTCCAGGATCCCGGTGGGATTCCTTCCTTTGTTACGGACTAAGTTGAGAGCTATTTTTGTTTGGTTTTCTGGCCCTCGTGCCTATTCTGTTTGAACGCCTTGGTTTCTGTACAATAAAAGCGGCTAAGCAAACTCACCTCGCATCTGGGTCCGGTCCTTCATCACGAAGCCTGACACAATGTAAAGAAGTCATTTTTAACATAAAAATAGTACAAAACAATAAAAACAGTACAATAAATAAAGAACATTTACATTTATGCATTTGGCAGAAGCTTTTATCCAAAGCGACAAAAACACAATATGCAAACTGTTACACCTTCAAAGTAATTAGCAGATTTACAGTCTAGCTAAAAATAAAACGAAGACCTGTGTAGGACTTTATGGCGTCTAATGCATGTTCAAAATGACCAAGAGACAGATTGCCAACTGATCGAGTTTTAATTGACTTTCAGCAGAGAAAATTCAACAGAAGTTTCAGCGTGCTGGAGAAGCTCTAAACAGCTTCTGAGTCCGTTTTCCAAAACCCTAGCTCTTTATCTCCTCTCAAGCCGTTTCTGGGGAAACGAAACCAGGTGTTATTTTTCGTCTCCGCGACTGGTACAAGGCGGCTCCTCTGAAGTAGGATGGTCAGCTTCCTGCCTGGTACAGGATGGCTCCTGTGCTCCTCTTCTTATCTGCTCAAAAACAGGATGCGCCATGGCCTTCAGAAACACAAAAGGCTCACAAACCTTCATGAATCTCTTCTTATTTAACTCTTCAGTTTTTCTTAATCAGAATTTAGAAAGTAAAAAGTTGGTTAGCAAAATAAGTACTTTTAAATATATAAAAGGTAAAATATAAATCCCACAGCGCCGAATCCTGACCACAAGACCACCAGGGACTTTGAGCCATGAATAAATACTCTTAGTCTGAACTTATTTCTATTTTGTTAAGTTTATTTTAAAAGAATCTGACTAGTTTTGACTAGCATTTGTTTTGCAGAGTCTCGTTAAGCTTGTACTTTTTTGATGCATTCCTTGAAATAAACCGTTTTTCACAGTTTTGTTCTCAACAAAAAAAGAGTGCATTGAAGAAAAAGCTAGCAGAGGATGGTTTCGATCCATCGACCTCTGGGTGATGGGCCCAGCACGCTTCCGCTGCGCAACTCTGCTTCTCTATACTGAGAAGCTGACAACAGATCTGAGGAGTATGTTTGCCATTTTTAACAGCAAAAAGCATTTAGGGTCAATAAAACTGAATTAGAAACTAATTTTTAAAAATATTATTTTTTCCCTGACGGGAAACCGAACCCGGGCTGCGGCGGTGAGAGGGCCGAATCCTGACCACAAGACCACTAGGGACTTTGAGCCATCACCAAACTCTCTTAGTCCCAACTTATGTCTATTTTGTTAAGTTTATTTTAAAAGAATCTGACTAGTTTTGACTAGCATTTGTTTTGCAGAGTCTCATTAAGATTGTACTTTTTTGATGCATTCCTCGAAATAAAACGTTTTTCACACTTTTGGTCTCAACAAAAAAGAGTGCATTGAAGAAAAAGCTAGCAGAGGATGGTTTCGATCCATCGACCTCTGGTTTATAGGCCCATCACGCTTCCGCTGCACCACTCTGCTTCTCTACACTGTTATGCTATCAACAGATCTGAGGAGTATGTGTGCCTTTTTTAACAGCAAAAAGCATTTAGGGTCAATAAAACTGAATTAGAAACTAATTTTTAAAAACATTATTTTTTCCCTGACCGGGAATCGAACCTGGGCGCGGCGGTGAGAGCGCCGAATCCTGACCACTAGATCACCAGGGACTTTGAGCCATAAATAAATACTCTTAGTCTGAACTTATGTCTATTTTGTTAAGTTTATTTTAAAAGAATCTGACTAGTTTTGACTAGCATTTTTTTGCAGAGTCTCATTCAGCTTGTACTTTTTTGATGCATTCCTCGAAATAAAACGTTTTTCACACTTTTGTTCTCAACAAGAAAAGAGTGCATTGAAGAAAAAGCTAGCAGAGGATGGTTTCGATCCATCGACCTCTGGGTTATGGGCCCAGCACGCTTCCGCTGCGCCACTCTGCTTCGCTACACTGAGAAGCTGACAACAGATCTGAGGAGTATGTTTGCCATTTTTAACTGCAAAAAGCATTTTGGGTCAAAAAAACTGAATTAGAAACTAATTTTAGAAAAGACTGTTTTTCCCTGACCGGGAATCGAACCCAAGGCGCGGCGGTGAAAATGCCGAATCCTGACCACTAGACCACCAGGCACTTTGAGCCATGAATAAAATCTCTTAGTCGGTACTAATGTCTATTTTGTTGAGTTTATTTTAAAATAAACTGACTAGTTTTGACTAGCATTTGTTTTGCAGAGTCTCTTTAAGATTGTACTTTTTTGATGCGTTCTTTGAAATAAAACGTTTTTCACACTTTTGTTCTCAACAATAAAAGAGTGCATTGAAGAAAAAGCTAGCAGAGAATGGTTTCGATCCATCGACCTCTAGGTTATGGGCCCAGCACGCTTCCGCTGCGCCACACTTCTTCTCTACACTGACAAGCTGACAACAGATCTGAGGAGTATGTTTGCCATTTTTAACAGCAAAAAGCATTAAGGGTCAATAAAACTGAAATAGAAACTAATTTTTAAAAACATTATTTTTTCTCTGACCGGGAATCGAACCCGGGCCGCGGCGGTGAGAGCGCCGAATCCTGACCACTAGACCACCAGGGACTTTGAGCCATGAATAAATACTCTTAGTCTGAACTTATGTCTATTTTGTTAAGTTTATTTTAAAAGAATCTGACTAGTTTTGACTAGCATTTGTTTTGCAGAGTCTCATTAAGCTTGTACTTTTTTGATGCATTCCTTGAAATAAACCGTTTTTCACACTTTTGTTCTCAACAAAAAAAAGAGTGCATTGAAGAAAAAGCTAGCAGAGGATGGTTTCGATCCATCGACCTCTGGGTTATGGCCCCAGCAAGCTTCCGCTGCGCCACTCTGCTTCTCTATACTGAGAAGCTGACAACAGATCTGAGGAGTATGTTTGCCATTTTTAACAGCAAAAAGCATTTAGGGTCAATAAAACTGAATTAGAAACTAATTTTTAAAAATATTATTTTTTCCCTGACGGGAAACCGAACCCGGGCTGCGGCGGTGAGAGCGCCAAATCCTGACCACAAGACCACTAGGAACTTTGAGCCATCACCAAACTCTCTTAGTCCCAACTTATGTCTATTTTGTTAAGTTTATTTTAAAAGAATCTGACTAGTTTTGACTAGCATTTGTTTTGCAGAGTCTCATTAAAATAGTACTTTTTTGATGCATTCCTCGAAATAAAACGTTTTTCACACTTTTGGTCTCAACAAAAAAGAGTGCATTGAAGAAAAAGCTAGTAGAGGATGGTTTCGATCCATCGACCTCTGGGTTATAGGCCCATCACGCTTCCGCTGCACCGCTCTGCTTCTCTACACTGTTATGCTATCAACAGATCTAAGGAGTATGTTTGCCTTTCTTAACAGCAAAAAGCATTTAGGGTCAATAAAACTGAATTAGAAACTAATTTTTAAAAACATTATTTTTTCCCTGACCGGGAATCGAACTCAGGCTGCGGCGGTGAGAGCGCCAAAACCTTACCACTAGACCACCAGGGACTATGAGCCATGAACAAATACTCTTAGTCTGAACTTATGTCTATTTTGTTAAGTTTATTTTAAAAAAATCTGACTAGTTTTGACTAGCATTTTTTTTGCAGAGTCTCATTCAGCTTGTACTTTTTTGATGCATTCCTTGAAAGAAACCGTTTTTCACACTTTTGTTCTCAACAAAAAAAGAGTGGATTGAAGAAAAAGCTAGCAGAGGATGGTTTCGATCCATCGACCTCTGGGTTATGGGACCAGCACGCTGCGCCACTCTGCTTCTCTACACTAAGAAGCTGACAACAGATCTGAGGAGTATGTTTGCCATTCTTAATAGCAAAAAGCATTTTGGGTCAAAAAATACTGAATTAGAAACTA
The DNA here is from genome assembly GCA_900490495.1 of Danionella dracula. NCBI lineage: Eukaryota > Metazoa > Chordata > Actinopteri > Cypriniformes > Danionidae > Danionella > Danionella dracula. The sequence goes on along the minus strand of UELW01000010.1, from coordinate 1,432,289 downwards.
ATTTTAAAACAGACTGGTTTTCCCTGACCTGGAATCGAACCCGGGGTGCGGCGGTGAGAGCGCCAAAATCCTGACCACTAGACCACCAGGGACTTTGAGCCATGAAGAAATTCTCTTAGTCCGAACTTATGTCTATTTTGTTAAGTTTATTTTAAAAGAATCTGACTAGTTTTGACTAGCATTTGTTTTGCAGAGTCTCATTAAGCTTGTACTTTTTTGATGCATTCCTTGAAATAAAACTTTTTTCACACTTTTGTTCTCAACAAAAAAGAGTGCATTGAAGAAAAAGCTAGCAGACGTTGGTTTCGATCCATCGTCCTCTGGGTTATGGGCCCAGCACGCTTCCGCTGTGCCACTCTGCTTCTCTACACTGTAGGACTTAATGACGTCCATCGCATGTTCAAAATGACCAAGAGACAGATTGCCAACTGATCTAGTTTTAATGAAGACTTCAGCAGAGAAATCAACAGCAGTTTCAGCGCGCTGGAGAAGTTCTAAAACAGCTTCTGGCTCTCTTCTCAAAAGCCCTAGTTTTTATCCCCTCCCAAGCCGTTTCTGGGGAAAGGAAACCAGGTGTTATTTTCCGTCTCCGCACTGGTACAAGGCGGCTCCTCTGAAGTAGGATGGTCAGCTTCCTGCTTGGTACAGGATGCCTCCTTTTGCTGAGATGGTTCTTTCATTCTGTTGCAACAAGGAGTTTTGTCTTATCTGCTAAGTCCAGATGTTTTCCCTTGCTCAATAACAGGATGTGCCATGGCCTTCAGACACACAAACTTCTTATTTAACTCTTCAGTTTTTTATCCTAATCAGAATTTAGAAGGTAAAAAGTTAGTGAATAAAATAAGTACTTTTAAATATATAAAAGGTAAAATATAAATCCCACACCTGCTGGCTATCAGCTGTCCATAAAATGATATATGAATCTGACTAATTTTATGCAAACTTGGAATCAGGTATCACAATCTTTACTGTCGAATGTGTTTATGCATATTTGGAATTCGGTATGATTACTTTTGGTGAACTACCAGCAACAGACTCAGACCATGAACAAAAAATTTTCAATTCTGCATATAGCCAGTGAACATCCATACCAGGATTAACCCAACCCCCAATCATCAGGCCCGTCCCAACATCTGTTGCCGGCCCAATTGTCACCAGAAAAAAAAAACATTTGATGAAGACCTTCTGATCAATAACACCTTTCCCAAGACGTCTGTGTTCCGGCGTACTACATCAGCACCTTCAGCACGGCTGAGGCACAGGTTGTGAAGAAGTTACTTCATCTCAAACAAGAAATGTAGCCCTCAATTAGCAGAAGTGAGAAGAAGTGAACGTGTCTAGAAGAGTCACTGCACAGCGCTGTCTTTAGCTCTGTCTGGGTAGAACATAGTATAATTACACCGAGTATTATAAATATCTTTTTAAAGTGTATTTTACAGATATTTTATACAAACCTAAAGGTCTACTTTGAAGCTGTGGGCAGTCTTGCGGCAGTCAGTGACAGGCCAGTCCCCAATCAAAACATTGTTCTTCTGAATTTGGTACTGATGGAGTTACATCTCAGCCACTTCAAAGAGTCAAATCTGGATCACATGTGCAGTCATCCGGAACATTTTGAGCACTGTGTAGAGCGCTTATGGTCTCTGCGTACATGACAGAGAGAGTGAGAAAGCCACCCGTTTGCTTCGTCAGACATACAGTGATGTGACACGTTAAGCAGAACCATCACCCAGGGCTCTGAAGAAGGCTCGTTCAAACTCTCCAAAGGGCCGAACCTGAGCACAAGAAGAACAGTAGTCAATGAAAGTGTAGAGTTAGACATTATTTGATGCATAACTATCATTGGCGCAGCTCAATTCTAAACATTCTTTGTGTTAATGTGTAACTTCACTCTTGATTCAGATATTTGATTGTGGACAAAGTTTTTGATTGTGTATTCTGTTTTCATAGGCTCCGGAGAAGGTCCAGGCCCCACCCTCCGTCCCACCCAACACAACTTGGTGCAAAATCCACCACAGTTTTGTATCTGTATAGGGTTAGGGTTGGCAGGTACATGGATGGCATGAATACCTGTAATGCTATCTCTATTAATTTATGTTTGGTTTTAATTTTAACTTTTGTATATAGTTCTATTTCAATTAGCGTAGTTCTATTTTTATTATTTATATATATATATATATATATATATATATATATATATATATATATATATATGTAGTTGTTTATAACTATAAACAACAAATTACTTAACACCAATAATCTGATCAATATAAAATTAGACTACAAATTATACAACTCGCAAACGTACTCTCTAAAATTTGGTCTCCTAAACATTAGATCTCTTACACCAAAAGCTGTAATCATAAATGAATTAATCTCAGAACTGAACCTTGACATACTGTGCCTAACTGAAACATGGCTCACTCCAAACGATTATTTTGGATTGAATGAAGCGACACCCAAAAATTACCGTTACAATCATGAACCGCGCTCAACTGGTCGTGGTGAAGGTGTTGCCACAATATATAGAAATACCCTAAACACAACCAAAAAGACAGAACATAAATTTAAATCCTTCGAAGTACTTGTGCTCCATATTACACCGGCAGAATCAAAACAAAGATGTGCATTCTCTGTAACATTAGCTGTTGTCTACAGGCCACCAAAACACAATTCTAGCTTTCTTCAAGAATTTGCTGATTTTGTCGCACATCTTTTGGTCGAAGCAGATAATATACTTATTTTTGGAGACTTTAACATCCATATCGATGACAAAAAAGACTCGTTGGGTATTGCCTTTACAGACCTCCTAAATTCATGTGGGTTTAAGCAAAATGTGGTCGGCGCAACTCACCGTCTAAACCACACTCTAGATTTGGTTCTATCTCATGGCATTGACCTAAGTGACATTGTTATATCGCTTCAAAGTGAGGACATCTCAGACCACTATCTTGTATCTTGTGCTAAGCAGACTATAAACATTAGCAGTAGCGTTCAACGCTACCAACTAGGGAGAAATATAAACCAAAATACTAAAGAAGCATTTATAAGAAACCTACCAGATATTAATCAACTTTCTAGTGTACCTGCAGATGATAATGAACTTGAAACGATCACCTACAGTTTGAATAATATTCTCGCTAATACCCTAGACACTGTAGCCCCGCTTAAATTAAAACAAGTCAGAGATAGACAGGCCACTCTGTGGTCTGATGATAATACAAAGGTGCTAAAAAGACAAACCAGAAACTATGAGCGTAAATGGAAAAAAACTAGATTGGAAGTATTCAAAATTGCCTGGAAAGAGAGCATGTCTAAATATAGACTAGCACTAAAAACTGCAAGAACTAACTACTATCACAAGTTAATAGAAACAAATCAAAATAACCCACACCTCTTATTTGAAACAATGGCTAATTTACTAAACAGTCAAACATCGACAGATTCAAATGCAGCTATAAAATTTAGCAGCAATGATTTTATGAATTATTTCTCAAATAAAATTACCTCTATCAGATGCAAAATTACTAAAACTCATATTCAATCAAAGCAGTTTAACTCAAACCCTATACCTTTGACTCACTCACTGCAGAATTTTTCAAATATTGACCTGAAAGAACTGCTAAAAATAATCACAGCATCTAAATCATCAACATGCTCTCTAAATCCTGTACCAACAAAATTACTGAAAGAATTGCTACAAATAGCTCAAGAACCATTTCTAAATATTATAAACTCATCTCTAACGCTAGGTTACGTTCCCAAACAGCTAAAACATGCAGTAATTAAACCACTAATCAAGAAAACGCACCTGGATCCTACTGAGTTATCCAACTATAGGCCAATCTCTAACCTTCCGTTCTTGTCAAAAATATTAGAGAAAGTTGTTATAGCACAGCTCAGCTCCTTCTTACAAAAGAGCAACTGTTATGAAGAACTTCAATCTGGATTCAGAGCGCATCACAGCACAGAGACTGCGCTGGTTAAAATTTCAAATGATCTATTACTTGATTGGGATCAAGGAAATATCTCTCTTCTGGTTCTGCTAGATCTCAGTGCAGCCTTCGATACGATTGATCACAGGATTCTCCTCGAGAGACTAGAAAACGATGCAGGCATCCAGGGCCAGGCTCTAAGATGGTTTAACTCTTACCTCTCTGACCGGAGTCAGTTTGTTCATGTAAATGGAGACTCATCGGACACAATAGCAGTAGAGTATGGAGTTTCTCAAGGATCCGTTTTGGGACCCATCCTATTCTCAATATACATGCTGCCCCTTGGAAAAATTCTTAGAAGACATGGTGTTAGTTTCCATTGCTATGCAGACGACACCCAGCTCTATATATCAGCAAAACCTATGACCCTTTAAAGCTAAATAAGATCTCAGAATCGCTGTCGCTGATATCAATGATTGGATGAATGAAAATTTTCTTATGCTAAATCCAGATAAAACAGAAATATTACTTATTGGCTCTAAAAAGCAATTACAGAATATCTCTGCTTTACATCTGGAACTGGGGGGACACACTGTTAATTTTTCCACTACAGTTAAAAATCTTGGCGTTATTATAGATAGTGAACTGACGTTTAAGAATCATATCTCTTATGTTACTAAGACTGCTTTCTTTCACCTCAGGAATATTGCTAAAGTGCGGAACATGCTCTCTATCGTAGATGCAGAAAAATTAATGCATGCTTTCATGACCTCCAGAATGGATTATTGTAACGCTCTGTTAGCCGGCTGTCCAGCCACCACGCTACAAAAATTACAGTTAGTCCAGAACGCAGCAGCTAGAGTTCTCACAAGAACAAAGAAATATGATCACATTACACTGGTTTTGTGCTCTCTTCATTGGCTTCCTGTACAATATCGCATTGACTACAAGATTATGCTTCTTGCTTTTAAGGCACTGAATGGCTTGGCTCCAGCCTACCTGAGCAGTCTCCTATCACAATATATTCCAGCTCGCTCTCTCCGATCAAAAGAAGCAGGACTATTGTTTGTACCAAAGGTTAGTAAATCCACAAGAGGTGGAAGAGCGTTCTCATATAGAGCCCCGAAGCTCTGGAATAAACTACCGGATGTTGTCCGCAGCTCAACTACGCTCACAGATTTCAAAACTAAATTAAAAACATATCTGTTTAAACTGGCATTCCAATAATTATCTCTTGGTATTTGTCTAAACAGACATGGTGCCTGAGCACCATATACATACAAACTGTTTGAAAAAAACAATGTGGTTCAATGTTCCTCTCTAACCTATCCTCATTATTTATCTCTCCTCCTGCAGCTGATGCTGATCACTTGTTTGTTGTCTATGTTACAGTTTACTAACCGTTTTCTCCATTTCTTAGTTCCTGTTTTGTCTTTGTTTGTTTTTTGTTTTTCAGGTCCTGTCCGGCAAACCGTTCATCGATGGATTTTTAGTTTGTATGTTCTTTATGCTGGTGAGGTGATTAGCGCCTGCCTCAGTCAGCAGGAGTCCCCTCTCAGAGGGAACTCCTGTCTGCTCTGCCTGATCCTCATGGGGACTTTGTGAAGCTGCTTTGAAAGCAATTGCTAAAGAAGCGCTATATAAAAACTGATTGATTGATATATATATATATATATATATATATATATATATATATATAGTATAATTTTTGTGCAATAGCAGGTACATGGATGACATGAATTGCCACCCCTCATACCTGTAATGTTATCGCTATTATTTTCTGTTTGGTTTTTATTATAGTTTTTGTATATAGTTCTATTTATATAAATGTAGTTACATTTTATTGTGTTGTCATTGTGTGTGTGTGTGTGTATTTATATATATATATATATTTATATATATATAATGTTGTACATGTTTATAACTTAATGTTTTTATATATAGTTTATGTTTGTGGGGTTCTTTTGTTATTGTGTTAATATGTTCAGTTAGAATAAATTTTACTTGTGCTCCAATTCAAGCATTTCAGATAATTTTTAAATGTTTATGTGGCTCCACGACCTTTAAGAGTGACAATCGATTTGTGCATGCTGAGAAAGGGAGAAGGGAAGAAAGAGAGGATAGAGAGAGTGGGGGGGCTTTTTGAAATCTTTATGTTGAGCTAAAATGTTTGGCTCCACAAATCTATCGTATTGTACTTGTTTTATCTTTAAACACAAACAAAAACTGAGACATCCATAAAAATATTAATACATTATTTTAAAAAATCATTTCAAGTGCTGTAAGCTTGTTGATGTGCTTATAATAATCCTGATGTCTTTTGTTAAAATAGTCAATTTCTTTTAAGAACAGTGAGGTTTTTTTCAATAAAAGAATGTAGCTCTTAAACCCATCCATCTTCATGTCGGCTTTCTTCCCTTTCGGGGTCGCCACAGCGGAATGAACCACCAACTCTCTGGCATATGTTTTACGCAGCGGATGCCCTTCCAGCGGCAACCCATTGCTGGGAAACATTCACACAAACACTCATTCACAATCATACTCTATGAACAATTGTTTTTTTCTCAATTCATTTATACCGCATGTTTTTTGACTTGTGGGGAAAACCAGAGCACCCGGGGTAAACCCACGCGATCACAGGGAACTCAGCATGAACAAATAAAAATGCTGTTTCGTAAACCAATGAGGTAGCATTGAAATTAGGTTTTTTTCACTGCTTTCTCTCTTTCTCTCATCTCTGCTGTTTTGTGTAGATGTAGACAAGCAGCCATCAGTGTCACTGAAAGAACAAGAATGAGAGGAGACATTCAAGAAGTGTGTGAATATTATTTCAACATATGTTTCAATAAAGAGGGGAGGGAGAAATGAGGAAAAGAGAGAGAGAGAGAGAGAGAGGAGAAGAGAGGGAGGGAGGAAGAGAAGAGAGAGAGAGAAACACGAAGGGAGGAGAGGTAGATGCAGTAGCATAGTCAGTGTTGAGTCTGTTGTGACATGTACGTCTGTGTGCTGAGTGAGAGACTCTTCAGGGAGCCGGTCCATCATCTGCTCTGGATAGAGACTGGAACATTGTACCTTCATCAATCTTTGAATAAAAAACAGAAACACACATCAGACAATCACAGCATATTTACAAAAAAAGAATCATGCAGCCTTGGTTAAGAACAACGATGCAAAAACAATTATTAGTCATCTCACTCACAATGCTAGTTCAGCAGGATGAGGTGAAGAACTGAAGACTGGATGTGGAATCACACGCTGGGGTCTTTCTCACTGAAAGAAATCAACAGAAGTTATTTTTAACAGAACAATGAGTGAGGTGCAAAGAGAAAAATGAGGAGACATTAAAGCCTTAAACCCAGCTGTGCACGTGCGTTTTTATGAGAAGAAATGCAGGCAATCTTTAGAGGAGCTTAGTGTTGAGGAGAGTAGAGAGTTCAGGTCACACAGAGACCATGTCTTCAAGTGATGTGGTTGATCAGAGCCCATAGTTCATGTAGATGGATGCAGAGTCTGTGAAGATCCAAGGGAGTCCAGAGAGAGGAGAGAGCCGGGGTTCGAGGGGAAGGGTTTTTAACAGGATCAAAATAAATACTTTAATTTATGACAACTCATATAAAGTTTTTTATTCACTGAAGCAGAGGCAGCTATTCATCGAGTCAATGCAGGTCTTGGCCCTCTCCATGAAAAGACTATTTAGTCACACCATAATCATATTTTAGCTGTGTGTCCACGCTAATGTTTTCAAGCGCTTTGAAAAGGACAACATCTGTGTCCTCTCCATTAATTTTCAAAACACAGTGAAATGGCTTTATATTTGGCCTCTTTGAAGAATGGTTTATTCTTCTGCCTAAAGTGTCTGTATCAGGGTGACACTGACAGGGGAAGGTTTGACCGTCAATGCAGAGGTGTCTTCCTGCAGCTTTGAAGAAGAACAGGTACCCAGGCTCACAGTTGTCAATCTGTTCCATCAATTCTTTTCCTCTAGAACTAGAGACGCCCTTCCCATGATAATCACAGACAATGTCATCTTTAGGAAATGTGGGATTTATATTTTACACCAGAGGCGGCGCCGCCCTTTCAAAAGGTAAGCAGAAACCTTTTAATTAAATTCTGCTATTGACTACATTAAATCAAGTGTTGAATTGGGGTTTCTCCATAGAACCGTCGACTATTTTATACAGATTTTGAAGTGTAAAGAGAAAAAGCGATCTTTTCTGTGTTTCCAAATGTTTGACTGCAGAGAGAAATCAGCAGTGGAGGTATGAGAGAAAATACTTCGTGATAAGTAAAAAGAGAAAGATAAATAAAAGGTAAGATAAATAAAAGGTATAAAGAAAATACTTTGTAATAAGTAAAAAGAGAAAGCTTCGTGATAAGCAAAATACCTAGAAAAAACTTCGTGATAAGTAAAAGGTATAAAGAAAATACTTCGTGATAAGTATAAAGAGAAAGCTTCGTGATAAGTATAAAGAGAAAGCTTCGTGATAAGCAAAATACCTAGAAAAAAATTTGTGATAAGTAAAAGGTATAAAGAAAATACTTCGTGATAAGTAGAAAATACTTCATGAAAAGCATGTAATGGTTGTATGAGGACATCTCAAGAGTAGTAAACTGTGTTTGACAATTAAGAGAAATTTAGAGGACCCGTTTTCAAAAGCCCCAGTTCTGACGAGGATTGGTGGAAGTTGAAAACTGTGAAATCCCTTTATCTGCGGGGTAGTGGAGAGCCACTATAAAAACAGCCAATTTGATTCTATATCAACAGTAGGAAAGAATAGGGAAAGGATTAAAATTATTAAATAGGGAAAGATAGGGATTCTAAAAATTATAAAACCTACTGTATTTGAGAAAGAAAACAACCATGAATATTGAGAAGGAACAAGATTTTGAGGTGACAATGGGAAAATATGAGGGAAATCATTACGACCCCATGGGACCCAAAAATCAAAGCGTGCCAGAAAGAATTAGAGACTTGCCAAAAAATAAATAATAGAACATTTTGGGCCAATAAAAAAGAGAAACTTGGTTGCAACTACACATATTTTTATATGTTATAGCGCATGCGAATAAGTTAAAAGCCCAGATTTTCAATGCATATGACACATATGTGTGATGAAATCTGTGAATGTGTGAGAGTGACATATGTGGTTGAATGCAGTGGGAAGTACTTTCCTAATAACAAAATTTTTTAATTTCAGAAGCATTAAGCTTAAACTTTAATATTTAGTTACTAAATTATAAAGAGTATAAATTAGAACAAGCATAAAATAAATCTATCAAACAACTTTGATTAAATTTGTGGAAGTAAATTATTGCTACATAATTAATTATACATCTACAAATTGGGGAAAATAAACTAGAGGTTGAGACTTAAAAAGGAAAAGAAATTAAACTTTCACTTTGAGAAGAGAAAACATGGGTCTACGATGTCTTATGAAGTTCTTGGATGAGCTGTAAATGGTAACTTATCAATCAACTATTAGATTCCATAATGAACAAAGATTATGGAGTGAGGAGAAGGAAATGTTTCAAGGGCTGAAATCTGTGTTAACTTTGTTACAGATGCTGGAGACATGGGAAAAGGTGGTGTTTTACTGGCAAAATGACACTAATAAACATTTCACTGACAATTAAGTTTTGTTTTTGTTGCAGATGGCGGGAGCGGTGTGTGTATAATCGTTACCTAATTTGTGTTGTGGTTGTGATGAGGATTTTTCAGATTGGAGGAGAAAACGAAGATCCAGGAGTCCGATCGTATTGAGTTTAAATCACTATTATGATATTATGTATGTAGATGATCTACTTCTAGCAGCACCGACCCCAGAAACCTGTATGGAAGCGACAGAAAGCATTTTGAGGAGGCTATGGGAAGTAGGATTGAAGAAAAGGGTGATACCTGGTATCACCTAAGCCATCATGATCATTGGAGGACACAAGTGTGAACCTTACTTCTAAAGAGAGGGAGAATAGAGGATCATCTTAGAATCTAACAGGTAATACACAAACACATACACAAGAAGAAGAAAATACCCGAAGAGGACCAGGAAACAACAGGACACGTGAGTGACGAAAATTTTGACTAAAAATTTCCCTCAACAGGCTTTACAGATTGTTCACAGAGTGGGAGATCTCTTTACTGCTCCTAGTGGAGACCCATTGGCACACTGTGTAAGCGCAGACTGTGCCTTTGGAGCAGGAACTGCAAAAAGATTTAGAGAAAAATACGGAGTTGAGAAAGTAGAAGTCCAAAAGAAAAGAAAAGGTGAATGTGCTGTAACACATGAAGTAGACAGGCTTGTTTTTCACCAAGTAACTAAAACATCTGGACGAGATCTCCCAACATATCAGGATTTTGAAAGCAGTCTAAACTGCATGCTGAAAAAGCCAAAGACAGAAAGCAGGAGAAAGTTGTTGTGTTGGACATGTGTGCTGTGTTTGTGCAGATAGAAGAAACAGAGGCTGAATTGATAGAAAATGTTTATGAATAAAAAAAATAAATGATGAAGATCAGTAACTAGAATGTTTGAATGTGTGAGAAAGCCTAGACAAAATAACGGCAGAGACTGATAAGTTCACCCCGCCTTTATACGCTCTCTTGGAAGAGAAACTCAAACACACAAAGTAAAGCACAGATAGACTATAGAACTTAGATGAAAAGTTAAGCACGGCAAAGTGAAAATTGATTATTGAGATATTTTCTAAATGTAGAATCAAATTTTTTTTTTAATGATGATAATTTAAGTTCAATTACTTAAAAGTTAAACCTGAAATTACAATCCAAATTGTAACTGAATAAACAATTGTAGTGTGTGGTTTTGGAAACTGAGAATGAGTTTTGTTAAATTGGTAGAATTCATTAAATGTGTTAAATCAACAGAAAATAAACATAAAAGTAAAAATGTTCAGAACAGATAAAATAACAAGATTAATTATAGATAAAATAAATGCAGACTGTAAAATAATTAACACATTTCTAAATTATAAAATTAAATGGAAAAAGTTGGTTTTTTTTAGGAACAACAGGCTACTGCAGTGAATACATCACAGAGTATGCAGAAAAATGTTAACTAATGAGACAACTAATGAGAGGTGCAGGAATCAAACAACTAAATGCACCTTTAAAATGGACTGAAGAAGCTTCAAAAGAATTTGACCAACTTAAAAAAGAAGTAATAATAGCAGTAGTAGAAGAACGACAGCAAAGATGCAGGTCGAGAGGAGAAATTGTGGGAATATTGGAAATTAATTATTCTCATTGGAATAATTGCAGTGCTAAGAGTAGGGGGTATAACACTGTAGGAAAAAGTCATGAAACCAACAGAAACATCACAGGTGTGGTGCACAGATCTAATCAGACCCTAACCAGACCCAAGTGAAGAAACCAAATGTGACTAAAGGATTGAGCAAATGGAGGAGGAGGAGATGTAAAAAGGAAAACATCTCAATTTAAAATCCAAATTTTGATTTTTTTTTCTTTTTCTCTTCTTAAATTTTTTTTATTTTTTATTTTCAATTTCTTCTCTTAAAATTTTTACCCTATTTTTTAATAAGTTGATTAATTTTCTTATGATTCATTTCATTTTCTTATGACTCATTTATTATTTTTATGGTGTTTAGAATACTCTTTACTTATTGCTTTGGTTACTGTATGAGTAAATGTCATTTATTTTCTCAAGACAAGAAAAAACACTTTATTTTGTGTTTGTTTCTTTCTGCTATCGTTTCCATTAATTCTGCTTTATTTCAGATCCTGGATCAAAACAATTGTGTTATTGATTTGATTATAATGTTAAAATCTAAGGTGAAATCATTTGTGATGTTTAGATTAGCTGAACTGGGGGGTTAATTTGGCCCACAGGGGTTTTCACCCTAGCTCGGTCTGGGCACTCTGGTAGTAAGGATGCTTTAGCAGATAGGTTTTAGCGGAATCTTTTGTTTCTATTTTTGCAGTTTATAGATCTGGTGTGGATGGGAGAGCCTAAGAGTGATCGCCCACAAGCCAACTTGGGGGTCGCTCGGGTGTCTTTTTTCCTCACAGAGGTTTTTCGACCCGAGCACTCTCGAACGCACCAGCAAATGTGTCAGGCTTAAGATAGTATGAAGATAGTCCAGGATGCATTTTACTCTTTTAGAGGCCAAGAGAGGGATTTGTGGTATTTATATTTTACCTTTTATTATTTAAAAGTACTTATTTTATTAACCAACTTTCTACTTTCTAAATTCTGATTAAGAAAAACTGAAGAGTTAAATAAGGAGAGATTCATGAAGGTTTGTGTGCCTTTTGTGTGTCTGAAGGCCATGGCACATCCTGTTTTTGAGCAGATAAGAAGAGGTGCACAGGAGGAACCATCCTGTACCAGGCGGGAAGCAGAACATCCTACTTCAGAGGAGCCGCCTTGTACCAGTCGCGAAGACGAAAAAAAACACCTGGTTTCGTTTCGCCAGAAACGGCTTGTGAGCAGATAAAAAGCTAGGGCTTTTCAGAAGGGACCCAGAAGATAATAGAGCTTCTCCAGCGCGCTGAATTTGCTGTTAACTTCTCTCTGCTGAAGTCTTCATAAAAACTCAATCTATCTCTTGGTCATTTTGAACATGCATTGGACGCCATAAAGTCCAACAGAAACCACCTGGTGGCCACCACTCCTGTCATAAACAGAACATTACAAATTTAGTTATGTAAGAACAGTTAAGAAGTAAACAAATATTATTTTATGTCTCAAAACTAAATGAAAACATGTACTAAGCTAAACCCTACTCAAGACCAAAGTTCTTAATTGCAAGACCTGGCCAGCTTTGACTCAAGGTGCCCCTGATGATTACTTCGTTGTCAATTTTCTTGCTTGGAGGCAGCCTCCATAAACTAACAATCTCCTCAGGCTTAGGGTGATTGGCCTCCATCCAGTCTTCTTGTCCAATAGTCCTTGCAACCATGGCAACTGAGGGTTTAAGGTTTGTGAATTGTGCTAAACAAACAGAAACAAATAAATAAGCAAAATATATATATATATATATATATATATATATATATATATATATATATATATATATATATATATATTGTAAGAATAATAAGGAATTCTTATTTTTATACTCTGTATTTTTGTGAAACTCTGTGTGTTGAGTGTGCCTGTATTATCCTGTGTTTCATTTATGTGACTGATTTACTTGGTTCTTGAGTGAGACTAGATTATCCTGTGATTTATTTCTGTGACTGATTTACTTGGTTCGTTATGCAAAATGCCACATTCCACCTTCTCCTGGTTATCTCACACAGCATATGCTCTGGGCAGGTGGTTTAAACTCTAACTATGCTTGTGTGACCAGTTACCTCTCCCTTAGGAGGGTATATAAGGAGACTGCACTTGTGTGTTTCCAGAAGTCTTTTTTTGAATATACTCAAACAGCTTCTCCGAAGGCTAGGGGATCCGCTGGTGATATTGCTCAAATAAAAGAAATCCTACATATATATATATATATATATATATATATTTACCAGAAACAAGTGAGGGAATGCCAAGGTTAGAGTCAGTGTTGTGTCTATGGGTTACAGTACTCACACAGCAGATATTCCCGTCTCATGGTGTACTGTGAGCCTCGCCACTTGTCATAAAAGACTTTGTCCGCTGGAAATCCTGCTCTAACTCGTTGCTTTTTAGATGGCGGTGGACCTACCCTGGAGACTGGAAAACTGGACACAAATGCTGCAAAGTCTTTTGTAGGAGAGCTCTCCCCACTCGATTCTGCTACATCCACAGTGCTGCCCTCATTTTCAGAAGAAAGGCTGTGCAAATAAGGGTAAAAATAAAGATTTAACTAAACAGACAAGCATGAAGCATTTTTAATTCTGCTGATGAATGAGACATACCCTGCCAAGGAGTCCAAAAGAACAACTGTGTCAACAACCTCCTGGGTGTCAAGCCGTGGGTCTGCTGACTCACAAAGTCCTTGGGACAGGTAAATCTTGATTATCTCCTGCTACTGTCGTGGCAGAGATTTTGTTGTTGACTGAAGGGCTCTACGCAACACATGGCTCCTCCCCACGGGTAGTTTAAACCTGCAATAAAGGAAAGAAAATATCAGTTATGACATGTCTGAGGCTAGAGGGAATATCATGGAGTGACGTGTAGACGCATACATTCTGTGAAGACGTTTAACGTCCAATGCAGCATTCCTCAAAGCCTGCCAAGAAGATGACAAGAACTGATTGCAGGACTTTTCTGGGCGGACATTTCCAGGTCTTATATGCTCAAAGTACACCTGAAACCACTGAAAGTAGTAAAGAGAGAGTGTTTCAGAGAATCAGAGTACAACTGCTCAAACACCAGCTGCCTTGCGTGTTTCTCTAGATTAGATCCATGAAAATTGACCTTACCTCTTCTTCAGGAGTCAGGATCATTGTACTGACTATCAAACTGTTGATGAGTTCATTGAAGAAGTCGAACGAGTTATGCGAGTTCGAGGGTTTCATTCTTTCACATTTAAGGGGTTCAGCGTTGGATGAGATAAATCTATTTTTTATTTACTATAAGTCTCTAAATTACTCTATGACAAAAAAATTCTTCAGAGGTATTTTCAGATCATTCACACTAAATAATCACAGCAAGGCCTCTCCTGTGTGTTTTTATTTACGAAATGTTTTGTAAAACGTATAAATTAAATTGCACTTTAAAACAAAAGGTTGTTTGTTAATTATTTTAAAGTAATCGCGCTCTTCACTAAGTGAAGAGGTTTCCACAGGCCTCATTAACAGAGAGCTTCAAGCAAAGATGTCTATTGTTCTTTGGGGGCTGTGTGTGTGCGCGTCTGTGAGGGTCAAAGGGGGATTGTTGCTAAAAAGTTATTGAATGGTGACCTGCTCCACTCGGTGGCCACTCACAGTTAGGGCAGTTTTAAAAGACAAACACTTCTGAATGGAATCAAGACATTGGTTAACTACACTGAAACATTTAATAAACTCATTCAGTTTTGATGTTAAAAAAGCATAGTGAAGGACAGTGTATGTTTTTTTGGCATGCTTGGTCAGAAATAACCTCGTAGAGTAAATTTGCTTACTGTTGAATTAAAGTTAATTGTCACCAAACAGATTATTTGTTTTTACTTATTTCCAATTGTGTACGTTATAAATCTGCTTTTTATTGTCAGAATACCTTTTAAAAGCTTTTCTTTGAAATGTCATTGGTGTGTAAACATTAATGTTTTTAAAAAGTTATAAGTTTTGCTACAATACAAGAGAAACTTAGGAACAAGGCAAATGTTTTTTTTGACTCCTGCACATCCACGAGCCTGAACCTCTAAAGCTCGGGAAAATGTGCAATTTCACACATTTTTTTGACATTTTAATCATGTCACAGTAGTAAGTTCAGCGGTGGATGGACAGATAAGTTTGAGATCAGTGAAAAAGCACAACAATTCAAAATGCAGGATATCAGCGACAGCCTAAGAGACTAAGAGAATACATTCATAACAGACAGTGTTTTAAACATATATATATATATATATATATATATATATATATATATATATATATATATATATATATATATATATATATAATTTACATTCATTATCTGTGTTTTTTGCTACAAATGCAAGTCTGGTTAACCTATGGGTTGTCTACTAAGAGCAACTTAGTGTAAAAACTTAAATTTTGTTGTGACACCTGCATATCCGCAAGCCTGAACCTCTAAGACATGAAGATATGTGCAATAATATGATTTTTCTGCTGTCTTCGACAGATTACAGCAAACATTCAGGTCAACAATCGAATGACGAGCAAGTTTGACGAAGTTAATCAAACGCAACAAGTCAAGTCATGGAACGATAACGGCAGCTTAAAACAATAAGAAATTGGTGTTTGATGTTTTTTTTATTATATTGATATTTTCACACAGTTTTCACCCATGGTAAACTCAGTAGTGAAGAAACAGCAGAAATTTTAAAATGCAACATAAATGGAAGCCTTTTGATTAAAGTCAACTGTTTGAAAAGTATCAGCCATCTCCGGCAAAATCTGACTTCAGTACCCCTCGAGAACCCCCCCACTCCATCAAAATTGTTAAAATACAGTGAAAGTACACAAATTGATTTTTTTCAATGCATGCATAGTCTTCTTAAGAGCTGGTAAGCGGAACAGAGTGAAGGGATATTGCCAGAGTGGTGGTTGAAATCGAGAGGAAGCCCCCCAAAAGACCGCCCCTAACCAACAGGGAGGGGGTAGGCGCCCGGGGGGAGGGGTCGCTCCTGGTAAAGCCGTCAGTACCGTAAGACTAACCGCTCTTGATTGCTCACATGGGAGGAAATACAAGCCGAGAATTGTAATTATGAAAGTCAACCTTGGATCAAGCCCGCAAGGTATGACTGGTATGTCCAACCGGTCAATCGGTACGCCCACCGAAAGATGATCAGTTGCGGTAAAGGCCCTTACCCAACTGAATATAACTCTAAGTCATCTGAGAGGCATTCGCAGGGATGTCCGCGGAGGCAAGTGCTCCCCTTGGTTGCAAGGTGCATAGAGCGTGAACTGATGTAGCACATGTCAATGGTAGGCCTACTCACCGTCCCCTGGCGAAGGGCGGTGAGCCGGACGGACGCCACCCGGCTAAAGAAATGTTGCAACGACTAAGACAAAGAGCTGGGATACGGGAATGCTCTGTTGTGCTAACACGTCTGCAGGAGAGGGCTGCGGGAAGTGGAGGCCTTCAGAGTACCACCATGCCCGGGAGCTTGAATCCTCCCTCTAACGATACCAATGGGCAACCTCTAAACCCAGAGGAGAATCCTTCGGGTTACACCAGACGAGGTGGAGTGGATGAACCACTCAGGGTGTTGGTCCCAATATCGCCGGTCGGTTATCGGTGTATCCTCTGTGGCGTGCAGGCAGGTACTATTCAGTGGGTGGCAAACCACCTAGCTACCCGCCATAGTAAAGTGCCTGTTCTGTTCAGCTGTCGGTCATGTGGAAAGGGCTTCCCTGGGTGGAAGAGCGGAGTCGGCCACTTCCCCAAATGCAGAGGCGCCAGGAAGGCTGCCAGAAAGACCGCGAAGTTCCAATGTGGGGAGTGCGATCGCGGCTTTGGCTCTCAGAGAGGCTTGAGTACGCATGAGAGGCACATTCACAAGAGCGCTAGGAACACCAAGCGAAGGTTAAGGACCAGAGGCGGTAGACCGGCTATCACCCAGTCAGAGGTGGAGGAGGAAGTGAAAAGAGCTGTCGGTGGGGAACCGGAAGTTTTGTCTGGTAGACCCAGAATTGAAGGGGAAAGGGTAGACCTTATTCCTCCAGATCCCATGCCTATAGAGGGCCTCCAACGTGTTCTGCGTGAGGCTGCTCAACACACCATGACCCAAGAGGCGGGGACTGGAGATGAAGGTTATTTCAAGTACTCAGAGCCTGGTTAGATGGTAACGATCAGATAGGAGATCTGATAGAACAACAGGCAAGATCTGTCCTCAGAAGTCTGGGAGGAGTCAACCCGCACAAAAGAAGTGTAATAGAATATTTAATCATTGTAAGTAATTCTCAAAGAAAAATTTATTTGTATATATATTTGGGAGGAAACAGGAAGTGATGTAGAGAGGCGGGATTTATACTGAAAGGAATCTCAAGGGAGGCCCCGTGTCCAGTCTCTTTGCTTCCGAGTCTGGCCGGAGAAGGGCTGCTCATTCTCATTTCTCTCTCTCCTTTTCTTCCTTCTCTCTCTTCTCTTATTTCCTTACTCTCCCTTTCTCTCTCTCCATGATGCTTGCAATGTGATCACATGCTTCGTTGATATCAAGGTATGAGCTTAATTCATGTTTGGAACAACTAATAAATTGCTGTTTGCGATTGTGTTCATAAATCATTAAAATTCTATTACAGAAGGAACGGCAGTAATCCGTCTAGGGTCCGTCAAACGACCCGATGGCGAACGGCCTGAAGGGCAAAAAGAGTGGCCTACCATCAGTGCCAGCTCAAATACAAAAGGGACCGAACCAAACTCGCAAAAGAAATCCTAAACGAGAGCTCTGCCTCCACATGCCCTTTTGAAACGGACAAGGTTTGGGAACACTTCAAAGGGGTGTGGGGGTCCGTAAGAGCGTTCCGAGGATTCGGTCCCTTTCATGTTACAGGCAGTGCGGAGAACGAACAATTGGGAGGACTCATCTCGGCGGAAGAGGTACAGAGAACCCTGAAATAGGCCTCGAACGCATCCGCCCCAGGGCCGGACGGAATTTGTAGACAGAAAGTCTGCGAATGGGACCCTAGTGGCGAGAAGTTGGCACGTTTGTTCAATACATGGTGGGTGACTGGAATTACTCCAATATGCGTAAAGCGATGCCGAACAGCACTTATTCCCAAGACTCCGGACCGTGTTGCGATGATGGCGATTGGTAATTGGAGACCAATCACTATTGGTTCGGTGGTCTGGAGGCTCTTCTCTAAAATCCTGACTGTCAGGATGACTGGGGCATGTTCTGTGCACCCACATCAAAAGGGGTTTCAGGCCACCCTGGGCAGCTCAGAGAACATACACGTTCTGAAGGCGATACTAGAGCAAGCCAGAGTTGAGCGCAGCCAGTCCGCAATGGTATTTGTGGACTTCGCTAAAGCATTTGATTCCGTGTCGCATGAGCATGTCCTTGCTGCTTTGAAGGGCAGTAGGCTGGATCAACACATGATCCAGCTGATCAAGAGCTCCTACCAGAATTGCGTGACTAGCATAATGTGGGGGTGCAGGTGGACCCTTGACATATGCATTGAGGTTGGAGTAAAGCAGGGGCATCCCATGTCTCCCCTGCTGTTCAACCTAGCCCTTGGGAAGGGAGTGAAGGTTAACGGCCTTGCAGTCACCTGCCTGGCCTTTGCAGACGATCTGGTCCTGTTGAGCGAGTCATGGGAAGGCATGGCACTAAATCTGGGGATCCTGGAGTCTTTCTGCGTGCGAACAGGACTAAAAGTCAATCCGAGCAAATGCAACAGCTTTCTGATTACTCCAACAAGGGATTTCGTGGTAAACCAATGCCCCCATTGGTTGGTGGGGGGTAGTCCCTTGAACATGGCCGGCCCGGACGATGAGGTGGGATACCTCGTGGTTAAAGTCAGCCCATGGGGAGGGGTGGTCAAGCCACCCCTGAAGGAGAACCTGGAGCGATGGCTGGGTCTCCTTAATAAAGCATTGCTCACGTCCGACACAGGTGGCCTTCCCCGGGCGAGGTCCGGCCGAATGCCGGTCTCGAGTTTATGGAACTATCGACCTCCGCGGAGGTCAAGGGGGTAGTCGGTCTGGCCGAGGCCGAAGAGGGCGCCCCCCCGTCGGACACCTCGTCCGATTTCGGCCTCTTTGAATTTTCTGGAGGTCTGGAGAGGAACCGAGAGAGAGAGCAGCTCTCTGCGGGCTCGCGTCTGACACGAGTGGCCTTCCCCGGGCAGGGTCCGGCCGATCGCCGGTCTCGAGTTTATGGAAGTATCGACCTCCAGCAAGGTCGGGGGGTAGTCGGTCTGGCCGAGGCCGAAGAGGGCGCCCCCCGTCGGACACCTCGTCCGAATTCGGCCTCTTTGAATTTTCTGGAGAAGAACTGAGAGAGCGGCTCTCCGTGGGCTAGCATCCGACACGAGTGGCCTTCCCTGGGTCGGGTCCCGCCGGTCACCAGTGTAATAGAATATTAATTATATTGTAATCATTGTAAGTAATTCTCAAATAAGATTGTATATGTATGTATATTTGGGAGGAAACAGGAAGTGACGTAGAGAGGCGGGATTTATACTGAAAAGACTCTCAAGGCTTTAGGGGCCCTCTCGCTCTCTCTCTCTAACTACACTAGCGAGTGAACGTTTTTTACGTCGCTCGTGTCTCTCCTTTTCCTCTTCTTTCCTCTCTTTCCTCTTTCCCTCTTATTTCTCCCTCCATGGTGCTTGCAATGTGATCACATTCTTCATTGATATCAAGGTATGAGCTTAATTAATGTTTGGAACAACTAATAAATTGCTGTTTGCAATTGTGTTCATAAATCATGTCTCATGAGTATTCAAATTCTACAATACCAGTTCATGGAAGAACGGCCTCTCCGGAGGTCGGGGGTGTTGTCGGTCTGGCCGAGGCCGAGGAGGGAGCTCCCCTTCGAACACCTCTGCCGAAATCGGCCCACCGAGGTCATGGAGCTCCAAGCTCCAGGGCAGGGGTGCCCTCCGCCAGGGTCGAGTCCAACGTGAGCGTCGTATCCCGGACAAGGGTCCGCCAAGAGCCGGTCTCGAACGCCGAAGAACCAGAGAATCGGTGAAAAACGACAAAGACAATTTGAGTTGCACTCGAAAGAGCCAGCGATTTTTGGTCTCCGAGCCCGCGGTCGAGTCCGAGCGAGACGCACCTCGGTCGGACGGCCTCCGAAAATCCCCCTTTTCTGGAGCAAATCCTGTAACTGTTTTTGTAATCACCTGCCGTTGGGATATTTGAAACAGCCTTTTTTGGACACCTAGGTTTTTAGTGCTTAAATCATGTCCCCACGAGCGTTACGGAAGTACTCCTTCCGCCCCGCGGAGCGTGTTTATGGGGCACTCTGCTGCACTTCGGCCCCTGCGCAGCTCTGGAACTCGGCTTCTGCAACCGAGACGAGCTATATCACGAAGCGGTGTCTAAATCGAGAGGCCTTCCCCGGTCGGCTGCGTTGCAGATCCCGGTCTCGATGGCGCGGTGGAACAGAGACCTCCGCGAGGGGGTCGGCGGTGTCGCGGAGGCCACTGAGGGGCACCCCCGACGGACACCTCGTCCGAAATTGGCCTTTCACCGAGCGCTCTAGAGAGGCACCGAGAGAGCGGACGTAGCGTTTTCGGCATCCGACGCGAGTGTCGTATCCCGGACAAGGGTCCGCTGAGTGCCGGTCTCGAACGCCAAAGAACCAGAGAATCGGTGAAAACAACAAAGACAATTTGAGCTGCGCTCAAAAGAGCCATCGAATTTTCGTCTCCGAGCCCGTGGTCGAGTCCGAGCGAGGCACGCCTCTGAAAACGGCACTTAGGTTTTGAACGCTTAAATTGTGGCCTGGGGAGCGTTACGGAAGTACTCCTTCCACCCCGCAGAGCTTAATTTTGGGGCACTCTGCCGCGTTTCGGCCCCAGTGACCCTCCGGATCTCGGCTTCTGCAACCGAAAAGAGCTTTCACGGAGAGGTGACGTGTCCGAGTCGAGAGGCCTTCCCCTGTCGGCTGTATTTCGATTCCCGGTCTCGACGGCGCGGTGGAACAGAGACCAACACGGACCTGAGAGACACCGCTGCAGGCCCGAAAAAGAGACCAACCCGGACCTGAGAGAGACCGATACGGACCTGAAACGAGAGTGGGGCAAACTCAGGCGCCCCTGCGGCAGGCTTCGGACCCACGCCAGTCCGATCAGTCCTGTCACGCCTGGGCGCCCACTCTTCACCCCCACGTTGCGTGGGGCGACGGCCCCGGGGAGCCGTCGCGCACTCGGTTTGCTCCCTCGGATCTATCCGATTGGAACTTGGGACGCCCCTGTGGCAGGCTTCGAACGCCTCGGTGGTTCGATCAGTCCTGTCATGCCTGGGCCTCCATGATAGGGCCTTCGACGGAGCCTTTAGCCCTGGATGAGAGCGCTTCGGATGCCGGTCGCCTTACAGACACCGCATGAGTCCTGCCGCGGTGGTCCAACGAGGGAACCGAAACTTTTGAGAACCGGCTATGTTGCCCTCAATTCCGGGGTGGCTCCATTCGGTGAACCCGAAAGTCACGGTGAGACAGAAACGGCCGGTACACGAACATATGTCCTCCGCAGGCGACAGCCTTAGCGCGGAAGGGAGCGTGAGGATGAGGGGATCGCGGCTGCGGACGGCGCCTGGTCGGCGCTCGAGGTCGTCCCCGACAAGCCCCTACCCGGACGCGGGGGTCGGCCGCCTCGAAACCCCCTTTTCCCGGTGACGCATCGAGGCCCAGCCTCTCGTTGCACGGTCACGAAAAAAGGGAGGGGGCGGGGAATCCCACCTCATACCTTGTGCCCCAAACTGAGAGGACACGGGCGAAAGAATGCCGGTCTCCGGACACCTTGGACCAGCTTTCCCCTGAGTCATTGTCATACCGTACGTGGTGGCGACCCGCACCCCGCTTTCGAGCGGCTCGCCCGATACACTGGGGCAGGCCCGGGGGGTGGCGGATAGGTCGCCGATGTGGGCATCCAGCGGGGCGTGCCCCGGCGCGAAGCTACCTGGTTGATCCTGCCAGTAACATATGCTCGTCTCAAAGATTAAGCCATGCATGTCTAAGTGCACACGGCCGGTACAGTGAAACTGCGAATGGCTCATTAAATCAGTTATGGTTCCTTTGACCGCTCTCACGACGTTACTTGGATAACTGTGGCAATTCCAGAGCTAATACATGCAAACGAGCGCCTCCCCGCCGGCCTCTTCTCACCCCATTTATCAGATCCAAAACCCAACCAGGGAGCGGGCGGCCCGCCGCTCGAGGCCCGCGCGCCCCCGGTCGACCTTTGGTGACTCAGGATAACCTCGGGACGATCGCCCGCCCTCCGAGGCGGCGACGACGCATTCGAATGTCTGCCCTATCAACTTTCGATGGCAGTGCAAGGGCCTTCCATGGTGACCACGGGTAACGGGGAATCAGGGTTCGATTCCGGAGAGGGAGCCTGAGAAACGGCTACCACATCCAAGGAAGGCAGCAGGCGCGCAAATTACCCATTCCCGACACGGGGAGGTAGTGACGAAAAATAACGGTGCAGGTCTCTTTCGAGGCCCTGTAACCGGAATGAGCGTATCCTAAACCCATGGGGCGAGGACTCATCGAAGGGCAAGTCTGGTGCCAGCAGCTACGGTAATTCCAGCTCCTATAGAGTCTGTTAAACTTGCTGCCGGCCCCTGCCTCTCCCGGCGCCCCCCGGATGCCCTTGGCTGGGTGTCCGGTCCCACGGGGCCCGGAGCGTTTACTTTGAGAAAATTAGAGTGTTCAAAGCAGGCCGCCCGTCGCCACTGAATACTGCAGCTAGGAATGATGGAATAGGACTCCGGTTCTATTTTGTGGGTTTCACGAACCCGGGGCCATGATTGCCCTTTCAGGTGGATCACCATGGGCCCTCGGGTGGTCTACGAAACACTTATAGGTCCCACCTGCAACCTATTTGACACAATTTTTTTTTTCCCCGGATGATTCCACCATGGGGCGGAGGTGGTCCACGAAACACCTATGGGTCCCACCTGCAACCTATTTGACACAATTTTTTTTTTTTTCGAGTGACCTACCAAGCGGTGGGTGGGCTCAGGGGTCCCCCCCTATCATCCCACCTACAGCCTAATGGATGGTAAAAGTGAACCGTCGAGAATTTTGAGAAAACAACTAGTGGGCGCGTGTCCCGAGGGCCCGCGGAAAAAAATAATGTTATAAAATTTGGAAAACGCAATGTCCACAAACAACCTTTTTTTTAATATAGTATAGGTTGCAGGTGGGATGTTGATTTCTCAGCTCCTGAAAGATATTTCGAGACAGGACCACCGCTCCTCTGACTGTCGGGAGATGCTGATTCAACACTGCGAGTTTGAAAATGTTTTTAAAAAATTAGATTTCGGCTCACCGTTTTAGTAAATACGGCAGTTTAACGTCACTTTTTTGACCTTCTCCGATCCGGACGAAACTCGCAGCGTTGACTCGGCATCCCGCGCCGAGGAGGGAAGCGCAAGTTTCGTGGAAAAATTCGGCCCACGAGCTGAGATACGGACGTCCCGTCTGCAGCCTATCTCATTCAAAAATGACTAGGTGTTTTGTGAACGTTAGTTTTTTTCATGGTTTTTGCACCAAATCTTGTCGGCAAGGTCTGCCGAGGCACCCACACCAGTTTTTTTTAGCCGTTTTTTTAACATCAGACTAACCCATAACCTTTTAAAGTGGAGGAATAGGTTGCAAAAGGGATGTTCGGTTTCGATAGAACGCAGCATCAAAAACACACCAAATTCAGGGAACGGGCAGTCAGGGTGCCCCTGATGCACGGCCCAGAGTTTGGTGCCAATACCTTTTAAGATGGCCCCCGAAACCATTTAAAAGCATGCAGGCTTTTCAAAAATGTGGCAAAACCACCGTCGTCACAGTCAGCACTTTGGGGGGTGTGCTGAGTCACCGTGTAAAGTTTTGCGGCGATACGATACGGTTCGACGCCCGTTCGGCGCCCCAACAAGGGCCCCCAAGTTTGGTGGCCCTACCACCTTCCTGACCATTTATGGCCCTTTTCGCTCCCAAAATCTGCAGAGGGTCTCTGGGTTAATGCTCGCAAGAGGATTCTTTGCAAAAGTTGATGAAAACAGCTCGATAAGGCCCCCTGAGGATCCTGCGACTAACGCTCTTATTATTTCGTTCGGAAGCCCCAAAGGACCTGCCATGCAAAATTCGGGGCCCCTGCGACCTTCGGAGCCTGTTCCGCAAAGGCTCCCACTTGCCATACCACCCCATTCATTTCAAAAGATGTTAATTGGACAGGCGTCAAAGGGTGCTCGAAAAAGTCTCAACGCTCCGAAATTGACGTCAGTGTATCGGGACGATGCCCCGAGACGGCGTGCAAAGTTTAGAGAATTTTGGAAAAATTCTGCGAGTTTGAAGATGTTTAGAAATAACATTTCCTTGAGGCCTAGGGAGGCCTAAAAAGTCATATGAAAAAAATAACAAAAAATAAAAAAAAGAGATAGAGACTCCATTCCAAGACTGTTAGAATCAGGGTGGAATTTCAGTCAACATAATTTATTTTCATGCACTTGAGGGATTTGGAAGTCGTGTCAACCCCAGAATTTAGACGTTTCCATTGACTTCTGTGGAGGCCTAAAAAGTCATATTAAAAAAATCATAAAAAATCAACGAAAAGAGATAGAGACTCCGTTCTAAGACTGTTAGAATCAGGGTGGAATTTCAGTCAACATACTCTATTATCATGCACTTGAGGGATTTGGAAGTTGTGTCAACCCCAGAATTTAGACGTTTCCATTGACGTCTATGGAGCCCTAAAAAGACATATGAAAAAAATCATTAAAAATCTATGAAAAGAGATAGAGACTCTGTTGTAAGACTGTTAGAATCAGGGTGGAATTCTCATAAAGAATGACTATTTTCATGTATCAGGTGCTTCGGAAGCACTTTAGATCCTGTGTTTTGTGGTGTCGCAAGCCAGGCCTATAGAGGGCTAAAAAGACATATGAAAAAAATCATGAAAAATCAAAGAAAAGAGATAGAGACTCTGTTCCAAGACTGTTAGAATCAGGGTCGAATTTCAGTCAACATACTCTATTTTCATTCCCTTAAGTGATTTGGAAGTCATGTCAACCCCAGACGTTTAGACTTTTCCATTGACGTCTATGGAGGCCTAAAAAGACATGTAAATAAAATCATGAAAAATCAACGAAAGGAGATAAAGACTTTGTTCCAAGACTGTTAGAATCAAGGTGGAATTCTCATGAAGATTGACTATTTTCATAGGCCTGGGTCTTCTGGGAGCACTTTCAAGACTTTGAGATTTGATTTTTCTACCAATTATTATTCATGCCCAAAACATCTAAGTGGATGTTTGATTTTTTTTTTCTATTTAAAATCTTTTCTCCA
This sequence comes from Danionella dracula, assembly GCA_900490495.1. Lineage (NCBI taxonomy): Eukaryota > Metazoa > Chordata > Actinopteri > Cypriniformes > Danionidae > Danionella > Danionella dracula. The sequence continues at coordinate 1,406,781 of UELW01000010.1, read as the reverse complement.
CTCAGCCTGGCCCTCTGAGTCCTCTCCATTAGTTTTTTCCGCAAATTTAACAATAAAACTTTCTTTGACATGGAATATTTCCAGTCGACCACCTGTCACCTGTTTAGCAGTCAAATAGGTTACAGATGGGACATTGCACACTATTTTGGCTAAAATTGGGAAAAAATTTATTTTTTTTAAAGATACAAACTATCGACTATATCTGAGCTTTGAACCGGCCGAAAACGAGATGTCCGGCAAACACCTATTTGGTTTGAATGGGTTGGGATGGCACATGGGATGTCTGTTTCTCGGCCCCTGGGTGGAATTTTGACCTGAAACTTGCACTCCTGTCTAAGTTAGGCTCCAACCAGCCTAGGGTGCAAGTTTGGTCCAGATCGGAGAAAGTTGAAAATCCGGTCGCTATAAACTCCAAGTTTTAGGTTTTTGCGATGAAAATTTCGACTTCCTCCGATCGGGAGCAAACTCGGTCTTGTCCTAACTTAGACAGGAGTCCAGGTCCCAGGTCAAAATTCCATTCGGGGGCCGAGATAACGACTTCCCACGTGCTATCCCAACCCATTCAAACAAAATAGGTGTTTTGTGGACGTGTAATTTTTGGGTTTTCGAAGGAGCTGACCCTCTCTGGGAGATTCCTAGAGGCACATGAACTAGTTTGTTTCTTGAATTTTAACACTTTTCACCCGTCTTTGGCCTAAAACATGTTAAATCCCACCTGTCACCTATTGTCTGCTAAATAGGTTACAGGTGGTCGTAAAGGAATTTTCCATCACAGTCAAGGCAATAATCTTTAAAAATTGGGTGAAATTGGTTTGATATACAAAAAACTCTATGCATCTCAGGTGACCACTCTGACTTGACATATGCTTCGAAACACCCAAAAAGAGAGTGTCCATGAAACACCTATTTTGTTTGAATGGATTGGGATGGTATGTGGGATGTCCGTTTCTCGGCCCCTGAGTGGTATTTTGACCTAAAAGTTGCACAGGGTTCCAAGTTAGGGTCTCACAAGTCTATGATGAGTTCCATTCAAATTGGAGAAAGTAAAAAAATTGGTGCTAAATAGGTGACTGGTGGGATGGTAGGTGGTTCGTGGACCACCCCTTGGTCCAACAGAGGAAAAATTTTTTTTTTTGCACTACATAGGTGACAGGTGGGATGGTAGGTGGTTCGTGGACCCCCCCACACACACACACACACACGCACACACACCCTCAGAACACCCCTTGGTCCAACGGAGGAAAAAAGCTTTCTGGGTTGAGACGTGCCCATCACGTATACTACTGCAGATGTTGCCTAATGGAACTAACCACTTTGGCTCACTACCAACATCAATATCAACAACCGGCCAACGCAACCATGATTTTCGATTTTTGTTTAATGACATCAATAGAGCCTGGACAATCCTGGATGTAGCGTTCCGTAAATCCATTACCTTCGAGTGATCCCGGTAACCTGCCAGATAGTGCGAACACCCAAGCTAATGCAGATAAACCACTGCTCCCTAAGTTCTTAACCGAGACCCACCTCCCTCCTGGGGAAGGTCCTGCTTGGGAACAGGTCAGCTTGTCAGCGGGGGGAATCCCCTTATCCCCAACAATGCAGCGTGGAGGCCGCAGCCCCAACTCAGCCCTCTGTCATTTGGCATTGTGCAAAGCTGGACCTGCGACCCCACCCCAACATCATTGAGAAGAGTGTTATTTTCGCGGACATCACTTTTGGATGCCACTCAGATGATTTAGCGGTTTTACCAGGTGGGTAAGGATCCCTACCACCCTCAGCCGGCGGGCGTACCAGTTGTTTTTTTTTTTTTTTCATGCACTGCTGCTTCTCACTACCTTCTTGAATCCGTGCAGCATGTCCAAGGAGTACATGATAACCCTCCTACATATGAGGGCAGCCAGCCTTCTCCTTCTGCTGACCGAGATCCCCATCTTCTCCACCACTTCCATATTGTCGGGATACCACAATCCCCTTGCTCCCAAGGGGAAACTATACAGCCTCGCCCTACTTCACTTTCAGCTCCTTCCTCATCGTCTGCAAGTGGGGTCCATACTTGTCCCATTTCTCCCTGTCCGCATCGCTGTGTGCACTCGAAGCGAACTGTTACATCAATTATCTGGGTTAGGTCCTCCTTAATGAACACTAGGTCCGGTCTCTTAAGGTTTCCCTGAGCGTCCCTGAACGACCACTCCTGTTTCACTCTCTTATTCTTCCGTTTCGCCTCCCGTACTTATATCTCACAGATCTTGTTATGTCTCTGGATTCTCTGCTCCTGGAGAGCAGGACACGCACCCAGGAAGTGAGAACAGGATTCCAAGCGGGCTCTACAGTCTGCAGGAGGCATCCCCCTTTTCACTTTCTCTCGTCGTAGGGAAGACATCCACTCTTAGTTGCAAAGCGAAATGGTATTGCCACTCTTTAAACCTCCTAGGACGTCCCACCCAGGCATTGCACAGTAAAGAGTTATGTAATTCGGAGATTCCCACTCCTTGAACCTCCATGTTTGCCCATTACCAGAACTCCTCCTTTTGCCAATTCCCCTTCCTTGGGTTCATGCTCTCCGAAAGTGGTAGTAGCCCTTTTTCCGCTTCCTTGGCCTCTCCATCCTCCTTCTCCAATACCTTTCGCACTGTAATCCCCGCTCTGACCCACTTCTCCTTGAAGGACGTATATGTCTTTACCGTATTCGTCAATACTTGGATTATGGGTTCTTCAGACTTTGACATTTTCCAAAGTCTCTGTGCTTGAATCCCCGGGACCAGCTTTGCCAACTTAGTAACCCCCAGTCCCCTGTCTCTGTTCCTCGAGTATAATAGCCCATCACACGTAGAGGCCGGCAGATGGAACCAAGATTTCACCTTCTCTTTAACCACCCTGTCCAACATCCAGAGCTTATCTCCCCTTGGTCTGCCGCATAGAGCAACCTGTGAGGATTTGAGAGGGGCCTTGTCCAGGTTCTTGAGCCAGTCTGTAGCTGCACTGGTCTAAATAAAGGATGGCCACGCTTCATACTGATGTCTTGTGCTGTTTATTAGTTTCTCTCTCTCTCTTCAGATGACACCGTGAAAACTACAAGAAATAAACATAATATTCACAATGTGCATATTAAGTCTTTTCACAGTTTCTCATGCTAACGTCCGCTAAGATGCATATGAACATGTGACAAATTCAAATCCACGAACATCGGTCTATAAATATAAAATAATTTACCTAAACTGACTTACAACAACACCATACACAAGATGTGACAAACTTAAACATGAATTACCATGTGCGCCCTCTTAGACCATGCAGATGATTGAAATCTCAGTCTCTGTATAGTAACTTTCTGCCACACATGCTAGCTCTTCCCATAATGCAATGGTCCAACCAATCCACTCAATCATGTGATCCGCCACACCTCAACAGTAAATCTTAAAGAACCCATAACCTTTTAATGTTTCACTTATACATATGGTATACGTCAAGTATTTTGAGCAAACCTCAAATTTACATTTTATGTGAAATTATAAAAGCAACACAAATACAGATCTTTGACATTTACACTTCCACCAAATTACTATAATTTATGATGAACTTTATGCAATGTTTGATTAAATATAGTAATTTCACAAACCAAACATAAGAGCATCTCTCTGACTCGTGGTTCAAGATTACTGGTTAAACTTGTGACTCTAAAGATTAGATTTTCTTCAGATTTACTTGCTCTCTACAAGCACCACTAATTTATGAATAGGACGTTCAAGAATGAATGGATTAGTCAGTTGTTTACCCTTTTTCTCTAACTTTCTAGTTCCTATTTGAATTTTGGCCTTTCGCACTAGTCCATCTTCGTCTGCACAAACATCAAGAACTCTTCCAAGTCTCCATTCATTTCGGGGTAACTCTTCCTCTTTAACAATAACGATATCTCCAATTTTTACGTTTCGTCTTGGAGAGTGCCACCGTTGTCTGAGAGTGATGTTTGTGAGGTATTCCTTCCTCCATCTACTCTAAAATTGCTGTGTCAGATATTGTGCTCTTCTCCACCTTTTCCTTGCATAAAGGTCTTTTGGTGCGAATTTCCCAGGTGGAGGTAAAGGGACAGATGATTACATGATAAGTAAATGGTTTGGGGTAGGCGGCTCTAGTCCCTTGGGATCATTGATGGTATCCGTAGTGAGTGGACGGCTATTGATAATTGACACGGTGTAACAAAAATTATTATTACACACAATAATTAATAATACGATAAGAGGCAATCATTCAATCTGTCATGTAAACAAATCAGACGTTATCTTTTGGGGCGCCGATCGGTTCATTGGGGAAATTGAACCGGAGAATCGAATCTTGGGAGTCGATTCACATGAAGTTGCCAGATCACAAAGTCACAGTCTATAGTTAATCTGTCCACCAGAATAAACCATACCGCCATTAATATGGACCCTTACTCAAAATGAATTGTATCCCAAAACATTACTACCCAACCTTTAAATCGTATTTCAAGATCAAACCTCAGGGAACGGATATTCAAACATAAACCACAGACCAAGCAAATATGTTTATGACATTTATTGAACTATTCTAAAACACATAGGATAAACGGTTCAGCTACGCTGACTAACAATTCGCTCGCGCACGCACGCACACAATCACACAACGAGGGGGAGGGGGAGAGTGAGAGAGAGAGGGAGCGAGGGAGAGAGAGAGAGAGGCAGAGATTCAGAGTTTCAAGTCAACAACTCAAGAGTTACCCTTAATCACGAATCAAGGCACATAATAAATTTCGACTGTTCCCAAGAGTTCGTTCTGTTATCATTACCCTCGCCAGAAATTAATTAATTATCGCTTGCTACCGTTTCTGATGGCTGGGCTGATGTTGACGAGTAATATTCGCTGTTGAAGATGAAAGGATCCAGTGAGTTGATTCCGCTGAGAGTCGAGCTGGGAGATTCGGATTGGCTCTGTTTGAAGTGTCCGTAATGTCCGAAAGAAGTTTCACTTTGGGTTCAAAAGTCTTTATATTTGAAGTCGCAACTCGGTGGTTGAGAGCCGGGGTTTCCTTTGTTGAAACAGCGCCAAAAGATGAGAGAGTTTTGAAGAAGTTAACTTGAGAAAAAACTGACTAAAGAGAGAACAGAGTCTAGAGCGAAGAATCAGAGAGAAGACTAAACTAGAAGCAGCCTGAGCTGGGAGAAGCGTGCCCCGTTTTGGATTGGAGGCGGGCCCTTCCTCTGTACTTCAGCCAATGAGAGCACTCCTGGAATCGGAGCCATGGTGACGTCACGATTCAGCGCGCAGGATTTTGGCTGAGGAGAGATTCACGGCTAATTTGTATTCATTAATAAACGAAGTCCTATCTCATCAAGAAAATACTGGATAACTTTCTACCGAATGAAATCATCTCAGGAACGTGATTAGTATTTGAACGAGATCAAACACTAGGGTTCAGTTACTGAAACGTCATTCATCCACACATTCATTCGTTTTACACTATCTCTAAGCTATCAGCTATACAGTACAAATTATTCCGTAACATGAGAGTATATTCAAGAATATATGTGTGAGCACAGAAGTCCCGTTAACATCCGTAGTGTTCTTAAAAGCAGTTTGGGGGTTACGGTGTGAGATTACATCTCTTTGTACTCCTTTCCGCGCAGCCGGCTCGGGGTGAACTGGAGTTTGAAATCACGGTTCTTTGATCCTGCGGAAGGGTCGAAACATTCACATGGTCATGGAAATTATCAGTTGACACTTTCCCTGTGGAACCCAGGATAAGGTTATCTCTTTTGACCCCTCTCAGTCCGTGAGGGTAATTTCGTTTTGACGTGTTTAAACTGGGACCTGAGCGATGGCCACATTTGTTTTTACTGAGGGCAGATTCGCACAGATCAAAAGCATTCCATGGTTCCGAGGAACGTATCTAGAGTAAACCGTGGAGGGAACACATCTCTTACAACGGAGTCATAGAAGAAAGTTCTCAAGGAAGCATCAGTCTTCCTGCGCTCTTGAAAAGGACCCAGCTCAAAACACTTCTAATGGTTCTGATCTGTCTTTCCCAAACCCCTCCCATGTGACTGGCATCAGGTTCATTCAAGACAAAGTCACATTGCTTCTGGGATAGGTAAGCAGTCAATCTCTCTTTGTCCAATTCTTTCACAGCCTTTCTCAGCTCGTTTTTTGCCCCAACAGAATTTGTCCATTGATCCGATCTGATTTCTCTTACAGCTCCACGGATTGCTATGAAGCATCGCAAGGCATTTATGAAGGCATCAGTCGTGAGATCTTCCAGCATCTCTAGGTGGATTGCTCTTGAGGAGAAACATGTGAATATGAGACCGTATCTCTTATCGTCTTTTCGTCCCTGCTTACAGAGAAATGGCCCAAAACAATCCATTCCACAGTATGTGATAGGTGGGGAAGGGTCAACACGGTGTTAGAAGGCAAGGCAAGGCAAGTTTATTTGTATAGCACATTTCGTACACAGGGTAACTCAAAGTGCTTTACAATGGAAATAAAGAGTAAAAAGAAAGTGCATACATTAAAATCAAGCATAAAAAAAGTCATATAAATCAAACAGATTTAAAACACTGAAATTTAAAACATCGATTAAAACAAAGATTAAAATTTGAAGTACAGAGGTAAAATAGTTGTTTGGACGTTGGTGCTCAGTCGACAAAAGCGCAACTTAACAGGAGAGTCTTTAGCCTGGATTTAAACATAACTAAAGTGTTGGCACCCTTGATCTCCTCTGGAAGTTGGTTCCATCTGTGGGCCGCATGGTAACTAAAGGAGTATTTTCCCTGTTTGGAATTTACCCGGGGTAGATCTAATTTATTAGATCTGTGGGATCTCAGCTCTCTGGGATCTCAGCTCTCTGTTTGGTGTGTATTCACTGATCATGTCTGTTAGGTATTTAGGTGCTAAGTTATGTTTGAACTTATATAAGAGCAGCAAAACTTTAAAATCTATTCTGAAGGAGACCGGCAGCCAGTGTAGAGACGTAAGAACTGGAGAAATGTGTTCTGACTTTCTAGTTTTGGTTAGAATTCGAGCCGCTGCATTCTGAACGAGCTGGAGATGTTTAATGGTCTTTTTGGGAAGACCGGTTAAGAGGCCGTTACAGTAGTCCAGCCTGCAGGAGATGAAAGCATGTATCAGTTTCTCTAAATCTCGTCTGGAAACAAAGCATCTGATTCTTGTGATGTTTCCAAGATGGTAATAAGCGGATTTTGTCATTGATTTTATGTGGCTATTTAGACTAAGATAAGAGTCCAGAATCACTCCAAGATTCCTGACCTGATTTGTAGTTGTTAGGCCCTTTGCATTGAGATACGAGTTAACCTTAACAACCTCGCTTTTGCTTCCGAATGCAATGACTTTGCAATGAGTTTTTTCCTTGTTTAATTGAAGAAAGTTGTTTTCCATCCAGTTTTTAATCTCATCAAGATATTTGCAGATAGAGTTTATGGGGTTGTAGTCATTTGGGGAGATAGCTAGATAAATTTGTGTGTCATCAGCATAACTATGGTATGATATCTGGTTCCTTCTCATAATTTGGCCCAGTGGAAGCATGTACAGGTTAAACAGTAAAGCAGCAAGGATTGAACCTTGAGGGACTCCACACGACACGGCAGTCCACTTCGACATGTAATCACCTATGTTTAAATAGAAACTTCTTCCTTCTAAGTATGATCTGAACCATTTTATCACAGGTCCTGAAAGACCAACATAGTTTTCTAGTCTATCGAGAAGGATTTTGTGATCAACTGTGTCGAAGGCAGCGCTCAGATCAAGTAGAACCAGGACAGTCACTTTTCCTGAATCAGTGTTTAACCGGATGTCATTGACTATCTTCAGTAGAGCTGTCTCTGTGCTGTGATGAGCTCTGAAACCAGACTGATAACAATCCATGTATTCATTTTGGGTCAGGAATTCAATCAGTTGTTTTGCCACAATCTTTTCCATAATTTTACTAATAAAAGGGAGATTTGAGATGGGCCTGTAGTTGCTCAGTACAGTATTATCTAAGTTTGTCTTTTTCAGTAGTGGCTTTACAACTGAGCTTTTAAGGGATTTGGGGGAAAAGCCGGAGCACAAGGAGGTGTTTATAATTTCTAAGAGGTCTTTTTCTAGACTCTTAAGAACCATTTTAAAAAAGACTGTTGGTAGAGTGTCGAGACTGCATGTTGATGTTCTGAGGCTCTGAACCGTTTCTATTAATGTTTTGCTATCGATTGGATTGAAGGTGCACATTGAGAGTGGAGGCTGAGGAGGTCTATCCCCAGCCCTGCAGGGGGAAGCACTAATGCCTTTTCTAATGTTACTGATTTTATTGATGAAAAATGAAGCTCATTGCATTTATCTTCAGACAGAAGCTCATTTGGAGTCTGGTTTGGTGGGTTGGTTAACCTCTCTACTGTTGCAAAGAGAGTTCGTGTATTGTTGAGGTTGTTGTTAATTAAGTTTGAAAAATACTCTTGCCAAGCTGCGATTAATTCTGAATTAAAAGCACAAAGACTCTCTTTATAAAGGTCGTAGTGGATGACAAGTTTGGACTTTCTCTACCTTCTTTCAGCCTTCCTGCAAAGTCTTTTCATACTTTGAACTTTTGTTGAATTTCTCCAGGGTATTTTTTGTCTCCCAGGTTTCTTCTTGACTGTTATAGGTGCGATGTCATCTATAACGGACTTGATTTTTAAAGTAAATGCATCAAGAAGGAAGTCGGCTGTGCCAGCTGTGATGCTTGGTGTTTGAGATATGGCATGCGTGAACATCTCGCTGGTGTCATCATTTATGTGTCTTTTTCTAACAGAAATTGATTTTGCAATTTTGACGTGGGAGATTGCCGCATCAACAAAAACACAGAAGTGATCAGACAGAGCAACATCTTGCACAACGGTGGATACAATATTTAAGCCCTTATTAATTACTAAGTCCAGTGTGTGACCGTGACAATGTGTGACACCCTGAACGTGTTGAGTCACGTCGAAGATGTTTAAAATATTGTTGAGTTCTTTGGCAGCATTATTATCGGGCTTGTCCATGTGAATATTAAAATCCCCAGTGATGATAAAAGAGTCAAACTCCGAAGAGATGGCTGAGAGCAGTTCAGTGAAATCATCGGTAAACCCTGTAGTGTACTTTGGAGGCCTGTATAAGGTGGTGATAAGTACCTGTTTGGTGCTTTTTTAAGCTATACTCAAATATTCAAAAGATGTGTAATCCCCAAGATTGACCTGTTTGCATTCAAAAACGTTCTTATACATACTTGGGATTCCGCCTCCTTTTTTATCAGAACGAGAGGCGTGTCTATATAAGAAGTTTCCTGGTGCAGCCTCGTTTAATATGGTTGCACTACAGCTATCATCTAGCCATGTTTCAGTTAACAACATAAAATCTAAGTCATGTGTTAAAATAAAATCATTTACGAGGTGCGCCTTGTTTCTAAGTGACCTAACATTTAGAAGTGCTATTTTTAGCCTGTTTTTTGTGGGTTCAGATATGATGGTCTCTGGCTTACAGTTTATTTTAATCAGGTTTGGTCTGCTTGATTTCTGATTTCTAGCAGACCTTTTCTTCCACTTGTTTTGTCTATTTCTAGCAGGCCTTATCTGTATCGCTAATAAAGTAAGAGCTGAAGGGGCTGAGGACATCTGCCTGTTCTGAAAACATTCCCCAAGGTCGCCGTCTTGAGGCAGAATGTCCTGTTTATCTCACTGCTGGTTTGGTGGAGTAAGGGTGGGTTGGGGGTGATTTTGCCCCAACCGGTTTGATCGCAGAACTCTTTCTGCTATAGGAGGAAGAGGTGCCCGCCTTTTTTGGGGCGATGGTCAGGGGCTTGCCGTAAACGAGTGGGACAGCTTAGTTCCTGCAGAGACTAGTATTTCAAGCTGTGCTGGGAAACTGAGATGGGGGGATCCTGAGGATGTGGACATTGTTGATGTGTCCTCCAGGGAGTTGTTCTGTTCACTCCGGTTGTTGTCCAGGGGGTTGTCCTCGTCCTCATTCGGTGGTGGTGTAGTCTTTGAGATGGTGTGGCTATCCTCATTCAGTGGTGGCGTGGGCCCTGCGATGTCCTGGTGGCTTTGCATGTTATCCAAGTATTTATCCTCATCATGTCTAGCGGAGGTCAGATAATCCTCATTCGGTGGTGACGTCTGCAGAGTGGGCGACATAGGCCTAGATGGTGTGTTTCCACAGTTAATTTGATGGCTGTTGTGTCTTTCAGACTGTTAGCGGAGGGAGAAAAGTATATTGTCCATGAGCATTCTTGCTCCAGATCTGTTCAGCTGCCTCCCATCTGATGTGATAAAATCAGGTTGATTCCAGAACACATTAAAATTATCAATATATTGGAAACATCTTGATAAAGTGGCGTGTTCTAGCCATGTGTTGAGCCCAAGCAAACGAGAAAACATATTTGTGCCGTTTGCCGGAAGCAGACAACTTATGAAACAATGTATTTTGAGACTTTCAAGTGTGTCAAATAGTTCCATAAAGTCTTTCTTAAGCAGCTCTGATTGTCCTTTCTTTACATCATTTTTCCCCACATGAATGATGAGTTGTTTTGTCTTGTGCTTGCTCAGAACATCTCTTATCGTTTTGTTGATATCTAACACAGTGGCATGAGGGAGACAGTATGTCGCCATAATTTTGCACCGTAGATTCTGGATTGTATAATCCCCAATAATCAGAGTCTTCGGCTCCACTGACACATGAGTTGGATGTTGCTTGTTTCTTGACCCCCTGTTTTCTAAAATGTGTGTGTGCTCTGATTGTTGACTGACAGGCTGAGATTGATCGGTATTTACAGTCATTAAAGTTTCAAATCTGTTTCGTAGCTGTATTTCCTGATGAATTTGTGTAAATGAGCCCAGTCCAAACAGAGAGCCTTTATGACTATTTCTCTGAAATTGCCAGTTTTCAGCCCGATCAGGACCTTCTCCTCGCTGATCTGGGTTCAGAATAACATGCTGAGAAATTGTAATGAGCTCACCAGCTTGTTGTTGGTTCTTGTTCATGTCCGGTTCTTTAGAATCCACTGTCCTTTGAGAACAAAACAATTGTAGCCGTGTCTCCAAAACTTCAGTTCTGTGAAGAAGAGATTGAAGAAGAGAAATGCTGTGTTCGCAACATTTTTCACAGCGGTGGTGGATCAGAGGCATTTTTCACTTGTCTGTGTCTCCAGTTGTTTCTCTTCCCGTGGAATGCTAGCTGCTGATCGAATCCCGTTTATGTTTATCCAAACTTTTCCAGGTTTTGCTTTCAGAGCAATTAGAAATAGCTTCGTCTAAATAATATAGACATTTAAAAACAGAAAAAAGTGAGAAAATTGAAAAGCTGATAGTGCGAGCGAGGAGCACAAGCAGAGTACGTCCGAACAGCAGCAGAGAAGATCCGCCATCATCTGTGTCTCTGTCGGCCCTCGAGCTCTTTTACATGGAACACATTGCTTAATGTGCTTTGCCACAACTTTGATGCCACCAACAACCCAGTAACCATTTGCTCTCAGTTCATTAAGGGTTTGCCCTCTACCTTGCTGCTGAGTCTTTCCATGACAGCATAGTCACCCGTCTCATAGTTGATCACTATCTCTTGGAAGAACTACTGGGTGTTTCAAATCAAGAGGTAATGAAGCATTCTTCAATCGCCCTCCCACCCTGAGAACACCATCTTGCAGTACTGGATCAAGTTAAAACAATGAATGGTTATGTGGCAATTTACTGTGCTTCAGTGTTTGTATTTCATCTTTGAAAGCATCTCTTTGTGCCAATTTTACGAGCATGATGCTTGCATTAATTAAGTCTTCAACATTTATGGGTTAAACGGTCTTGTCTCTCGCAAGTTGCTGGATATGAGCAACAACTTTCACTGTAGTGTGCCATTTTGCAAATCGATGAAATCTCTCTAGGAAATGATCATCCCCGTTTGGTATGTTTGTTTGTAACACTTGCATTGTCCTGATTTCAGGATCGCCAATCAGATGTTCAGGAGTTTTCCTTCCTGTAAAGAATTCTCTTTCCCAGAGAAACTTAGGCCCAGTGAGCCAGTTTGACGAGATCAGCTCTGACACCTTGAGGCCTCTGGAAGCGTGATCTGCAGGATTTTGTTCAGTCTCTATGTAATGCCACTGTGCAGGGTGTTGGACTTTTGAGGCGTCCGTTGCATGTTCAAAATGACCAAGAGACAGATTGCCAACTGATCTAGTTTTAATGAAGACTTCAGCAGAGACACATCAACAGTGGTTACAACGCGCTGGAGAAGATCCCAAAAATCATCTTCTGAAGTTACATTCAAAGTTCCTTTCCTTTTGTACCCAAATTGTTTACTTTCTCATTGCGTCCGCCAGGAGCTGTTTTCCATAGAAACGAAACAAGATGTCCATTTCTCAAGGTGAGACAATGGGAAGCAGGCGAATAATCTCTTAGGGAAGAACCACAACCTTTCAATTAAACACACCAACTAAGTCGATTGAATTTATGCAAAAAGGAAAAGTCACCTCAAAGAGTCAAATTACATGTCTTTAACATAACTATTATGAATTTTCATGTCTACATTAGCAAGATTTTGTCTTCTATAGCATGTTTGATTTGTCTTTTGCTAAATGTAATTCAGCATCAAAGCAGTTAGTTTAATTTCTTTTCCTTTTTTTTCCCTTTTACTTTTTAAGTCTCAACCTCTTGTTTATTTTTCCCCAATTTGTAGATGTATAATTAATTATGTAGCAATAATTTAGTTCCACAATTTTAGTCAAAGTTGTTTGATAGATTTATTTTAGGCTTGTTCTAATTTATACTCTTTTTAATTTAGTAACTAAATATTAAAGTTTAAGCTTAATGCTTCTGAATTTTTATAATTTTCCCCAGTGTTATTAGGAAAGTACTTCCCATTGCATTCAAGCACATATGTCACTCTCACACATTCACAGATTTCATCACACATTTGTCATATGCAATGAAAATCTGGGCTTTTAACTTATTCGCATGCGCTATAAAACATAAAAATATGTGTAGTTGCAACCAAGCTTCTCTTTTTTATTGGCCCAAAATTTTCTATTATCTCTTTTTTGGCAAGTCTCTAATTCATCCTGGCGCTCTTTGATTTCCCTGGGTTCAACTTGGGTTGTTATGATTTCACTCATATTTTCCCATTGGTTCCCCAGACTCAACTCGAAATCTTTTTCCTTCTCAAAATTCATGGTTGTTTTTCCTTCTCAAATACAGTAGGTTTTATAATTTCAAAGACCCTTTCTTTCCCTATTTAATTATTTTAATCCTTTCCCTATTCTTACCTACTGCTTGATTTAGCGTTCTAAAATTTTTTTATAGTGGACAATCCCCACTACCCCGCAGACCAGAGGATTTACACAATATTCACCTTCCACCAGCCTCGTCAGAACTGGGGCTTTTGAAAACGGGTTCTGCTGAATTTCTCTTAATTGTCAAACACAGTTTACTACTCTTGAGATGTCCTCATACAACCATTTAAATCCTACTCATATTTTCCTTCTCAAAATCTCTTTGCATGCATTACACTAAATATTAAAAATCTCTTACCTCCACTGTTGATTTCTCTCCGCAGTAAAAAATTTGGAAACACGGAAAAGATCGCTTTTTCTGTTTAAACTTCACAATATGTATAAAATAATCGACGGTTCTATAGAGAAACCCCAATTCAACACTTGATTTAATGTAACCAATAGCAGAATTTAAATAAAAGGTTTCCGCTTACCTTTTGAAAGGGCGGCGCTGCCTCTCTGGTGTTGAATTTAGGAATCTCTTAGGAGTCTCTTAGAGTCATCACGTCAGAGGTCACCAATTTGTTGGACTTTTGAGGCGTCCATTGCATGTTCAAAATGACCAAGAGACAGATTGCCAACTGATCTAGTTTTAATGAAGACTTCAGCAGAGAGACATTAACAGTGGTTACAACGCGCTAAAGAGAAGATCCAGAACATATGCCCGAAGTATCGCTTTATACTCGCCCACTCTTTTCTCCTCCATCCCCATCCGTTTTAGCTCTCTGTGAGCCGCCTCCCTCAGGAGACTAGCGAAGCCCTTCGCCACGCCCACAGCTTCGCCTCTCTCCCTGAGGCTGTCTAACCGTCCTCTTTCCAAGGCCTCACTGACCCCACTCCCGATCTCCGACAAGGAGCCCCCGACCTTTGTCGAAGATCCCGCCATCAGGGAGCGTTTCCGATTGCGGACGGCAAAATGAGCATGCCGCTCGTGGGTGCTCAGACCCCTTTGTGAGGCAAACTGCCGGTCACAGGCCTCACACTCAAAGGTACCCTTGACCGCAGCAAGCCTCTGCGACGGCGTGCATTTGGGCATGTGCCCCACACCGCTCCTCCACTTTGGAAACCTCTTCCCACACTTTCCACACTCATACACCAACTGTATGGTACCGTGGTTGGAGGAGAAGTGCTTCGCCATACGGCTAACAGCTCCTACCACCTTCCCACAGACCACATAGTTGGTGCCCGCCAGTGGTAGCCGGACCACCACCACCTCCGAGGAGGAATGGCCACGATTCTCCACACTCTGATCATCCATAGCAATTTCCAACTCCACAATACTAGCACTCAACCACTCTCTTCCCAATCTCAGCTTGTATGCTTTGTAGAGGACACATCCCTCTTTTATACTCTCTGGGCTGGTCCAAAAATCTCTCCTTTTTTTTTTTTTTTTTTCACAATTTTTTTTTTTCTAATAGGTTTGGCGGGACTGCCGCGTCTGGGCCGCGCACCGTCTTGGACGGTGCGTGGGGGGTCCGGCTTTCTGGGGTTTAGGCGTGCCCATCACGCATTCTACCACATCTAGCTGTATGAATTGAATCATCCAGCTGAGATGTAAAAAAAGCTACGTTTAGTATAGCATACGTACCCGGATCCGTCACGCATCGTGCCATCCTTAGGACTCTCGCGCTTTGAATGAATTGCAGCGCTGTTTTAAACATCTGACTGCCCCGGAAGCACAGCAGATGGTGCGCACACCCAACTGGACGCAGCAGGCCGTCGTAAGGTTTCTTGCCACGAATTTTAATCATCACGAGACCCGCCGCCCCCATCTGGTTTCTGAAACACACGGGAAGGAAACAGCCTCAGCAACCATTAGGGAGAGACCCCGCCCCCAGGCGCACGTGGGCCCGGCCCTAGTCCGAGTTGTCTACCCACTTGCCCCGCAGGCCAACTGGCTAACGTAGTCCCTCGAACCACTTCCGGGCCCCCGGTCATCCAGGGGCAAGCTTACCACCGCCGCGGACACCCCCCCCCCTGTAGCCACCACACACGGGCATCTTGAAGGATGATCGTATACAGAAGCTGGGGAGTGGGGCACCACTAGATGACTGCCGGAGCAAGGGAGAGCGGGCGGAGACCGCTCTCCCGTCATCGGCCGTGGGGTACAGAACCCCCACGGCCTGTCGGAACCCGCTTGATCCTGATCTTGAGTTCAGCGACCACAGCCTCAGCACAGGCAATGTCCCACCTTTCGGTTAAAGACGCCCATGCCGCTCCTGGTGTCGCTGATATTCCGGAAGGCCAAAGCCAAATTCTTCTAACATCCTCCGAGGAAGGCTCTTCCTTGGCTGTAGCCCAGGTCACTGTCTTGGCCAACCTGCACCAGACCGCAACAACCAGACCACCTGCCAGGCAAGCTTCACCCATACTAATGCCAAGTCAGAATTTTACCGGGGTTAATCAGGAACCCAGGTCCAACCAGATCGGATTTTAGGTCAGCTCCGTTAGGAGCTAGCCTTTCGTCCTCATGACCTGTCCCTGCGCTCCCTTTCTTCCCGGGTTTAGCCTTACCGGCTCAGGTAGTTGGTGCTTGAAGCGCCGTAGCCCATGTGTCACCTCTTCTAACCAGAGCCGGATTACCGGACCAAGACAGACCTGACATCGGGCCTGCGTCCCACGGCCCGCCTCGCCCAGTCGGTGCTTGATGCGCCGTAGCCCATGTGTCACCTCATCTGAACGAAACCGGACCGCCAGACCCAGACCTTCCGTCTTGACTTTGGGCCCGCGTCCCACGACCCGCCCCGCTCAGTCGGTGCTTGATGCGCCATAGCCCATGTGTCACCTCATCTGAGCGGAATCGGAACGCCAGACCCAGACCTTCAGTCTGACTTCGGGGCTGTGTCCCGCGGCCCGCCCCGCTCAGTCGGTGCTTGATGTGCCGTAGCCCATGTGTCACCTCATCTGAACGGAGCCAGACCGCCGACCCAGACCTTCCGTCTTGACTTCGGGCCTGCGTCCCACGGCCCGCCCCGCCCAGTCGGTGCTTGATGCGCCGTAGCCCATGTGTCACCTCATCTGAACGGAGCCAGACCGCCCGACCCAGACCTTCCGTCTGACTTCGTGCCTACGCCCCCCGGCCCGCCCAGCTCAATCAGTGCTTAATGCGCCGTAGCCCATGTGTCACCTCGTCTGAACTAGATCGGGCCGCCGGACCCAGACCTTCCATCTTGACTTTGGGCTTCTACCCCATGGCCCGCCCCGCCCAGTCGATGCTTGATGCGCCGCAGCCCATGTGTCATCTCATCTGGACGGGACCTGACCACCGGGCAGGACCCATAGTCTTTATCGCATAGCTCCACCTTTCATCTTGTATGGGTGAGTGCCTTCCGAAATCCTTGCAGCATGTCCAGCGAGTAGAGCATTGCCCTCCTGCAGAGGGTCGCTGCCAGCTGTCTCCTTCTGGATTTCCTCACCCCCATAGCCATGAGGAGGTCCTCATTCTCTGGGTACCATAGGCCTCTTGCACCGATTGGGAACCCAAATACCCGGGTTGTCGCAACGCCCAGCTCCGCGGCCATTGTCTGCTTGTGCGGCCCATAGTAGTTCGTTTTCTCTCTTGCCGCCAACTTGAGAGTGTCAGGAGCGACCTCAAAGCGGACTGTAACATCCACTGCCAAGGCCACTCCATCTCGCACTAGCACCAGGTCCAACCTTTGCAATTCTGACCCCTGAAGGGGTCTTGAAAGACTATTCCTTACGTACTTCCCATTCCAACAACTCCGCCTCAGCCTATTGTGCTTCAACCGGTCTCTGGCCATGGACAGCTGGGCACTGCCCCAGGATATGGGAACAGAACTCCAACCTGGCTGGGCATAACCTGCAAGAGGCACCGTGCTTGCCTCTTCCTCTGTGATGGAATTCGTTTGTGGGGTAAACGTTCGCTCTCAATCGGAGTGCTAGATGGTACTGCCACTCCTTAATCCCCATTGGCTTTCCAAGCCAACTATTACTCGGTACGGAGTTTCCGAAGGCCAATATTCCAACTCCTTGTACCGGCAGGTCTGCCCAGCGCAGGAATTCATCCCTTCTCCAATCACCTTTCACCAGGTTGACCATGTCGGCATTTTGGTGGACAGGCTCACCTGTCTCACCTCGTCGCCTCGTGGTTCCCCCAGCCCGTTGCCCGCCTGTATCCACCATTCCTCCACCTTCCTCTTGTACCGCTCTGTATTCACCAGTGCGCTGACCAATGGATCTGAGGAACCTCCCATTCGTAGGATCCTCCTTGCTTGGGTCGATGGGACCAGGCATGCGAGTTTGGTTATTCCCAGACCTCCGTCTCTATTCCTCGCATACAGCAGCCCGTTACAGGTAGAGGGTGGAAGGTGCAGCCACTTCTTTACCCTTATCCTGATTGTCCCATCTAGGAGTTCGAGAGTGCCTACCTTTACTTCGCAATGATCCGCCTGATAGAGCAACCTTGGAATCAAGTACTGCGTTAGGATTTTAACCTTCTGTGATGGTTTGAGCAATGCACCCTCCAAGGGGGGCATTGGTTTATTATGAAAGAGTCCCTTGTTGGGGTAATCAGAAAGCCATTGCATTTGCTCGGATTGACTTTTAATCCCGTTCGTACGCAGAAAGAATCCAGGATGCCCAGATTTCTTGCCATGCCTCCCCATGACTCGCTTAACAGGACCAGATCGTCTGCGAAGGCCAGGCAGGTGACTGTAAGGCCGTTAACCGTCACTCCCTTCCCAAGTCTTTCGAGGTCATGGATGAGGGGGTCCAAGGCAAGGTTGAACAGCAAGGGAGACATGGGATCACCCTGCTTCACTCCAACCTCAATGCATATGTCAGGGGTCCACCTACCCCCTGACATTATGCTAGTCACGCAGTTCCGGTAGGAGCTCTCTATCAGCTGGATCATGTGTTGATCCAGCCTAATGCCCTTCAAAGCAGCAAGGACATGCTCGTGTGACACGGAATCGAATGCTTTAGCGAAGTCCACAAATACCACTGCGGACTGGCTGCGCTCAACTCTGGCTTGCTCAAGTATCGTTTTCAAGACGTGGATGTTCTCTGAGCAGCCCAGGGTGGTCTGAAACCCCTTTTGACGTGGGTGCACAGAACATGCCCCCGTCATCCTGATCGTCAGGATTTTAGAGAAGAGCCTCCAGACCACCGAACCGATAGTGATTGGTCTCCAATTACCAATCCCCATCATCGCAACACGGTCCGGAGTCTTGGGAATAAGTGCCGTTCGGCATCGCTTTACGCATATTGGAGTAATTCCGGTCACCCACCATGTATTGAACAGACGTGCCAACTTCTCGCCATTAGGGTCCCATTCACAGACATCCTGTCTGCAAATTCCGTCTGGCCCCGGGGCGGATGCGTTCGAGGCCTGTTTCAGGGCTCTCTGCACCTCTTCAGCCGAGATGAGTCCACCCAAATGATCGTTTTCCGCACTGCCTGTAACATGAAAGGGACCGAATCCTTGGAACGCTCTTACGGACCCCCACACACCTTTAAAATGTTCCCAAACCTTGTCCGCTTCAATGGGGCATGTGGAGGCAGAGCTCTGGTCCAGGATTTCTCTTGCGAGTTTCGTTCGGTCCCTCTTGTATTTGAGCTGGCATTGATGGTAAGCCGCTCTTTTTGCCCTCCAGGCCGTTCGCCATCGGGTCGTTTGACGGACCCTAGGCGCTTCCTTTCCGTTCCTTCTCTTGTGCGGTTTGACTCCTCCCAGACTTCTGAGGACAGATTGCGCCTGACGTTCTACCAGATCTCCTATCTGATCGTTACCATCCAACCAGGCTCTGAGTACTAGGGAATAACCCAGTCTCCGCCCCTAGGGTCATGGTGTGTTGAACAGCCTCACGCAGAACGCGTTGAAGGCCTTCTATGGGCGTATGATCTGGAGGAATAAGGTCTACCTTTTCCCCTTCGATTCTGGGTCTACCGGACAATATTTCCAGTTCCCCACCGAGAGCTCTCTCCACTTCGTCCTCCACCTCGGACTGGGTGATATCCGTTCTAACGCCTTCGGTCCTTAACCTTCTTTTGGTGTTCCTGACGCTCTTGTGAACGTGCCTCTCATGCATACTCAAGCCTCTCTGAGAGCCAAAGCCGCGATCGCACTCCCCGCATTGGAACTTCATGTTCCTTTTGACAACCTTCCTGGCGCCTCTACATTTCGGGAAGTGGCCGACTCCGCTCTTCCACCCAGAGAAGCCTTTTCCACACGACCGACAACTGAACAGAACAGGCACTTTACTGTGGCGGGTAGCTAGGTGGTTTGCCACCTACTGGATAGTACCTGCCTGCACGCCACAGAGGATACACCGATAACCATCTGGCGAAATTGGGACCAACACCCTGAGTGGTTCATCCACTCCACCTCGTCTGGTTTCAACCGAGAGATTTACCCCTGGGTTTCGAGGTAGCCCATTAGTATCGTCAGAGGAGGGATTCAAGCTCCCGGGTATGGTGGTACTCTGAAGGCCTCCAACGCTTGCAGCCCTCTCCTGTAAGCGTGTTAGCACAACGGAGCATTCCCGTATTCCAGCTCTTTGCCTTAGCCTTTGCAACATTTCGTTAACCGGGTGGCGTCCATCTGACTCACTGCCCATTGCCAGCGGACTGTGAGTGGGCCTTGCTCGGTCCGGGGATTCGCGACCCAACGAACCCCTAAGGCACCTTTTTATCCTGGGCGACGTGCCAGCCAGTATGAGTTTCGATATACTCTTTTATACTCTCTGGGCAGGTCCAAAAATCTCTCCTATTTTTTTTTTTTCACAATTTTTTATTTATTTTTTTTAATACCTTAAGAGAGTCATAGTAACTCCCGCCGTTTACCCGCGCTTCGTTGAATTTCTTCACTTTGACATTCAGAGCACTGGGCAGAAATCACATCGCGTCTGCACCCGCAAAGGCCCTCGCAATGCTCTGTTTTAATTAAACAGTCGGATTCCCCTGGTCCGTTCCAGTTCTAAGTTCTAAGCTGCTTGTCGCCGGCCGAGGCCCCGCGCTGGGGGGGGGGCGACGCCCGGGACCGCCCCGCAGCCCGCCCCTGCCGCGAGGACGGGGGTTGGAGGGAGCGACGTCCGGGCGGCGGTCCCGACGCGAGACCGTAGCCTGGGAGATCTGCAGGAAGCGCCCCGCCGGGGCCCCTTTGCAGTGATGCTTTGCTGAGCTGATGAACAGCTTGAACGGTGGCTACGAACAGACTCGGAACTTGTAGTCGAAAATATTGACTGAGCATACTCTTTGTCAAACACCATATGCATTCTTGCATCTTCTGCATTAGCATCGAATTCCTCTTGCCCCACTTCACTCATACACACTTTCATAAGCCCCATTATATCTGATGTTACTGCTATACAGGAATCCATTTTTCTTCTAATCCCAGTGGAAGGAATTGATTGAGATCTTAGAAGCTCATACTGCGTTTTTACTTGAGATTCCATTCCTTCTATACTATTCATTAGGTCACTTAAGTCTTGGTCATAGCACTCCCTCTTAAGTTTGGTACGTGTATGTCACACCTGTTTTCTCTTTCCTCATTTCCCTTGCTCACAGCTGCTCCTCATTTTCGTAATTAGCTTGACTATATATTTTCCTCCTCCTTTCCCTTACCTTTACTGGTGTATTAGTTCATGTTGCTGCTCAAGGTGTCAGGCTACCTGCCTTCTCAGTTATTTACTTCTTTTGGTTATTCCTGTTTAAGTTATTTCCAGACACCCAGAAGACAGTGCTTCTGTAGTTTTTAGTTAATAAACTTTTTGGACTCACTGCATTTGGGTCCTCCTCAGTTATTTGCCTGACAGTGTAGCTTTAACTTCTTCCTTCCAGCTTTCGTACCGCTTGATGAATTTACTCTCATTTTATGAAACTTCTTGCTGCCCAAGCTCCTGCATTTTTGGAGTTAACATTCTCTCTCGTGAAGATTTCCTGACTTCATCTCGTCTTGGGATGGCAGCAGTAGGTTCTATAATTGCTGTTTGAAGTGACTGTATTTAGCGTGAATATCATCTATGAGTGACTCTAATCTTTCCCTTTCAGCGTCATTAGCGTGAGCTTTCAATTGTTAAGTTAACCTATTCAATTCTTCTTGAATTATCTCAATTTGCTCACTTGATTCATCTCGTTGTAATTTTTCTCTATGGACTGACATTGCACATGTTTTAACAGAGCACTTTAGTAAATACCCTTAGGAACATTCACCACTATGACACTGATAAAGCATAACAACAATTAAGTTTTCTTTTCAAATGTCCATATAGATGTAGAGATTGTTTAGCCTACAGTTAATTGCAGAGTATAACTCTTAGATGTAATAAAACACTGTACTGTAAAGCCTGTAGAAAGGATATTTACAAGGCTGTAGTCCAATTGGATGAATATCGCCCTCTAGAGGTTAGTTTGCTCTCTGTACTTGCCTTGGCTGTAAACGGCTGTGATAACCCTCCTACATATGAGGGCAGCCAGCCATATCCTTCTTCCGACTGAGATCTCCATCTTCTCCAACACCTCCACATTATCGGGATACCACAGTCCCCTAGCACCCATGGGAAACCCAGAGAGCCACGCCTTCTTCTCCTGCAACGCCTTCCTCATTGTTGGCAGGTGGGGACCATATTTGTCCCACTTCTCCTTGTCCGCATCACTCAAGGAAGACTCGGAGAACTTAAACCGTACCGTGAAGTCAATAATCAACGCCATGTCCTCCTTGAGAAACACTAGGTCTGGCCTCTTCAGGTTACCCTGCGTAGCCTGGAATGACCACTCCTGGATCACCTTCCAATGCCGACGCTCTGCCTCTCGCACCAATATTTCACAAATCTTATTGTGTCTCTGTATTCGCTGCCGCTGGAGAGCAGGACACGACCCCAGGATGTGCGAGCAGGACTCAAGACGAGCGCCACACAGCCTGCACGAGGCATCCCCCTTCTCATTCCCTCGGCAGACAAATTCCCTTGTGGGAAACACGTTCGCCCGGAGCTTTAATGCGAAGTGGTACTGCCACTCTGTGAACCCCCTTGGCCGCCCCACCCAAGAGTTGCTCGGCAGGGAATTGTGAAATACAGAGATGCCAACCCCTTGCGCCTCCATCTCTGCCCATCGCCAAAATTCCTCCTCACGCCAGTCCCCTTTCTTCGGGTTCATACTATCCTTGATGGATAGCAACTCTTCTTCCCTCCGCAGTCGCCCCTACCGCATCACTCTCCCGCTCTTGATCCACGGTATTCTCCGCTCTGACCCATTTGTCCTTAAATGATGCATACACCTTTGGTGTATTAGCCAAACAGCGAACTAAGGGCTCCTCAGACTGCGACAATTTCCACAGCCTTTTCGCCTGCACCCCCGGGACCAGCCAAGCCAATCTAGTGACCCCCAGGCCCCCGTCTCTATTCCTCGCATATAGGAGGCCATCGCACGTCGAGGCCGGTAGGTGAAACCACGCCTTCACCTTCTCCCTCACCACTCTATCCAGCAGCCTGAGTTTATAATCACTCAACTCCCCTTGGTCTGCTACATAGAGTAGGCGAGGAAGCACGAATTGGGCGGTCATCACCAGCTTTTGGGACGGCTTGAGCAAGGACTCATCTAGGCTCTTAAGCCAACCAAGCAGGGTTTCTTTGAGAGGAGGCTCCAAGAACCCTTTCCATGGGCTGAGTTGCAGACCTAGGTACTTAATTTGATCACCCGGCCCCACCATCTCTAAGGGGCAACCCCCCAACGTCCACGGAGGGCACTCATTAACTACAAATGAGTCCCTCGAGTGGGTTAGGAGGAAGCCCTTAGTCTTCGCCACATTAACTTTCAACCCTGTAATGCCACAGAAGGACTCTACAATCCCCAGGTTGTGGGCCATGCCCTCCCAAGATTCACTTAATAGGACCAAATCGTCCGCAAAGGCTATGCAAGCGATTGGGAGTCCTTCAATTCTTGTGCCTTTGCCGACCCTCTCCAGGCTATGGATCAATGGATCCACCGCAATGTTAAACAGGAGAGGCGACAAGGGGTCTCCCTGTTTTACCCCCACTTTTAGCGCAATGCCCTCCGTATCGCCTCCTTCCACCTCGATAGCCGACACACACTGTTCATATGAGCACCTCACCAACTCCCCCATGTGCTCATCCAAATCCATATCCCGCAGAGCGGCGAGGAGGTGCTCATGTGAGACAGAGTCGAACGCCTTTGCAAAGTCTACGAGACCACCGCCACTCTTCCCTTGTTCTCCCTAGTTCTTTCAAAGATTGCCCTTAGGACATGTACATTTTCTGCACACCCCTGCACTTCCCTGAAACCCTTCTGTCTCGGGTGTACAGGACAGACCCCCGACAGACGCTTCGTTATAATCCTGGAGAATAGTCTCCAGACCATGGACGCAATCGTAATAGGTCTCCAATTTCCAACCTCTCCTAGTGCGTCTCGAGTCAAGATTTTAGGAATCAGGACAGTTCTGGCCCCTTTGAGGCAGCCCGGGATGATCCCTGAGATCAACCAGCCATTGTACATCCTGCTCAGTTTGGTGCCCTCAGGATCCCACCGCAACATGTCCGCCTTCCTGATCCCATCCTGGGGCTGAGCTGTTGCAATGACCTTCATATGATCGACCACCTCACCCTCAGTGATCAGGCCTCCCAACTTCCCATTCTCCGCCCTGAAGGTGGTGGAAAACGGAGCAAGACCCAGAAATGGACTGGCCTCTCCCCACACCTTCTGGTAGTGCTCCGTGAGCTGCTCACTACTGATGGGACATGCAACCTTGCATTTCCCATCCAGTAGCTCTCTGGCCAGGTCCGCCCTTCTGGTGCGGTACCATTGCTGGGACTGTCAGAACGCCTCCTGTCTCGCTCTCCAGGAGGTCCTCCATTTAGCCCCCTGTGCCTGGACCGGCGTCTCCTTCACCTTGCGACCTTTTCCTTCCCAGGGCAGCCAGCACCCCAACTGTCTGCTCCTCAATGAGGGCGGCTACTTCGGGCATACCGAGCGGGCGGGGAGGGGTGCGTCGGCACGGCCGCTCGCACAGCCACGGCGGGGCCCAGCCCCGCTTCGCGCCCCGGCCCGACCGGCTCAGCCCTTAGAGCCAATCCTTGTCCCGAAGTTACGGATCTGACTTGCCGACTTCCCTTACATATGAGTAAGAAATCTACCTAGCTGTGAAAAAAACTAAATTAGCAATCAAATTCCAGATAGCTGTAGGTTTTTTAAAGAAATATTTAACCATTTTATTTCAAGGGAGTTATTCATAGTAGTAAAATCTAAGAAATTTAAGCCACCTTTGTCTGAAGCGTTTGAAATAACAGATGCTTTTGAAATAATAGACTTTCTGATGAAGTGAGTTTTATTTTTTCAAACTAAATTCAACTGTAACTTATCAATTTTTATCAGGAAATAGGAATACTTATTTAAAGAGAGTGCAGCTTAAGTTATTCCAGACAGTCCCTCGGCTTTAGATAAAAGAATTCTACCTCTGATGGAGAGGTCACTTTGTAGCCACATGTTTAGCTTTTTATGGATTGCATCAATGTAAGGAGACCCCAAATACATCACCTTATCTTTAATCTGAATGTTTCAAATATTAGTTAATTGGGAATCTTTAATTGATATTAGTTCACATTTTCAGAGATTTAAGTGGAGGGCGACGCCTCAGAGAAGTGTTTAATGTACTGTAGCTTGTTTTAAAGGGCAAGGTTCGTTGGACCCTTGAAGAGGTGGGCGGGACTTAAGGGGAAGTTGAGAGGGGTTTTCCCAAGAGATGAAAAAAAAGAATGTTCGGGACTGTTGGCTTGTGAACTGTGTGTGTTTTTGGAAGAAATAAAAAGAAAACTGATGTTCTACGATCTCAGCGTGTGCTCCCTGGATTAAACGCTACATTTGGTGTTAGAAGTGAACTTTCGACTCGTTGGAAGAAAGACTGAATTTAAAATGTGGGAGGACACGCTCGCGAAAATGGAACGCGAGCAGGGCTTGCGTCGAATGTTCAGGGAGGCGATGAACGTCGCGGAATGGATGCGTGTTGCGGGGGCGGCGAGAATCTACAGCCTGGAGGGGGAAAAAGTGCGGGTGAAGGAGGAAACAAAACAAATGGCTGCGAGCGCAGGACTATCAACGCCGACGCCGGGCCCTACTGGGAGTCGGAGAGCTGGCGAGTGGGACACCGACGCATATGGTGACGCCAGACAGGCCACACTTCAGTCAAACGGAGCTCAGAGCTGAGCAGCAGACGGAGACAATCGGGAGAGCAACTGCGAGTTCTAGCCAATGAAGTTGAGAGCCTGACACGTCGTGCTTATGCTCACATGCCAGCGTCAGTACAGGAGGAATTGGCGAGAGATCAGTTCATACAAGCGCTCAATCCCCCGGAACTGAAGAGACAGACACAGCTAGCACACCCAGACACCCTTCATACTGTGCTGGAACTGGCATTGGAGAGGGAGATTGTGTGCGGAGCATCGCTACTGGAGGGATGTATCCAAGTGAGATCAACCAGCGTGAAGGACAAACTGAATGAGAAGCCGGCCTGGGTCACAGAGTTGACTGACCTGATTAGAGTTACCACAGTACAGCCTGACCAACGGCCTCGTATGAACACTAGAAAATGCTGGTGGTGCGGACAGGTGGGTCACTTAGTTCGTCAATGCCCTAAATCAGCAGGGGTCCAGGGAAACAGGGAAGGGTCCGCGTGAGGGGGGCCACGCGAGCCGCTGACGCCACACCCCAACAGCTAGTTGCCAGTGAGGGTTCTGGACTCGACCCAGTAAACAACATACCTGCGATGTGGGGGAAGGGAGAGGGGGAATATGAGGGTTCCGTCGTGGTGGAAAGTACTTCACGTAGTGTTTGACTTCACCCCCTTGTGGGTGAAGGGGTGTAAATTTGTGACCGGGGAGCTTGTATGGGTATATAGCCCCAAGAGGAAAAAAGAGAGGTGCCCAAAACTTGACTCTCACTGGGTGGGTCCGTGTACGGTGCTGGAAGAAATCGGGGAGGTTGTTTATCGTGTTCAGTTACCTCCCCGGGGCAGGCGAGTAGCGATCCACCGGGACAGATTGACCCCCTATAAAGGTCGCTCAGGGATGCAGCCTGGTGTAGAGGCCCCAGAGTTTGGTTTCGACTCCGCGAATCAAGGGCCGGAGGGGACCAGTAATATGACAGAGAGCCCCCCTCGGAGGGCGCAGGAGAGGACCCCTAGGCCTGAACGACTTAGAAGGCCTCCCCTCCGACTTCAGGAATTTGTTTGTTCCCTCAGGGTCGAGGAACTTTGTTACAGGGGGGCAGTGTAGCGTGTTTTAAAGTGCAGGGTTCGTTGGACCCTTGAAGAGGTGGGCGGGACTTAAGGGGAAGTTGAGAGGGGTTTTCCCAAGAGATGAAAAAAAAGAATGTTTGGGACTGTTGGCTTATGAATGTGTGTGTTTTTGGAAGAAATAAAAAGAAAACTGATGTTCTACGATCTCAATGTATTCTCCCTGGATTAAACGCTACAGTACTTTGGTGCTGATGGAATTTGGGAATTATCTTGCAGAAAAAGAGCTGTGTCGTCTGCTAATTGACTAATAAGAAACGTAATGGTTACTTTCGTAACCCGCGTTCCCCGAATAGAGAACAGAGACTTATGGCGGTGATGACTATGGGAAGCGCCGGTAGGGGCGATCTACTCATTCCACACTGTTTCAAAATGCCAATTTGCAAACACGCTGAATGTTCACGTGATCACGCCGTCCTGCATAAACCGGACATGAGTGTGTCACTCTTTCTGTTGTGACGCTTGAGCCATACTCACCTTCTAGGCAACCAGACTTACTCATGACCGTATGGTTGTGGCTGGGGGACATAAGTCTCCGTTCCCTATTAGGGGCACGGGGTTATGAAAGTAACTATTATGTTCCCCATGAGTCACTACAATTTATGTTGGTGACTACTATGGGAACACCCTGCAAAATGCAACAAGCTTGGTCCTTCCGCATTGGCCAACAGTCAGGCAGGCCGGGCACATCAGTACTCCGGCACCGACCGGGCCCTCCTCCGATCTGGCCTTAAGTATAGACTTAATTTTTAATGGGCAATCAGCAATTTTATCTCATACCGAATCATACCAAAGGAAGGAGCATCGATCTCAGAGCTGAAGGGAGACACGCGGAGGCCATCCTCGCCACCTCGAAGTTCAAGCAGTTTAATACACACAAGGTTTCATTGAGGGTCCTTTCTACATAGATCCTCAGTGCTCACACTGGGCAATTAGGACCAGGGGCTGATACTGCCTCCTCTCCGGGCAAAGCTTGGAGGTTCACTACCTGAGTTTTAGAGGGGATGGTAGTGGTGGTGGTTCCCTCTTGCAGGGGAAATATTGGGAAGCTCTCACCAGGCTTCCTGAAACTTCGCTAAGGTCGTCATACGCACTTCGCCGATAGTTTCCATAGCGGGGCCGCGAACTAGCAGACTTAGCGGTGGGGTCTGAAGGGAGCCTAGGTGGAGACCTACCTGGGCATCCAGGCTCGACGTCGGGGCAGCATCCGGTTCCAGTCGAGGAGGTCCCACTCGAGGCTGACTCCGACACAGAAGCTGAGAGCCATCCGGACTGCACTGCATCAGACGCCACGCCCTTAATTGTGCTGTTGAGATGAGAACTACATTTGGATCTGCAATGCAAGCCTGCTGGCTGCACACATAACCCAGGAAGTTCAAGTTCGCATATTTAATAAAAAACTGAAATCTGACCTGTGTATCTGATGGTGGTGGCACCCCCTGCCTCCAAGGGGTGGCAGGCTGGTGGCGAGGCCCGCGCAGCAGCTTGACTCCCTGGGCCGCTTCCAATGGACTCTCTTCACCTGATGATGTTGGGGGGCCCCTGGACAGGACTGCTCCTCCGTCGACTCCTTGTAGCCGCTCTTGGTCGACGTCTTTGACCTGGAGGCTGACGATCAAGGGAGGACTGAGGAGGTTTTCTCCGGCGTCAAGCTGTCTGCTTCTTCTACTGCTGTCATCTACAGCGACCGAAGAGGCCATCTGGGACCACAGGTTCGTTGAGGAAACTTTGATATGATCTTGAGGGAGCATGTTAGCCTGAGTCAACCAAAGATGGCGGCTGTGGACTACTAACGTTGACATCGTGTGGCTGAGCGAGCTAGCTGCAACTTTTGTCGCCTTGAGCGCAAAGTCGATAGCCACCCTCAGATCCTCTGTAAGACCTTGGCCACAACTCCCCTCCTGCATCTTTTTCAGGGCCTTGGCTTGGAACACCTTAAAGGCTGCCATGGCATGCAGGGCAGAAACAGCTTGACCCGCCACAGCATAAGTTCTCGAAGTCAGGTCCAATGACAGGCTTAGCTGGAGGGATGGAGGCCTCGGCTGTTCACGCCAGGCGGCAGGGTTACCAGAACATAAGAACATAAGTACCAAACCTGGGGAATCACTTCATACCCCAAGCTACCACGCCGTTAGGGGAGGGAGAGAGTAGAGACTGACCAACCTTGCTTTCAGAGGTACCTTCCAAGTTTGGGTCAGTTCCCGATGCACTTCCGGGTAGAACTGGACAGGAGGGGGCTGCGGGGTATCATCCTAGCGCGACCCCACAAACCACGCGTTAAGCCTGGAGATCTCTTGTGCCATGGGCGGTGCCACCTGCAACCCATGTTTCTCTTGCAGCCCGGGCAAGCAACTCGGCCATCTCCTCCGCAACACAATCTGTTGTCACCCCAGAATGGGAGAGCGATGTACCGTCTCCTTTGGGAGATGCACCATCTCTCTCCAATGCAGCAGCGGAGATCGTATTATCAGGCGCACAAAAGATGCAAGGAGCGCATTATCCGATAACTCACTGTGCGAATAGCAGACCCACCGGGGGAGCGGGAAACACGCTCGACCCTGCTTGACTCCACTGGGAGCCGGAGACATGTACTCGTTGACCCTCCGGTGGTGTACTGAAAATACTCCAAAGATTCTGCTCCTTGCCTTTAAGGTGCTGAATGGCTTGGCTCCGGCCAACCTGAGCAGTCTCCTCTCACGATATATTCCAGCTCGCTCTCTCCGATCACAAGAAGCAGGACTATTGATTGTACATATAGAGCCCCGAAGCTCTGGAATAAACTCGCGGATGTTGTCCGCAGCTCAGCTACGTTCACAGATTTCAAAACTAAATTAAAAACATATCTGTTTAAATTGGCATTCCAATAATTATCTCTTGGTATTTGTCTAAACAGATCTGGTGTTTGAGCACCATATACATACAAACTGTTTGAAAAAACTATGTGGTTCAATGTTCCTCTCTAACCTATCCTCATCATTTATCTCTCATCCTGCAGCTGATGCTGATCACTTGTCTGTTGTCTGTGTTATAGTTTACTAACCGTTTTCTTCATTTGTTAGTTCCTGTTTTGTCTTTGTTTGTTTTGTTTTGTTTTTTATTTATTTATTTATTTTTTTTCAGGTCCTGTCCGGCGAACCGTTCATCGATGGATTTTAAGTTTGAATATTCTTTATGCTGGGGATGTGATTAGCGCCTGCCTCAGTCAGCGAGAGTCCCCTCACAGAGGCAACTCCTATCTACTCTACCTGATCCCCACGAGGACTTTGTGAAGCTGCTTTGAAAGCAATTGCTAAAGAAGCGCTATTTAAAAACTGATTGATTGATACAACATCTCACATTTTTTTATCTCTATTTGAACCTGTTCAGGTACACCATTATTAACTTCTGCCTGCTCTCTGTGCATTTAATATCAAACTTATCTCATCAGAACTCCACCAGAGACCTGTGTGGATCGCAAAGAGGGGTGCTACAATGACACAGAACCTTTCTCTGACTTTGAGGAGGATAATCACCTCGCTCTGATTCGTCCTTCAATCATTTGGGAAACAAAGGTAAATACTGGTTCCTAGATGTTCCTGTGTGGCTCATTGATTGTACCTTCCCCAGCTAGTCAGCATTGATCCTGCCCATCATTTTCTCTCTTCTACTTCGTCCCAATGCTAAATGGGATGATGGCAATATTGAGGAGTCAGCTCTGTCTGCTTTAAAGAAATGGAGAATGGTTCCTGAACTCAAGGTGAAAACGTCTAAGAAGACTAAAGGCAAAGTTTCTAAGAACACTGGGGGAAATGTGAGGACTGTTTGTCTGAATCCACCTGTCAGTGAAGAAATAGCTGTTTAAATGATGACATAGTTATTTTAACATTTTGAGTTTGAGATGATTTCAAGTTTTTTGCACTGTATTCAGAGTGTATCTGGTTAATTTCACACACAAGTTTTTCCTCAGTAAGATTGATGACTGTTAGTTGGTAATATTCTGAAAAGTTTCTGAATTCTACTGAATCTTATGCAGTTCCAGTTGGTTAGCTGGCACTATGCTAATGAGTTCCTCTTCTGTTAGAGATAATGCACCTTTATAATGACAGCCTTTCCCAGCTCAGGGAACGAGCTGGCTTGAGACCAAAAGAGCACAAAAGACAGACTGGCTATTATCAGAGAAAATAGCCTGCTTCAACAGGGTCATTTTTAATCTTTTTTTTGCTTCTTTCGGCATAAATATTTGACAATTTCCTCATTTTTAGAAAGCCAGTGGATTGGAGAAAGTCATTTGGAATTTCACTCAGGCTTGCAGAGGCAATGGACTCTGACTCACAGCCCTGATTCTCTCTGTGTGGAGAGAGTGACTAACTCATCTAAGATGCTGAGTGTCTGGAGGAGGTCATGGACGATTAAACTGTTCATACCTGTGCAAGATAAACTGGCATAAAAGTCGTAGGGGCTGAATATAACAGATAAATAGTGCTGAGGCTTTTCAGAACTAAAATGATGCGTTCAGCACACAATGTCTGAAATTAGCAGCATCAGCAGCCTCTTGAGTTATTCTGAGGTCCTCCAAAACTCTGGAGGACATTGTCAGAAATAATGACATTCTAGTGCCTAAAGAGACATGACCTGAGACTATGGTGCTGAGACCTAAGAAATAGTGCTGTCATTAGCATACATATAAAATAAAAAAACCTTGAACGAAATTAAATCAATGCCAGTGGATGAAATGGTTGTAAAAATGTTGAAACCGACCTGAGAAACATTGGTACCCATGGAAGAACCAAATGAGTACAAATATATATATATATATATATATATATATATATATATATATATATATATATATATATATATATATATATATATATATATATATTTATGTATGTGTGCATATAGGAAACCGATATAGATTATATGCACATATATGATAATATACACCCTGTTCACCCATGACTGTGAGGTCTCCTAGACAGACAACATCATCCTGAAGTTTGCAGACGACACCACCTTGATAGATTCCATCACGGCAGGGATGAGGCAGCCAACTGGAGGGAGGTGACCACTCAGGCTAAGGAGATGAGTGAACAGAAGGAAAGAGAGGAGACCTCATCAGCCACTGTTCATCCAGGGGCTGGAAGTGCAGAGGGTGAGCAGATTCAAGTATCTGGGGGTCCACATCACGGAGGACCTCACTTGGAATGTTAACACCACACAGCTGGTGAAGAAAGCTCAGCAGCGGCTGTACTTCCTGAGGAGGCTGAGGAAGTTTGGCATGTTGTCAAAAATCAGCATTTAGTTTTTACAGCATTGAGTCCATCCTGAGCAGCTACATCAATGGGTGGTACGGAAGCTCTACCAACACGTACCGAAAACGTCTGCAGAGAGTGGTGAACGGGGTTTAAGATCACCATGACTCCTCTGTCTTCTCTGCAGAGCATATATCAGAGTCTACAGGAGAGGTACTGCCATCATAAAGGACCCCATCCCCTACCAATAAGATCTGTTCACTCTCCTCCCCTCAGGCCGGACGTACAGGAGTGTGAAGTGCAGGACCACCAGACTCGGGAACTTCAACAGCTGACAGGAGTCTGTAACAATGGACTGTAGCCGCTCATACACACTGACTATTTACATACTGTCATGTTTTAAACATTGACTGTTTGCATGCTGAGATGTTTACCTGCAGTAACAGTAACTGCACTACTGTTTATCTATTTTTTTTTGCACCTTATATCTAATATCCAATCTAATCCAAATCACACATGTACAATTGTCTTCCTCCTGACAGTTTTTTGCACTATGATTCATTCTGCACAAAAGCTATTTTCTATTGTCAAGGCAATAACTAAGAACTTGCAAAAAAATGTAAGTAATAAAATGTATGCATGTATGTGCATATGTATGTAATTTCGTAATTTTCCTTTTTTGTACATTTACATTACATTACATTTATACTTTTGGCAGACACCTTTGTTCAAAGCGACTTACAGTAGGGAAGAGACAATTTACTACGTTTTACACAAAGTCTATCTCAGTTCGCTCATAATAGAAGTTGTATCAACTGATCAATAAACCATAGCAGGGAAGAAATAAAGACAGAGGAGGAAAAAAAGAAAGATTTTTTTGTTGTTGTAGGTGTTCCCTGAAGAGAAGAGTTTTCAGTTGCTTTTTGAAGGCTCTCAGTGCTGCTGCTCTCCTGACTGGATCAGAGAGTTTGTTCCACCAGCCAGGGACAGTGAGAGAGAAGGTTCTGCTGAGAGATCTTCTGCCTTTGTGGGACGGAACCACGAGTCGCTGTTCCTTCTCTGAACTCAGGCTTCTGGAGAGAATGTAGGAGTGTTTGAGCTTGTGGAGGTGAACAGGGGCTGATTTGGAGATAGTTTTGTACGCCAGCATCAGTGATTTGAATTTAACCCGAGCTGCAATGAGGGATTACTGGTTAGTGTAAGTTAGTGAACGCGTTTTCCATACTTTAAACTAAAGTATAACAAAGAGGGAAATAAATATTTCCTGATCTCAACTGATACTCTATGGTTAACACTATAGGAAACTTTGATTCCTCTATTCATCTAATCATACAATAGGAATTCATATAATCCACATTAGGTCTCTTGTTTGATAAACTGCTTTAAAGCAACCTAAAAAACACAAATACATTTTGATTTGACATCTAAATCTTTGATTTTATATAACATATTTAAAAGTTAAAGTTTGCACACTTTTAAAAGTCTTACGAAATCCTAATACTAAGTATTAGTATTTTGCCGTTAAAGAACTGTTACTGTTTGCAAAATTTGCTGCAAGATTTATGATTATTATTATTTTTTACTATTTTTTTACTTTCGGTAAACTTCAGACTCTCTCAATTTTTCACCAAGCACATTTCCCAACCTGTACATTTAATGACATTTAAATAGAACATGTCAGTAGAACAAATTCAGTTTAGGACGATGAACTCTGCATATCTTGTGGCCACAATTTGAAGTGAAGATATGAAATAAAAGCAATAAGCAGGTCAACAAACACTCTGGAATAAAGCATTAATGACAAACTTCTGGAGTTTTATTAAGGGTTATAGAACAGGCTGTTTTTGTCCTTTCATCAAAAGATATTTTAATGGGCTGCATCACAGTCAGTTTATTGATTAAAGAGTTTATGTACATTTGAACATTCTTTACCGATGTTTCAAAACAATATTTGGTAGCAATAATCAAAATGTGAATATCTCTCTCTCTCAACCAAGAGTGTTGGAATTGGCACTGTACACACACACACAGAGAGAGAGAGAGAGAGAGAGAGAGAGAGAGAGCATTAATATATGTACTCTCAATGAAAGCTCATCTTTCCCATCCCATTGAAGTCTCATGTTAAAGAAATGTGAAATATCTAAATATTTCGTGCATGCTTTAAAATGTTATTTTTTATGTGAATGATTAGGTATAATGTTGTGCCACAGTGATTCTCAATACATCCTGAAGTTTTGATATTGAATGATTATCCCTATTTTGCATGCCAAATGTAATATTAATTAGGAAAACTCCTTGTCTACTTTCTATTTCTTAGACGGAATCTATAATAAATTAACGCATTCACATTAATCTCAATACCATTTGCAATAAGGAAAATGCAAATATAATTAACATATACTGTATAACATAAAATTGCAAGTTCATTTATCCAACAATCCTCTCATTCCATTACTCATTTGCTGGCTGTAAAATTGAGATGTAACATTAAAAAAAAAAGAAGAAAAAATCCATGTGTGGCACACATTAACATATTAATTTTCCTTTGGAATATAACACTTTCTAATAATGAAGCATTCATTCGCTGTGAATCTTTAATGAGCAGTTTTATATCATAACTGCATACTTTCTTCAAAGTCCTCTTTAGAGGAACCAGTAACGGATCCGGACTTCTGGAATACTCCAGTTTTGTTGTGCAGAAGTCTAAACAAGTGTAAAAATGCCAGCGGACCTCCCTCAAACAGCAACATTTGTGAGTCTGGGATCGGAGTCCTGTTCATATCTGTAATGATACACCTCCATTTGATCCCTGCAGGCCTCTCTGATGTTATTGAGCCACCTCTTGATGCCTCGTCTGTTCAGATACAACACCATGAGGAACACAACTCCGATGAGAGCCAAAACAATACCAAGAAGAACAAAAGACCCCAGGTTTTTGCAGTCCACGTTCTCCAGCGGCGTATCCTTTTGCGCTTTCGGCTGCGCGCATCTCAGACTCTTGGAGTCTGCGCACTGCGAGCTGTTCTTGAGCCACTCAGAGAAGTCCCTCAGTTTGTCACAGCGACAGTCGAACGGGTTGTGCGACAAGTAGACTCGCATTCTGTCGAATTCGCTTAACCTAGTCAAGTCTTGAATATCCAAGGTTGTGATGGAGTTGTTCGTGAGTATAAGTGTTGTCAGACTTAGATTTCCGAAGGCAGGAAAGGGAATTAGCTTCAAGTTGTTTCCTGACAGGTCGAGTCTCTGAAGACTCCCCAAACTGTTACTCGAGAGCGCGCTTGCTAATTGGCTCTCCCCCTCAGCTGTGAACGTGCTCCTCAAGGAAAGAATATGAAGCGGTTCCAAGCCAGAAAAAGCCTCAGGATGCACCCCTTCTAACCGGTTGTGACTCAAGTCCAAGAAAAGAAGTTGGTGGAGTCCACAAAACGCACACCTTTCTATTATCCGGATGCCGTTGTCCTGCAAAGAGAGCTCTCGCACGCGCGCGCCCGTCCCGTTTGCCGTGAACGCTCTCTCTATCAAAACGGATATATTCTGATTGGCTACAGTCAAGATTTGAGTTCCTCGGGGTACTTCAAGAGGTAGTTGGATGCCTTCAGAGTCCTTACAGATCACAGAGCGATCAGAACAAGTGCAGTTATACGGACACCGAGCTTCCTCGCATAAAACGAGCGAGCACAAGAGCCAAACTGTGATGTGGTAACGCTTTAAAATGCGACAGAACACGTGAAGAGGTTTTCTGTTCATTTCCATCGTGATGCTAGGAAAACATCAGTCTGTAATGCCAAAAAACCGAGCCGTTTTAAAAGTTGCATCTACCCCCTTTACAAAGAACGAATTTCTCTTCTGAAGACGGTCCATGGAGTAAGTGATCAGTTCGGTCCTGTTGGAGTTTGTTTTACTGAAGCTCCTCTGACATAAACTCCTCTACATATGTGATCTTCTCTGGCAGCATCCCTGAAGTGAGCAAAACCTCGCCCACATCCCCCTCTCCCCCTTTGTGTCTGCACTGTACTCAAGAGAAGTGTCTCATAAAATGAAACATTTTCACATGGAGATTCTGCTAGTCTTATACATTTATACATTTTCACAAATATGCTCAGTCTAATGCATTGTAAAATGTAAAACATTTTTTGACAAGGACTTATAATCACGCAAATGATATTACAAATGCTATATTCTAACATATGTTAAATTAGCCAGAATAATAAACAATTTTTGGACAAAATGTGATGCTTTTTCCCTATATATATATTCATATATTCCCCTTTACACCCCAACCCCCCCCCCCCCCCCCCCCCCCCCCCGGGCCTTAATTAATTGTATCTTATTTTTTGTACCACATTGTATGTAATTCTTTCTGTATGGTATTTCATTGTTAAATACTACAACTAAATCTAAAATATAATATATTTAAAATGTAATAATAATGCGACATAACTTTAATTCACGAAAGTTTTAAAAACAAGTCTTGATGGCATTTGTAATGAATTGCTTTATGATACCAAACCTCTGATTATAATGTAAGTTTTAAGAAGAAGAATGTTAAATAAGCTAGACCTCAATGCAAAAAAACTGGCTTTACAAGACCCTCAGTTTGTCTCTCAGTCACAACAAAAGGTTCGTAAAATGATTGAGGTTTTAGTTTATTCTTGTCACAGCATGGATGACTTCCCTTCATTCACTGAGACTTTTTTTAAAACTACCTTTTTATATGAAAAATATCATAAATGAAATTATATTTCAATTAAGTTTTTAAGTTAGGTTCTGATATACCTTAACTTGTCTTTATTTTTAAACCAGGGTGCAATAATAAATTGGCTGCGTGTGAAGTCCAGAGAATGATTCAGCTGTGTGATCCTGTCTTTGATTTGTTGTCTCTCTTCACAGTGTGTGCACCCTGCAATCCAATCTATATTGAGAACAGCAGCTGTCTACGGGCTCTCATGTTTCCCCATCCTGTCTGTCCGTGGGGTCCAAGCTGAGGCAGGTGAAGTCTTTTTCAAACCACTGCAGTTTCTGCACTTGTCTTAAAGAGGTTACGTCTTAGAACCATATCATTTTTCACTCAGTTGTTTAAAACATTCACGAGTCTCAAGACGTTCTTAAGACTTAAAACAACAAAAACTAAACATTAAACAGTTGCATTGCAAAGAAATAATGATACCCTTGAAAGGCTTAGTAATGGTTATTGGCCATGTAACGTGCATGTATCTTTGTTAGCGTTTATGCCTATACTAATAGGTGTACTAACTCTGCTACCTACCCTTTAATCGGTTCCTGATTTTCCTGCATAGAATTCCTATCCATAAGCTATAATCAGGGATCTAAAATATCCCTATGTACCCTTGAGAGGTGATGGTTAAAACCCAAACCATAAAGTAAATCAAGATTATATATATATATATATATATATATATATATAGCCGTAAATGTGACAACCGCAAAAGAGCAGGCTCTTAAAATTAATGAAAGTTGGGAAAATATTCTAGAAAAATCAACAACTGAGTTCTGATATTTACCTGTTTTTACGTTACGAACACAGTTCGGTAAATGCACCTGGATTTTTAAAAATCCTTTGGTAAATGACAGTGGAACAAGAGAATGTTGTATATAAATAATTATACATTTATTTTAAAAATACATTACAGCTCATTATTTAATATATTTAACTATTATAGAATTGTATAATAATTTTATATATTTCATATGTAAAATTACATACACTGAAATACCAGCTTTTTTATTCAGGTGGGGTGCTGTCAAGCAGAAGCGACCCGATGCCAGTGTTAAGATTATTACCACCATGCCTAATCTGAGAACCACTTCCCCACACCTCGCTCTCAACGATGGTGAGTAATGTCACCACAAACAAAAAACTCTATAATTATGGTCAAACACCAGAAGCACAATTTATAACACATTTTATAACTATTTGATAATAAGATAAACAGATCAAAAACAGCTTTTTAACCAGAACTTGCTGATTACCCACAAATCCTTGCAATCTTGTGAAGCTTCCGACATTTTATTTAAAATAAATATATATAAAATATTTAAAATGAAAAGAGCTTTTTTGACTTAAAACAGAAACATTGCTCAGCTTACCTAAAAAAATTGTATTTGCGCAAAACTACTTAACAATGTTAATTAATATACACTTACTGTAGAATTTAAATTGATAGAAAGCAAACTGAATAATCAGTTACAACATTTGGGTTTACAGTGTTTCTATGAGTTTGGAAATGTGAATAAATTATGACATTTTCTGGAATCTTACTTTACAAAATTTGTTTGTTAA
Organism: Danionella dracula; assembly: GCA_900490495.1. Classification (NCBI taxonomy): domain Eukaryota; kingdom Metazoa; phylum Chordata; class Actinopteri; order Cypriniformes; family Danionidae; genus Danionella; species Danionella dracula. The sequence continues at coordinate 1,368,706 of UELW01000010.1, read as the reverse complement.
ACAATAAATTAACTACAGCTGCTAGACAACGTTGCCTGCCAGACTTTCTACCATTTAATAAAACATTTCTACATAGTGATTCAACAAAACACTTATTTAATAATGTTTAAATAATGTTTGCAAAGAAAAACAAAAGTATTCAAATGTCTGCTTTTTACAATTTCTTTTAACATTAATTTCAGTATTCTTAGTTTTTTGTTGTGCTCACCAGAACTGTTAAACTCTGTAATGCCCTAACTGGCACATGTTATGACATCTAGATGTAGCTGTTAAAACAGTACTTCTAGTGTCAAAACTGATGCTTCCAGCCACTGCTTGAGTCTCATTTCTACCAAAGGTTACTCACGTTCAAATGAAAGCACTCAGCATTCAGTCATTTCCCCCAGTCAAGTGAAGCACGTGGCTTTTAATGCTTAAAGATAATTCAATTTTGTGGGATATCATTACAGTAACCCGTCCTCCTCCTTCACGACTTTTTTTAAAAACAAATCCTTGTTAATTCACCTTGAGGAACTGTCTCTAGATCAACTCTGTATGAAGAAGTTGCACCATATTCATGAAAAATGCATGCATCCGAGGGCTATAGCCTAAATGATAGCTGTTATCGAGTGATGCGCCATGATTATTTTATTCGGTGGGAACCCGACAAAGTGGCCTAATTGTGCTTGTCAAACTATGGTAAGCCAGTTTGGGGTGTGCACCAGATATGACCTATCGAATTCCAAATGGACAAGTTGGCCGTGTACATTACTTTATCCTGAGGCTGTCCGTCTGAGGTATCACAGATGGTGGAGTGTCACTCTGTCTGTCAGTTATCCTGAAGCTAGTCCTTAATCAGGAAGTTGAGAGAGGGATGAGAGATGGGTGTTTTTTAGCAGGGTTTACTATAGCATTTTAAATGAGAATACTTTTTAAAGACACTTTTTAAAGTGCCAGGGATACAGAAAAGCATCTCTTAAGTTTGACGCCTTGATTCTAGACATGAAAAAGGTAGCTTACTCAGTCCAGATGAGGAGAGAGTTTCTACCTCAAGTGGAGGGTTGCAATTATAATTAAGCGAGGGAAGAATGAAAAGCAAATTGTTAGATAAAATGTGAAATGGCTGCGGTAATGGAGGTAATATGGTCGATTTGAAGTCATGAAGAAGAAAAACAGATTTGAAAGGGGGAACTCAGTTTAGCAGTTGATTTACATTTTTATTCTCACCTGAAGTCTTGAGCTCTAGGTCATGACCAAAAGAAAAAGATCTCATAAATAAGCGGCTGAAATGAGTTTCCTCTGCAGGGTGATTGGGCGGTCCCTTTTAGATGGGGCGACAAGATCTCTCGAGGAAAGCATGGAGTAGAAAACGTGGCATTTAGAAGAGCCAGCTGAGGTGGCTCAGAGAACTGCTTCGATTGAGATGGTTGAGAATGAGATGAGCCTCCTTGAGATGATCTCCAGACATATCCACCTGGGAGAAAGTTCAAGAAGGATAGAATTTGACTGTCGACTGGTTAATGCAACCCCAGTAGAACTAGAGGGATTGTCTTTGGAAGTTTTCAAATTTTCTTATAAAATTTGTTTTATTTTCGTAATTAATTATATATTCTTTATTTAATGTACTGCATTTTTAAATTAAATAATGTATTTTATTTATTTAATTATGTTTTATCGAGCAGTTTGTTTAATTTGAATTTTTTATATTACTTTTAATCTAAAAATTTTGTTCAAAACAATAAACAATAAAAAATACACACAAAAACTATAATGGCAACGAAACAACTTTTACAACTTTTTTACTTAAAATATTTAGCCTTGATGAGTGTAAAATGCAATTTATCTGTTCATATTATTATATACAACAATGACAAATCATTTGCAACTCAATATAAGGTAAAAAATATATATATATTGTAGTAAAACATATTTTTGAGTGCATGCACACTCTCTTTAGGTGACTATAATCAAGCATATAATTTATACCTGTCCCTTTAATTTGCATTTTGCTGGCTTGCGATTCCTTTTCTCCATGTTGTATCTCTTATGACTTCACTCGCTTACAAACTTCTCAATTCTCATTGAATCAGATCAACTCTCTCTCTTCTTCTCTTTCTACCTCTCTCTCCCTCTTTCTCTCTAAAACTCATTAATCCAGACCACACATTTCCAGCGTCCTCCACAAGGTTCCAAATGAGTCAAATGACAGATAAGAGCACTTGCACAAACCAAACCGGAAACAACTCCTGAATTATAAATGTGTTTACTGCTCACATAAGAAGTATTGTTATTATAAAAGTGATATGCTGTAAATGACTAGTATATCATGATAGCCTTTCTGTTGAATTGAATATGCAATATGCTAAATATTTTAGCAATGTATACTCACTTCAGTTACTTTTAAATAATTTGAATCAATTTAAAAAGAGCAATGATGTAAACAATCAAACATTTTATAATCCACAAAGTGGCATTTTAAAATAATACATATTATATGTGTGTTTTTAAAGAGCATTAGAGTTTAGGTACTTTTGGGGATCATTCATAAAGTGTTGTAGGATTCATTTTCTCCCAATGCGCCCATCTTCATTTCGCAAGCCCAAATGTACTTTTCCCCTGAGAAAACTCCTTCATCACACACTTCATTTTAGAGAAAATACATATCAGAAAACGCAAGAATTCTCTGTGGATTTCAGATTTGTAAATTACAACTTAAAGTTTGTATCAAATTTGTTTATAAAAATCTTTGTAAAAACAACTGTTTAAAAACTGCTAAACCTAGCATCTATGCAGTAGATTGAGCTAATTAATTTAAAGAAAATAAGTTGTAAATGAAGTAAATTAGTAACGTTGATGAAAAGTTACATTGGAGAAACTGACTTTCACAGATATGCAGTCACAGTGCTGCCTTATAATTGCAAGGTGTGCATGTAGGCAATGTTCCAACTGTGTATCGGGTCTCAAACTGCAACCATCCGCTTCCCTTTCTGATCACATCAGCGTGTGTTTTATTTCCCACCCGTGACCCAGACAAAGGCCCCAGTGGGTGGATGCCGGAGCCTGGAGGAGTGATTATGCAAGGATGGCTCTTCTGCTTGCTCTGATAAGCATTAACACAGGCTTTTATTTCTCATTAACTCAAGCTGCTTTCCTCACGAATGCTTGAAGAATGCAGAAATCACACATAGACATCTGTGAGCACCTGTACCTGACCTGAACCTCTTCATCCAGCCACCGCACCATCACCCCAACAGAGATAAGAACCTATAGCGCTGACACACTGGCTGAATGTAAACATGTGAGGGTGATGATGAAAGGTGCGTCACATCCCTGCTTCATATCGTCAGCAAAATTTGCCATGAAACTACTCATCACTTTGATTTATGTCACACTAGGATATACATCAAGACGCATCCGAGAAGAGATATTCACTCAAATCCCTGTTATATAAGCATATAAATCTGCTTACCACTAGATGATCACACATTCTTACAGCACATTGATGGTGGAAAATAAAAATGTGTTTTCAGCTTTGAATACATTTTATTGTGCCTTTATGCAAATTAGTTATGTGGCATGAGCCGGCAATCTGTAACCCATTTTCTGCTACTGTCTCACTCACATTAAATAATACAATTAAATTAATTAAAGCTCATTGAAAGGCAAGTTTTAAATAAAACATACATCTTTAAAGTTGATCGCTATACTTTGGGAGACCCAATGAATTTATTTGTAAATTAAAACTAGGACAACGCTCAAACAGAGCACCAGAGAAATTATTTGGCAAATTAGAAGCAGATTCACACTCTGGAGTTTGTAAAGCTTAAACAGAAATAAGATTAGGGACTTGAAGGGAGTAACACTTTCACCGTTTTAGAACTTCCAATTCAAACTGATGTATATCCATATAGTTTACTTTTTCAACATCACTCTATCAAAATTTAATATGCTCAGGTTCACATTCTTTTATTCAAGAGCAATGACTCTGAACAAGAATTAGATGCTTCAATATCAGACCTTGCAGCCTCCAACATAGACTCTAAACCATCTCCTTTTCAAAAAGTAACACCTCATATTTCATTAACTCCCCTACTACTTCTTCTTTGATAATAATTTAGATGCATCTATTTAAATGTTGACATGAAACACCTCTGCAAATTCAACCAGATCCTTTTTTTACTACTAATGCTGTTTCTGAATACAGTTTCAAAGTAAATACAGTAAAAACAAAACTCATTTTACAAACGGCAAAAAGTCAGGCAAATAAGGAAAATCTAACTTGAATTAAATGAAAGCACTTACCTCAATGAATTGTCAGAAAATGAAGTAAACACATTTCCCTTTTCTCTTATTAAGTTCCAAATAAACTGTATTATTTAAAGAACAAATATGATAGGCTTCACTTTATGTTATCATTCCATTATAGGGTTGAATCACAGACAAGCCTCCAGTTTCTCAATGGAAAGTGTCGACTGGGAGGGTTCCCAAGCTGTGGTCCCACAACGCCATTGCAGTGTAAACATGCACTGTAATGCCATGCTCATCCTTCAGATGAGATATTAAACAGAGGTCCTGACTCATTAAAAATCCATGTTGTAACATGGAAAATAGGAGGTGTACGTCTTCCCACAGCAACCTGGTTTTCCCTGGTCTTTCTTCTAGGTACTAATGAGATGCTTTCACCACACCCTCTCACTCACTGTAATTTCTAAGCTAAAGTTATCTAAAGTAACTAAAGTATACTATATTTTGCTTTTGTTTGTAAGTTTTAAAAGAGGATTATAATAAAAAGCCTGTTTAGGAATAAATAGTAGCAATGTTTTGCAATGTATTCCATCAGTATAGGAAATAGCAGATGTTTAAAGAGATAGAAATATAAGAAAAACAACTTTTTTAGTTGAGCGGAACCTTACACAAAAATGTAAATAAACAAAGGTGTATGTTATGAGTTTTAAAAACAAACTGAACTCTCAATTCCTAGGCAAAAATCTGTAAAAATGGTATATAAAAAAATTGGTAACACTTACAGCCTGCAAATAGAGGGTAATTACTGTGTAATTATTAGTCATAACATTAATAATAAATTACCTCCTCTTAATTAAATGTAATTATACATTAATGACCCGCAAATTACAGGGTAATTATAATGTATTTAATGGGTAATTCGTTTTTAGTATCTCTTTTTTATTATATATTTGTTTGTAATTTTATGATAATGACAAGTAAATTACCAGCAACGATGGGGTGACAATACAATTAATTATTATTAATAATAATGTACTTTACTTTTAATTACCCTGTAACAACATAGGAAGAGGGCTGTAGTCTAAAGGGATTCTGTTATCTGGAAATATACACTAATGACTCTTTTAACTACACCATACTACAGTACATAAAGTGGAGCTTCTCACTAGTAGCTGCATAAAAATGCATACATTTTTTTAATACTGTAAGTTTACTTCATCATCATACAATTAACACCCCCCTTCTCTCTCTCTCTCTCTCACACACACACACGCACACACACACGCACACACCTCCAAAAAGCCATTTTCATAAACAAAAATGAGCTAAATGAGCCAACCAACCCACCTACCCGACTAATGCAGATTTCACAAATATTAACAATTAAGTTTAAAAAGCTGTATAGAATTTGTAGTTATTCATTTTAAAATATAAAGCTATACTGATTCTAAAATTAGGAAATTGGTACCCAGGGAAATTGTTTTTAATAATATACATATTTTATAGGCTCACCAATCTCTCTCTCCCTCTCTCGCTCTCTCTCTCTAACTCTCTCTCTCTCTCTCTCACTCTCTCTCTCTCTCTCTCTCTCTCTCTCTCACACTCTCTACATATCTACAGTAATTGCAATTTGGCTAAATTGTAAAGGTAGGATTGTCATGTCATTTTTATGTCTTGACCTAAATTAAACCTTTTTGACTTGAACTTTACAATTACTTGAATTTGATGCTTGTATTAAAATGGAAAAGGGAACTAAATTGGATGTGATTTAGTATTTAAAGTTTTGAAGGGCTGTCACCCAAAATATCCAGTCAGCCTTCTTTTCTGGGGTGTGCAGATTAAGATTTCAATGCTTTCTGCTGGATATTTGCAGATTAGCTTGGTACACTCACTTTACTTGTCACTTTCTAGAAACGTCTCTGGAGATTTAGAGCGGTCGCTGGAAGTTTACACACAGAACTTATCAGCGAGGAAAGTGACCTACAGATGCGAAAGAATGTCAGAGGCGATTAGAGCTCCTGCGTTCACAATGTGGTCCCATTGGCTTCACAGCAGGGGACTGCCTGTGTCCCAACAGACAAGAGGTTGTGTGTAACCATGTTTAGTTTTTGTTTCCTTCCAAAGCTGGAGTCTTTCGTATCATCCTCTGAGCAAAGGGCTAGCAGTTGAAGGTCTCCTGGTACTCTATTCTTGCTCATGCACAGCTTTACCTTCTGTGAGAGGTTTTTCATTCATCACGCACCAGCACGTAACTTAAATCGACTGTCTGCATGACAAACGGCTCAGCCCTGATAAAGCACCTTGCTGGTACACCTTCCTCATCCGTCAGAAGCCAACAAGGTCATTTTTATCTCATGCACAAAGGGAATCACATCCTTTTGCTCTACCCTCAATGTCACAGATTTTTTAGATCAAGAACAAATGAAAGAATTAGACACAAAAGTTTTGCACAAAAGTTAACTGTTATCCAAAAATAATTATCATCACTTATTTTCTGCCTTTCCAAACTTGGATAAAAACTCCACAATAATCATATTCTAGTGGTTAATTCCTAAACAACACTTAATACATCAGTGAAGCATATCTGCAGATAAGAACTCTGTGTCAAGAATCAAGAGCATTTGTGCAACTAAAGTCATTTCCACAATGTAGAAAAAATCTAGCTATTAAAGTTCTTTGACTCAATCTAAGAAAGCGTAATTTTGAAGAGTTGATGACTGAATGAATATTTTGTATTTGAGTTCAGATTCGCAGTGGCTGTTCATGAGTGGATTGAAAAAAGTATGTTCAGTCAAATGGTGTCTTGCTGTGTGCGATGTGTTTGTGTCTATTAAAAATCTTGAGAAAGACAAAATTGTAAATGTAAATTTTCAGTGGGACTTTTTTGCTGATCAATTATACGTTGAGTCAAGTAATTTTTCACTTAAATGTATGCTATGCAATCCTTTCATGTGTAGAAAATTATATTCTTGATGCTAAATTTAGTTTAAAGATTTGTAGAACTGCTTTGAAGATTAAGGAATAGGCTCTGGTATCAGTGTGAGAGAGAACAGCTAAATGGTCACCAGCTTCCCGTGGAGGAGTGATTCGATTTGAATAACACCCGTGAATAGTGTTTGACTCAAAGGTTTAAACAAATTGTAAAACTTAGAAAGTGTAGATTTACTAAAAATTCTTACATTTTCAAAACCCAGATGAGTTCAAATTCAACCGGAAACATTGAAAATTAAAATTGTGAATGAATTATTACGTTCGATCTTGATTAACTTTAAATTTGCTAAATGTTCTAGCTTTAGAGGTGCCATATCATACCCCTTTTAAACCCTTCTAGACCATCACTACACCCTGAATAACCTTCAAAAAGCAGTATTTATTGCAAACAATGTCTTTGAACCATCTCAGATGGCTGTACTCAAAATGAGCCGTGTACCCCCTGCTCCTCCCCCTGCTGGGTTTCACTTGTTGGCACTCAGAAAATCCTCCCATTTCCAATGAATACATCCATCTTTTGTTAAGCCAAAAAACACCTTTGGCCCGTAACATCCAAAAGATTCCAGGCGGAGCAGGGATATATATGTCTCTGGGCCAATCCCATTCAAGTAGGCTTCAGAGAACCCAAATGGCGGTAGGCAGGAGGTTGCCTCGATCATATATATATATATATATATATATATATATATATATATATATATATATATATATATATATATTTTTTTTTTTTTTTTTTTTTTTTTTTCAGTTATTGATTTTTACATATAGGGAGAGACATTAAATGGTTGTGTAATTATTAAATGAACTCAACCCAGTAGCCTGTATATTGTTGAAGTCTTGCACCTCTCTTCTGTTATTAGATACGATAAGTGTGGATGTAGCCCTGCACCTGTCATAAACCATGTTGGCGCAGTCAACGAAGCTCTGCGAATGACAAGCAAACCGCACCTCTCACCCAAGAAATCTTACTCTTATGTCCATAAAAACTTTTCCACACATCAATGCTGTACCCGCTTTGAAAAAAGATTGAGTGATTACTGAAACTCAGGACACGAGCATACAGAGTCTTCAGGTGAGATGACTGAGCTAAGTCAACTGGTCTTGACGCTTCCTTACAATTATGAGCCTTTTTAGGGCCATTTAAAAATTATTCACTTACAGTAGCTTTATGTCCGGGGCGGAATGAAATGCATTGTACAGTATTCTATTGGCCATGTTGTACACACAAGCAGATGACACTCTAAGCCAGTCTAGCCGTGTGTGTCTCCCACTACTGTCTGGATGCAGCTCACTCCGTTACAACTGCAGATGACTAATTAATGCCTCACTGACAGGCGACACCAGTTTATAAGTATCCGTTACTCTCTGGCCAATAGGGTGCTGTAACACATGCAGAGTGACCAAGCAAAGATGGAATCCAGCTCCATTATTAATTGAAGTGGCTCTGGAGTAGTGTTTAAGTAGTGTATCTCTGCACTTAGCAGCGTTCCTCTGGGCCTGGGGCCACCCTTTAAAACACTTGCTTGATTCTTGACTGAGGGGCCCCAATAAGCAGTCGAAAGTGAACAGAATCTGTCAATCTAATCCTTTATGCCATTTATGACTGCAAGTATGTGCCAACATGTTTAATACCAAGGGAAAGTCATTTTCTTTCAATTCAATTGGTTGAAAAAGTTAGATTTGTACATTTTATTGGTTCACCATATACAATTTTAAAATGTAATTATGTAAACTTATAGTCATGGATGCTTTTAAAAGTACTCTTTCTCTTTTAAAATCTAATTTAAAAGGCCTGAAGTTGAAAGTAAAGCATTTATTTTAAGTTCCTTTTCATTTCTATGACAGAGGGTTCTTGCTCACTTCCTGTGGGAGTGACCTTGCAGGGGCTGATGTGTTGTGGCCTGGGCAATGTCTGCACACAAATTCAATTATTTATGGTGTGGCTGTGTGGAACCCAAGCATTTGTGTGGAGATGAAACAACCTCGTCCATCACAAACAGCAAACACTATATGCCTGAGTGAGAGAAAAATGCATAATTTGCTACAAACTTGTTTGTGCCCCCAACTATGATTTAGACCAGTTTAGATTAGGCCAATCAGGCAGTCATCCATCTTTCCGTTAATTGTCATATGTCCATCAATCAAGAAGAATCCATTATCTGTCCATCATCAATGAGATCTGAATTTTAGAGGTCATACTAAGGCCCTGTTCACACGTACATGGTTATTTTGTGACCGCGCTTTTTTTTTAACACGGTAACAGGGTGCGTCCACATGTAACCGATGCAGCAGTTTTCATTGTAATCATGTTAGTTTCAAAATGTTGGGCAAAGTTAATTTTTTGGAAAGCTACTGATTTGTTTCTGTGTGGACAGGATAGCCGCACAAATTCTAGTTATCTAGCGGATTTTGAAGTAGTTATATGAACTCTTTATCGGATGCAGCAACATTTTCTCAGTGCTCCATATGGTTAATAGGGTTTGCGTTCCGGCTCTCTGTGCTAAAGCAGATCTTCAGAGATGTTCAGGACTACACAAGCACACAACATATTTCATAACGTGTTTAATCACAGAACAGACGCATCAAACCGCATAAATGTGTGTGTTATTGCTACAGACGCTCTCACCTCGTATAAAAACAAAAATCACCAGTTTTGAAAAAGAATAGTTTGAGTCTCAGATAAATGAGGAAGTTTTGAGAGTTGTTGGTAAAAACTGGCAAGTAATTTTTGTTTATAAAAGAGGTTATTCTTATCTTAGTGTGAGCTGCATTTCCCAGCCATTAAAAGGAAGCGCTAAAGTCTGAAGTCTCAGCGTGGAACCGAAAGAAGCATCTGATTGGATGATTTAATTTCAATGGGTGAAGAGTCAAAGTAGGTCAAGACAAACTCTGCAACGTTTTAGAGTGTTTAACCCAGTTTCTTGTGAATGCAGTTTTTTTTCTATCCATGCTCATGTGGATGCGTTTTGTTTTATGGGGTAAGAAAAAAAAATGTTTAAAATATAACCGGGTACAAGTGGACAGGGCCAAAAACCCATCGATCCCGATTAGGGTACTCCAGCTCACATTTGGAAAAGGGAGGTGAACTCTTGTGCAGTTGCTAGTCATTCATTCAGTCAACTACTCTAGTCATGACCTCAGCTAGACCAGAGCAGTAGATACCAAAATGGTGTCGGTAGCATAGAGATCAATAGGGAAAAATGGCAGCGATTTTTCTACATCCAGGTAATGGAGGCTCGATTAGTTCCAACCTTGCTTAGCTGGGAGCTAAATTCTTTTTAATATCTAAGGAACCTGAGTCACAATCTTAAGTGGGAAGGGAAGTTTTGTGGGTTTTAGTAGCTTTTTTGTCAAAACAATTTACGGTTTGATTGACATGACAAACAACCAATCCCATGTTGTTTCGCATAGCGTCATGTTTTGGAATGCGGAAATGTTACAACAGTCTCGTGAAAATAGCAATCTGCCACACATAAGCACAGATGTCTACATTTTTAAAAACATAATGGTTTCCCTGCACGACATTTTATCATTGTTTGAAAGACTGTATAAAAGGTGTCAATATAACAGTTCTTAGTAGGTTAGTTTTTAAAATGTCAAAGAAAAAAAATCTGCAAATGAACTTTATTTTGGCAACAGAAATTAGTATTTAGTATATTTTAGATTTAAATTAAAACGTAACAATTTGTAATGTATTATAAATGTATGTACATTTGCATAATAATAATATTCATTAAGAATAAAACTTACTGTCAATGTTGATTACCTTAAACTTGTAGTTCTTATATATATATATATATATATATATATATATATATATATATATATATATATATATATATATAATCTTAATGATAGCATGTGTTTAGTATGTGTTGTATAATATTAAATATAATATTTTTATACAAAGCATTTCAAAACATATGAAAGAGTTAAAAATACATTTAGCGGGAAAGCATTATAGTAATTTTTACCAATTGTAAACATGATATCTGTCTGAGTATGCACTTGGAAGACTGTGCAGGATGTAAAGATCATGCATTGACAAACACTACAACACACTTGGAAGTTATCTCACATAACAGCCTCTTGAAAAGAAACTCTTGCACAGCAGGTGAGTTTGTTGCAATGTTTATTTATAAATACACCCAAACTTAAAGCATTTTACAAAAATAACTTGATGATTTTAAACCACTCTAACATGTTTGTGTTCACACAAGTCATACACACATTTATCCGCTCTTTTAAGGGCACATCAAAAGTGTCAACAGACTGGAATACCCGAAAGAGATATGATATTTTATTTTCTTAAATCTCTTTTTCAGAAGATAACACATGAAAATGTAATGACCGGTATGATGGGATCAGGAAACCTCAATGGTTGTGCTCCACCAAACAAGTTGAGTGCCTCCAGTTCCTCCAACTCCCCCTCTGCTGGGTTGTGCTCAATGGCAGACAAAAAATCCACCCATTTCCCACAATCTTTTGGTCCGGGACACCAAAAACACACTTTCTGAAGAGTGACTGAATTTCGGACTCAAAAGAGCTAAGTCTTTAGAAGAGCTGAGTCTGCTCCAAAACATAACTTCTAAAACACCCCCCCTCCCTTTTTTTCTCTTTGTCTTCCATTTTATGATAAAGCAATATTTTTATTTAGTTAAAAACTACTCTTTACACAATACGGTAGAGCTGAAGAGTTTTTATGGGGTCTATGACACAAAACTTGTCACGTGCAGACTCTTCACACAGCTAATATTACACAGCCTGAAGAGAGAACTCTTGTCACTACTGTCACATCCCCGGCTCGTTCCTACTCTCCCAATCACAGTCCACCACTTCAAACCCGTCTCAACCAATCCCGTGAACCTTCCCCTGAGTTCTAACGACCCGCACCTGTTTCATCATTATCAAGGACACTATATAAACTCATCTTCTCCGTTCATCCGCCGGTATAGAAGTCCGATGGTTGTCTTCTTCCAAGCTCCCTTGTCTTCTCCTTTTCCATTATTGTTCTTTCTGAGTCTTCGTATACAACGCACTGATAAAGGTTGTCTTTATTTATCTACCAGTCATCAAGGATCTGTGTCCACTGTCACAGCTCTATTCCTTACCATCACCCACAGAGGTTTGGATGCTAACCACTTCTATCGCTCTCATCGTGTCAACTACGCTAAGCTCGTGTGGAGTTTTTCCGGGGATCCTCCATGAACTGTGCTTGATAAAGCGATCCTCTTCTTGTGTGCTGCTCTATTGGTATTTGTGAATAAACCTTGTGAATAGAGATCATCTCAGTATTTCTTGTCTACCAGCGTGACAACTACAAGTGAACACAAAGAAGAGAAACTTGTTAAATTATGATACTAATAACATCCTAAATAAAGACAAAAAACCTTGTATGATTTCTCTTTCTCATTATACACCTTCTGAAGTCAACGAGAGAAGCGCTCCTCTATCATCTTTGATCTAAAACCTCAAACTCAATAAATCCAAACACATAAAACTCATGCAGCCAACACATATTGGAGATGCATTGGTTGTGAAGGAACCTTCACTCTCTTGTATGCTGAGACTATTATCTAACCAATAACAACAGTCATCTTCCTTTCATAAGCTCTTATTTTCCTACAAATCCCTATTCAGCAACTGTCATTCCATTTTGATGTTTCAATATATATTCAGTACAATTATTGTAATGAAAGTTTTTCAACGTCACTTGACTCAAAAAATGATTCTTGCATAATTAACTTTATGGTTCATCAACACAGCCATTTCCACTAACCAAATAAGATTCAACATCCATCATTTAACATCTTTAAATGTCATGCTTGTGAGGTCTCAGGAGTTTTTTTTGCTGATGCTAATGCAATTCTTTCCTCAACGCTTCACCAAAATGATTTCAACAAAGACCAGAAAATGAGAGAACTTGCATGGCTAGCATTTCTTTAGTAGAATTCGTTCCCATTAAATGAACACGGCATTCCAAGGATTTGCTTTGTCCTTCCTCAGCTTCTAGATTTAGAAAGCTGCAGCTGAAATTACATCACCTTTCAAAGAAACTTGACTCATATTCCCATCTCTAATTCTCTCATTTCTGCTGACCTGGTCTTCAGTGCAGGGGGACGGTCGAAATAGCTCTACTTGCTCTTTGGAGATAGAGAACACTGCCTTCAAAGTGAGGATGCCAAGATAGTTCTTGATTTAATCGAAAAGCACTGAAACATTCTTCAATCATTTTCTTTCAGAAGTCCCAACCCTCCTGCTGCGCAGGGTAAAAAAGTAGCTTGATTAAAGTTTAATGGTCCTGAGACCCTTCAATTAGTGAGTTTGCCTCATACATTAAAGTAATGACCCTAATGAGGGGTGTAATGAAGACTTTATCATGCACAGAGAGGAGATTAAAAATGCTTTATCAGCCTTTGTGTCACTGAGCTGCCTGAAAAAGATGAGAAATAATGACAAAGTTAAATGAACAACGTGTTACTATTAAACACATCATGACGTTTGTGAGTGTTGATGTTTTTGAGATTTTACTGGATGGGAAATTTTACATTTTAGTTAAATTTTACATTTAACATTTAAACCATATTTTAATGTACAGTTTCTACGTTTACCTGTTAACCAATCCAGTCCCAGTTCTTATTCGGTTAATGTACATGGATGGTGTAGCAGAGCTAGATGCTGAAACCTCTGTGAACGCATTATGGTTATCGATTGCATTATATATGGTGTCATTTGATATCTGCCAGCTTCATTGCATCAAAAGGACATTTGTTTAAAGGAACACTTCACTCAAATTTGTCTCCTCTATCCGTTTTCAGCAACATATAATATTTTAGTGGTCAGCCATTTCACCCTCAGTTTCCTCTCATTCTAAAATATTAAGACAACAACAAAAAATGTACATTACAGCTTCACAGAACAAAAAATAGTGGAGTTGAACTCCTATTCATTAAAATCACAACCACGGGTGATTCTAGGATCCAAGCTTTATGTTTGACAACAACATATCCACAGCCTGATAAATATTACATGTTTGGCAAATTTGAGTTCGATACAGGTTTGCACAGTGCAATAATCTCAATGGGTTTTAAGAGGGTTCTGGAGCACAGCCTCCCGAGATATTTCAGGTTTACTGATTTATTTCAGTGCAAATTAAGTTATAAAAAACTATTTGAAATGAAAGCAAAAAAACTAATAAATAAAAAAACTACTGCCTCAAAGTTAAGTTATTAAATTACGAGCATTTTAAGGATGGCAAGTGTGGGTCTTGAAGATTCCTTACACAGAGTTTTATGGTCAAAAAATGTTTAGAAGGTTAGCGTCTAATAATTTCCTCATTCTATAACATTTGTGGGTCTTTTTTCAGGTTAAATGCTTATACATGTTAAGGTAAAGGATGTTCAGAGGCATGTAGCCTCTTTAAACAATTTTCATCACAAATTTAGACAATTGCATTTAAAAATTTTGGTCCAGCTCGACCTCTTGAGAAAATGTAGACCTCCTAAAAAATTTTTTTGCTTGATTGAAGAAAATAAATATTTTGTCTCATAAAAAGCTATACGTTTAATTTATTTCGATAATTGCAATCTGTATCATCATCTATTTTAAACTTTCGCATAACAAGTTTTTATTATTATTTTTTAAATCTTGACTAAAAGATATTTGTTCTTGCATTTTTTGTCTAGTAAAAAAATAACATGCACCTGAGGAGATATTTCAGTCCAAAGTGAACACTTGCTCTGCTTTTCATACCCCCAGGACAAGGAAGTAGAGCGAGAGTGGAAAACATCATTAAGATGACGCTAGGGCCAACACGGTATGCAACATCTCGTGTGGATGATATCAAGTCCAGCCTCCAACTCCAATCCTGGATATGACAAACCTGAGTGTTTGGGGAGAAGAATCGACCTGGGACACCTCCAAGCCTACCTAGGTTTGTTGATTATATCGTTCAAACAATGAGGCTACAAAAAGCTGGCAGGCCTATATTACTGGCAACTATGTCTTTACAACAATTTCATGTCCTTTCAAGAATTTTTCCATTTGATAACAGAGATACATAGATTGCATGTTCATTTTGTAATACATTTTCAGTTCCTATCTGTATTTTTACTGCAGTTAATTTATGTCTAACTCTATAAATTCATATTAAACACTACTTTGAGATATTGTTCACAGCTAGAAAGTGTTGAGTAAAAATTTGCTGGTAAAAATAGTTTTTTTATGCTAATTTAAGAGCAGTTAAAACAGACTGGTCAATTTTGACCAGTAGCATTAAAATAAAGGGTGGAAGGTGAGCACGACAGGAGGGATAAATGACAGCTTGATGCCAACTGTTACAGCTCCTCTTGAAACATTTACTAGAAAATTAAATGAATGGTTTTGTTTTAGGGGTGTTAAGAATATGTTTAATGGTGTTAGAGACTAGAGACACTTTGCAGGAAGCTATGAGCAAACAATGCTAGGCACTTAATATACTGAATATTACTTGGGTAAATATTAACCTGCAGGGTAAAGAGAGTCCCTTAATATTCTGGTGAAGGCTCCCCCTTCTGTCGAGAAGGTGTGTTTGAAACCATCACAAAACCCTATTTTGGTGAGAGTATATTTATTTTGATTAAACAGGTTTTTTTTTTCATAAATCGAGCCTACCTTTCATACTTTCTTATGTTCATACTGGCTCATCAGAGTGGTTTGACATGGCGTGCAGGTTTGGGGATTACAAGAAGGAATGTTTGGACAAAGCATGTGATCTCCACTCAGTTATTCCTCTGAATATTGACCATGTTGTATAGCAGTGGGCCACGTCAGGTTCTTTCATGTCACACACTAATTAACTGGTCTGTAGCAGGTGACCTGTAGCAGGATCAGAAAAGGTTCTGGGTCAGGAATTTTCACTGCAGCATAAGCCAGGCTTTGTTGGAGCTATTCATCTAAAACACTTAACGTGATTTGGTTAAAGCTTTAGGTCTGGAACTTTTTTGTTTGGAAAATTTGCAATACTTAAACAGAATAACTTGAATATTTAAACTATTAAAATGAATAGTGTTTTTGGATATCCCGGGCCAAAGGTGTTTTTTTGCTTGTCAAAAACTGAATATATTAGTCAAATTATAATTTTTTTTGTACCAACAAGACAAACCAAGCAGGGGGCATTGCAGAACCATGGCAGTGAGAACAGGAGGTACATGACTCCTTTGGGGTGATTCAAAGACATTGTTTGTGATAAAAACTGCCTTCTGAAGCATATTAAGGGTGAATCGATAGTCTAGAGAGGTCAAATATTTATTGTAAATGATTTAAAAGAGGCTTGATATGGCACTTTTAAAAACAGCAACCTCCTATGGCAGTATATCGTTTCTATTTCAGGTTTGTTCTGTTCTTTGTTCAGTTTGGGTGAATGCAGTATTTGTCAGCACATTATTGATGTATATGATTTTTTGACCAGTATTTGAACTGATGATATCTCTGCTTAGAACACTTAGATTAAATAATTATGTTCTTGAGGAACAGTTTGTCCTGAAAAACCGATCAGTGAGCGCAGTAGCCTACAACACATAAACAATAGATTTTCATCTAGTAGAATTAGGCCAAACAACATATTCCATTATTTTTTATGGTGGCTGACAGATTGTGAGAGGTAAAATGCATTTAAACTTAAAGGGGTTGTGAGATGGGTTGTATTTTAAGTTTTAATGTTCACAGATTTTAATATAAGTTGTTTTTATATTTTCGAACAGTGGGTGAGGTTTCAAATCTTTGTCAGTTTTACTTATTATTGAATCTAATTATTAATTATATGTACCGACACAATCAAATCTGATTGAAACCCTCCACAGTAAATGTATAAGCAAAGCTAAATTTTAAGATATGGAGGTATACTAAACCACAAGTATAAAATGTTTTTTCCTTATAGACAGAAACTCTTAAAGCAACTCTATAAAGTTTTTTGAGCATTCAGAGTGTGTTCCGGGGCAGAAGGGCTTTTGACTTGTGCCAACTATAAAAACCCAGGGCAGGTGCGTAACAGGAGCATGTGAGAGGAACAAGGGGTACACAATGTATTACAAATTATTTTAAAGGATATGGCACCTTTAAGGATTTAGAACTTGCTCATTAAGTTCAAAAGATAAAATTTAGTTCTCTTAAGTCAAAGCTGACTAACATTAGGCTCTTCTTAAAAAAAAGTATATGCTTATTTAATTTTTCTAAATTGTATATTTTGGTAAGTGTATAACAGTAAGTATTTTCAAAGATCCTTTAAACGGAATAAAGACAGGCAAACAAACACTGCCAGAAGTTTTTTCTCCTTGACTAATTACTTATGTGTGATCTTGTTTTCATCTTTTAGAGACTGTATGACGGACTGAGTCACTTTCCGACTGTCCTGACCTTGCCATGTAAGTGGCAACATTTGATTGACAGCTCACTCATCTCCAACGGAGCTCTCCAGACAGGTAGAGACAGCGACATCAGCTGAACACACATATTTCTGACAGCATCTCTCACACACATGTACTGGCTTCTCTCCAGATTAGCTCTTTCTTCAGACTGTATATAATAAAACCTGCATGCAGTTGCTTTACTTGGTCAGGTCTGGTTACCTGCTGGAATTACGTACTGGAAATCAGTTTTGTGTTTCTTAATGCCGCACAAATCCACTCCGTGTTTTTCACTCATTGCAATTACATCACGTCATCGTGTAACATCTGTTGATCGCTTTTAGCCTTTTTTTATTTTAGTCTCTGATTAAAGGGCATTGGGGGCATTTCTCTACCTGAAAAAGTGATCCACCGTCTCACCTCTGGTTTACGGTCATGCTGTCCTGGCTAGAGTCTACAGGTCAACTCTGGCCAAGCTGTGGTGTGTTCAGAATTGAGCTGCTCGTATCTCAGTGAGGTCCAGAGTGCGAGAGCACATCACATCCACATCTGGTCCATTTTCAAGTCGATTTTAAGATTTGAACCTTCACTTTGCGATTGAGTATTTATTGTCATATTTAACTGCTTACACCCCAAACCGTTTGTTCCCCTCCGCTCCACTCAGTCAAAGCTTCTGTTAGTGCCATGCATGCACGAAAGTCAATTTCTAAAATAAAGTCTATTATTATTATTATTATTATCATGTGCTTTCAAATCAAACTGGATTCATAGATATGATTTCCAAATAAATATATATATATATATATATATATATATATATATATATATATATCTCAATAGCAACACTGTCAGACATTCACTTTAAAGTTGTGTGTCATTTGTGGTGGTTAAACTAAACGCTATCTTTCCTTGGTTACTTCATGCATCTTTTACTGAACAGACGGCTATCTCTTCATTAAAAGGCCACGTGGAAAGGCCTGTAAAGAGGCATTTGATCCTGATAGCAATCCAATAGCTAAGTGTAGGATTCAGCCCCGTTTAACACATTACCATTAGGCAACTCTCACATTTTTTCCACAGTTAGCACATTTAGCATTATTTAATTTTGCACATATCCAGATGCTTTTATCTAAACCGACTTGAATTGGGGGCGTACTTAATAAATATTTTTATTAAGCAAAATATGCATATATATGTGTGAGATCTGTTTCCAGACTGTTTCCACTCCTTGTTTTTTACCGAAATGGTTCAATTTTTGTCATTTAAAGAATTAATCGTGTTTTTTCAGGTTTCTCTGGCTTAATTTACTGAAGTGTTGACTTAAGCAAAAGGTAGTAGTCTCTAGGCTCGAGGACACACTGTCTAGCTCTAACTCTTGTTTTAATCTACACAGACAGCGTCAGGGTGAATCAAAAGAGCAGACGAGATGGATAAAGCCACATGATTTGAGCTTGGCAGGAGAATATCAACACAGCCAGTATTGTATTGCAGCTGTATGTGCAAAGACATTAAGAACAAGTCTTTAAATAGATAACCGTAAACAATCCCGTTAAAAAGGTAACTACTGAACAACTGAAAATGTATAACACATTTGAAATAATATAATTTATCATTAAAAATAATAAATAACTTGATTGACTTTTAATATGATGATATTACATATTTAGGTTGATAAAAAAAATAGTGAACAGATTTCAATGAAAACCGCATTATTTGTTTATTATACTGCAGGACTGTTTTTATTCTGTCTACATCACATTGCCATGCTTCACATCTCTGTACATACAGAGCAACATCTCCAGAAGACAGTTTAGATAAGTCCTTCATGCTTATGAATCATCTCTCAAGCAATTAAATATTAATCCAGTCCATGAAACTGTCCCTGAAGCACAAAAACGTATTTCCTATCCAGAGGTCACACATTGGGTTGTGATTATCTATCCCACAGTGAGTCTGATCGCCCCCAAATGTCAACACGAGGTCACAAACACCCAGCATCTGCTCTCCTGAGATTTCTAATCACGTTATCCCCTGACTGTTTCACAGATGTACTGACCGACCAATTTAAACTCCATAGACAAACACATTTCCCAAAACCATCTCTGAAATGTTCGATACTCTTTATTTGTATAGGTCTGCAGTAAAAAGCAAAAGGCCAAACAACTGGGTACAGGGCCGTGCAGAGTCTGTTTAAGGGAATGTGTTTAAAAAGTATAAAAAGAGGCACATTAAATATTTTTGCAACTTCTATAAAGTATGACATTTTCTGTGTTCAAAGTCTGTGTTATAGTCTATAGTATAAGCTGAAATTAAAGTAAGATATAACATATGAACAAAGCAAAAAGTCCGAACATAAGACTAAACAACCTCTGCATCAAAGTATGTTTTAAATAACTGCATTAGTTAAAAAAAATTCTAATGGAATTTGCTGTGAGCTATTGTGCCGAATTATTAGCATTGCTTTAAGCAGCTCCGGCTGATTTAAAAAGCAAAGACATCATTTCTGAGAATATTTTAAGGCTATGTGCTATTTTTAAGGCAGCAGAATACACTTAATGTGACAGAAGTTGAACTGTTTATGCCAGTTTATATTTTTAGTCAGTATTATTGCTAATACATTTCTTCATACAGCACACTTTCTTGTTTCTTAACTGTCTTTGCATGTTATATGTCCAATTGGTTGCCTATCTCCACCGTTCAGCTGTTTAAAGTGCATATGATTGCCCAGCAAGTCTTAGCGTTATTCGTGTCCAGCAGTTCTTTTTAGGAAGAAAATGTTGTGAATGTGAAACGATTTTTGACTTGCATACAGAAACAACATTTCCCAGCAAGCAACATTTCCCAGCAAACAAGTGTTGCACAAGCTTTGGAGGTTATGACACTCACTGACAGAAACTAAAACACGAATAGTATGATCCAACCTCAGTATTATACAATCTCATATTAACATATAATCGTTTAATGTAGATTTGGCATGAAATATTATAAAACATTTTTAGACGTTATTTTAAATAGAGATCCACAAGGGCACTTTGGCCATCAAGGGGCAGGTGCTTGGGCACACCTACACGTGCATAACTGAGCAGAATTTTGTATAAAAAAATTAAACGAAGCCATTGGTTGTTTGAGTGAACACACTGTCTCAATAACCATAAAAAAAAAAAAAAAAAAAAAAAAAAAAAAAAATCAGTACAACTGATTTTAACCTCGCTTATCTTTGTTGAACTAATAGTATTTTTTAACATTTAACTAAATTTATAATATACAAAATCAAATTATTGAAGACAATGTTATTTAAGATTGTTCTCAACGTTTAAAGCACACAGTGTGCCATGCTGAGATAAAAATGTTTAAGTTGTATTCTTAATTGAATTGAAAAACTTCTTTTGCAATTATGTGGTATCTACTGAAACATGTTTTTGGCTGATGATCCAACCCTGCTGTATATATATACACCTGATTGCTTTGGAAATGCTTCACCTAGTGTCAAAAATGTTTAACCCATTTAAAGTTATAATAAATTAAGAAATAGCAGGAAAGTGAATCTTGAACTCAAAAGGTAATACAATAGGATTTATCCAATTAATATCACACCGAGTGCCTTAATAAATTAACATAGAACTAGCATACATCAAATATTGAACTACAAACACTTATAAATCAATAAAAATATTTTTATTAAAATCATTGTTAAAAAAGTATTTACGTGCAGTTAACAGAGAAACTTATTAAAGGCTGCTACCTGCTGGTTTGAAAATGTAAAATTTAGACACAAATTGTGAAGAAATATTTAATTTTTTGCAGAACTTTTTATTATTAAATGCACTCATTTCAATGACTTTTCATTTGTAGTCTCTGCTTCCATTCCTATACCTATCTTTAGAACAACCAAAACATTTAGTCATTGCATTTTATTGAATGTCATTAGCTCAAGTGAACTTCTCACAAAAAATGCACGACGTGAAATTCTAATGCAGTATTACCGAAAATCAAGTTTGAACAAGGTCAGTTTTTTAACGCAGTACTTCTAGACATCGCTCCATTTCCTCCAGCTCCTTCAGTTCTTCACAGCGAGGGTCACAGTGCAGCAAGAGGATCCGGCGAGCTCTGGGAATCGCTGCGAGAGCCCCAGCACCATTCAGACTGAAAGAGAGAAACAATCATGGGGCAGGAAGAAACAACCACTGATATTTCCTCCACCTGACATACTCTTACCCATTAAAGTGAAGCTGCGCTAGTTTAAAAAGCTGCCGTCCCATTTCAATGCTGTCCTCTCCAAACTGGGCCTGAATGGAGGCAAGGCTGCGATTTATATTGGATGCAGCCTGACTCCACTCTCCTGTTACAAAGTTACTTTATTTAAGTTTTGAGTGAAACGTGGTCTGTATTTACAGATAAAAAAAAACTGCACATTTTCTCCTGAATCTGTTCCTCACCTCTGGTTGCGTACACTCTAGCCATGCTATCTGCGAGTTGTCCCTGGAGAGGGTGAGTCTTTGTGAGGATGTCGTTTGCCTGAGACAATGCTGACTTTAGAATCTGTAAGGCTTTATCTGTAAGACATGGAAAAGAGTTTTTTTTAATTGATATCGAACACATATATAACAAAATTAACATTAAGTACCTAGTTTGTCTTTCTCCAATAGACAAAATGCTTGATCCATGAGACCCTGTAAAGCTTGAAGCTTATTCTTTACATCAGTAGTGCTGATCTGGTGAACACAGGACGACCGGGAACACATATAGCCAACGGAACAGGTCTGAAAAACCATAGACCAAACAAACCAAATAAAGCCACTACTAGAAAACAGTAAAAATAGCACTTCTAAATCTTAGGTCACTTAGAAACAAGGCGTACCTTGTAAATGATTATACTTTAATACTTAGATTTTATGTAGCTAACTGAAACATGGCTAGATGATAGTTGTAGTGTAACCATACTAAACGAGGCGGCACCAGAAAACTTCTTATATAGTCATGCCTCTCATATGTACAAGAACATTTTTGAATGCAAACAGGTCAATCTTGGGGATTACACATCTTTTGAATATTTGAGTATATCTTTAAAAGGCACCAAACAGGTACTTCTCACCACCTTATACAGGCCTCCAAAGTACACTACAGGGTTTATCAATGATTTCACTTAACTGCTCTCAGCCATCTCTTCGGAGTTTGACTCTATTATCATCACATGGACAAGCCCGATAATAATGCTGTCAAAGAACTCAACAACATTTTAAACACCTTCGATGTGACTCAACACGTTCAGGGTGTTACACATTGTCACGGTCACACACTGAACTTAATAATTAGTAAGGGCTTAAATATTTTATCCACCGTTGTGCAAGATGTTGCTCTGTCTGACCACTTCTGTGTTTTTGTTGCTCCGTCAAACTCCCATGTCAAAATTGCAAAATCAATTTCTGTTAGAAAGAGACACATTAACGATAACACCAGCGAGATGTTTATGCATGCCATATCTCAAACACCAAGCATCACTGCTGGCACAGCCGACTTCCTTCAAGATGCATTTACTTTAAAAATCAACTCCGTTATAGACGACATCGCACCAATATATATCAAGAAGAAACCTGGGAGACAAAAAACACCCTGGAGAAATTCAACAAAAGTTCAAAGTATGAAACGACTTTGCAGGAAGGCTGAAAGAAGGTGGAGAAAATCCAAACTTGTCATCCACTACGACTTTTATAAAGAGAGCTTTTAATTCAAAATTAATCACAGCTATGCAAGAGTTTTCCTCAAACTTAATTAATAACAACCTCAACAATATGCGAACTCTCTTTGCAATGGTTAACCAAACCAACAACCAACTCCAAGTGAGCTTCTGTCTGAGGATAAATGCAATGGGTTTGCTTCATTTTTCATCAATAAAATCAGTAACATCAGAAAAGGCATTAGTGCTTCCCCCTGCAGGGCCTCCACTCTCAATGTGCACCTTTCATCTAATCGATAGCAAAACATTAATAGAGACGGTTCAGAGCCTTAGAACATCAACATGCGGTCTTGACACTCTACCAAAAATGGTTCGTAAGAGTCTAGAAAAGGACCTCTTAAAAATTATAAACACCTCCTTGTGCTCCGGTTCTTTCCCCAAATCCCTTAAAACCGCAGTGATAACGCCACTACTGAAAAAGACCAACTTAGACAATACTGTAGTGAGCAACTACAGGCCCATCTCAAATCTCCCTTTTATTAGTAAAATTATGGAAAAGATTGTGGCAAAACAACTGATTGAATTCCTGACCCAAAATGAATACATAGATTGTTATCAGTTGGGTTTCAGAGCTCATCACAGCACAGAGACAGCTCTACTGAAGATAGTCAATGACATCCGGTTAAACACCGATTCAGGAAAAGTGACTGTCCTGGTTCTACTCGATCTGAGCGCTGCCATTGACACGGTTGACCACAAAATCCTTCTCGATAGACTAGAAATAGTCTTTCAGGAACTGTGATAAAATTGTTCAGATCATACTTAGAAGGAAGAGGTTTCTATGTAAACATAGGTGATTACATGTCGAAGTGGACTGCAGTGTCTTGTGGAGTCCCTCAAGGTTCAATCCTTGCTACTTTACTAATTAACCTGTACATGCTTCCTCTGGGCCAAATTATGAGAAGGAACCAGATATCATACCACAGTTATGCTGATGCTACACAAATTTATTTAGCCATCTCCCCGAATGAATACAACCCCATAAACTCTCTCTGCCAATGTCCTGATGAGATTAAAAGCTGGATGCAATTAGAAAGTACCACGTATCTCAATGCCAAGGGCCTAATAACTACAAATCAGGTCAGGAATCTTGGGGTGATTCTGGACTCTGATCTTAGTTTAAATAGTCATGTCAAAGCAATGACCAAATCAGCTTATAACCATCTTAGAAACATTGCAAGAATCAGATGCTTTGTTTCCAGACAAGATTTAGAGAAACTGATTCATGCTTTTATCTCCAGCAGTCTGGACTGCTGTAACGCTCTTCTCACCGTCTTCCCAGAAAGACAATTAAACAGCTCCAGCTCATTCAGAATGCAACGGCTCCAATTCTAACCAGAATTGGAAAGTCAGAACACACATTTCTCCAGTTCTTAAGTCTCTACACTGGCTGCCGGTCTCCTTCAGAATAGATTTTAAAGTTCTGCTGCTCATATAAGTCCAAACATAACTTAGCACCTAAATACCTAACAAACATTATCAGTGAATACCACACCAAACAGAGAACTGAGATCTCTCAGATCAAATAAATGAGATCTACCCCGGGTTAATTCCAAACAGGGTAAACACTCTTTTAGTTACCATGCGGCCCACAGATGGAAGTAGCTTCCAGAGGAGATCAAGGGTGCCAACACTTTAGTCACATTTAAATCCAGGTTAAAGACTCACCTGTTTAGTTGCGCTTTGTCGACTGAGCACCAAAGTCCAAACAACTATTTTACCTCTGCACTTCACCATTCCAATCTATGTTTTAATCAATGTTTTCACTGAAAAATAACCATGATTTTATATGACTTTTTTATGCTTGATTTTATTAAATGCTTTCTTTTTTTTCTTTGTTTCTAATGTAAAGCACTTTGAATTACCCTGTGTATAAAATGTGCTATACGAATAAACTTGCCTTGCCTTAAAGGTGTATTATGAGATTTCTCTGAGCTAGTATTGAGGGATTCATTTCCCACGATGAAAACACATATACAAATGTTCACCTGTAGAGGATTGCCACATTCCTCACACTTCAGTCCTGCTGCTGTTTTTTCTTCAGCATTCTGGCTTCCTTCTGTATGGTCTGGCTGACAGGCCTGGCAATTACAGCGGAAGAAGTATTGCTCCAGCAGGTGGCGCTGACGCTCCTCCACCCCCATTCTGCTGCAGTGAGGGCCTGTGAGTAAATGTTGAAGCTTGTAAAAAACTATCACTAACATAATCCCTCAAGCACACATTTTTTGTACCATAACAGTGCAGAATCTCTTGTCCTGGAGTCAAAGCCTTTGTTGCACGTACTGTGACCGTCACAGCACCGTGAGAGGACTTGGAATGCTCCCTTAGACTTTTACAAGTATCTGACTGATTTAGCGGCTCTAACAAAATGCTTTTGCAGAAGGAGAGACTTGTGTTTGGATTGCAGGAGTGGTTCATCAGGCTGAGCACTGGAAAAAGAGCTGTCGCGATTCGCACTTCACAACTCGACTGAACGGCTTTGTCTACATCATCTGCAGGAAAAATGGAAAAACTTGTTATTTGTATACAAATGTGAGTAATGTTCAAATAAATAAAATTTGATCAAATATATTACAAGGTTTTATAATGTAAAATTCTAAACAATGATTTAATGGCTCTCAGATTTAATGGTTCCCAGATTAATCACTTCGATGCATAATAAATAGTATGCTTCAAATGCATTGTTAGGCACTGGCCTAAACCAAGCTTTATATTTATTTTTTTCATAGCTACTTGTCGCTAAATCTGTGAAAAGCTTCCCTAGAGCTAACACTTGTCCGTGATGACTTTACAATCCCAGAAAGACTCATATCAATAACAGAAAGCTGATTGGCTGTCAAATGTTGGCCTTATTTTTAGTCGCAATACAAAATATTATATTTGGACTAGTTAAAAAAAAACCCCATCACCGAATCAACCAAGCATCATCAAAAACATAATTCAACTTAGCTTTAAGTGGACAAATAACAGCTGTGAAAAAATAATTTAAGACCTAAACGTAAAATGTAAAAATTGTTAAGGCCTAAAAATCAGGGTTTAAACTTTTGCAGAAACTCTGCATTAAAAAGCAGGGTAGAAAAAAAACCCTGTTTTTATTTGGCCAGGGAAGTGATTTAAGTGTTCTTATGCAACTTTCAACTATTCGTAGGGCAGATTAGATTATTACATTTATTTTTTTGCGGCAAAATAAACAATTTATCTGAACAAAAGTAGGCCAGAATAGCTAAGCTGTATTTTTTTCGTACTTAATATTTTTTATTATTTAAATGTACATTTATTTTAAAAATGTAGAAGAAAAGTCCAAGTGAACATGGAATTATGAGTGGAAAGTAATGAATTAAAAATGATTAAAATAATTTAAAAATCTACATAATACTCTGATTCCTTAAATAAATTAAATGTTATATTAAAAGTAAACATCTCCAAATATCTCTAAAGAAATGAACTAAAATCCTTATCACAGTTACAGCAACCAAGTAATCTAAGGAATTACAGTAAATAAAAATTTGATTACAGTTATAGCCACAAAAACATGTAGTTCAGATTCAATGTTCTTGTTGAACTGATCTGTGGTTGCTGCTCAACCAATGCATATAGCTAGATAGACTATAAAAAATTACAATCTTTCAAGCATGAACAAATACAAGACCAGTTCAAACCAGCTGAAACCTGACAGGCATTCTTAAAGACCTCCCTGACCAGCATACAGAGTTTTTTATATTTGCATTGAGAAGGAGAGTCCAGCTGTACCTTTGACCCTCAGAGCAGTGACAGCTTGAGCGTTACACCTGAGCTGCATCAGGTGTCTCAGAGCTGTGGCTCCCAGCATGCTCTTCTCTGGCTTCCACATTCCTTGACCTCCTTCATCCTTGCACGGAAGCCAAGTTTGCGGAGGAGGGCTGCCTTGAAGCTGCCTAAAAAGCACTGCGACAGTGACCGCCAGTAAAAAGCGTGAAGCAGGTGGGTGTTGTGTGACATGTGGTAAAAGGCTGTGGATGGCCAGATAGGAGCTGCCATGAAAACAGTCAGAATGCTCTGGATTGCCTCTGCAGTCCTCTCCAAGATTCAACCGCACAAGTGCATCGTTTTTAACAGAGGAAAATCTTATGTGGTTTTCATACGAGTTTTTCTTCAGCATTTGAACCTCGTGTCCAGCTTTCAGAGTTACTCTTAGAGCAAGATGTCCTAAAACACCAATAACTAAAAGATCTGCTCCAATTGGGCATTCCCATTGGTGCCAGTGTTCCCAAGCCTCTGTCTTGCAGGCCTCTCCACAGTACCGAGCGTAACTACAGTTTGGACAGGGAACTAAACTTAGTGACTGGCTGAGGCAATGGTGACAGTATTGATCTTCAGTACCAAACACATCTTCTGACTTGCAATCTTTGGTATTAAATGCTTTACTCGGAATAAGCACACTACAAAAAACCTTGTCCTCCAGCAGAATGTCACCAGCTGCTTTATTTTCTGTAACCAATATATGACGGCCTTTCTCTGCGCTGAAATAAACACATGCACTGTGCAAATTAGTAGAATGTTGGCTTTCCAGATATGGTGGCGTTTGGACCTCTGAGATTGGCGTTTTGGACTGATCACTTTTCTTAAGCTCATTTAGGCAAGCGGACTGTCGAGTTTTTAGTTTATCCTGCAGTTTGATTGGATAACCAGCCTCCATTGAACGCTGTATGTCTTCAAGGCATGCCTGGAAAAGGAGGATAACCACACAGGAGGTTAAATATATACTTATTTATATAAAAAAAATGTTGATAACTGAATGTTTTTAACTACGCATGGAACTCACTTTGTAGTGTCCATGGTAATACAGTGCAGCAGAACGGTTAGCGTAGCATAAGGAAAGCTCTTCTGTATTGTTGTCAGCATAGCAAACACCCTGACAAATTAAAGAAAGTTATTTGTGAAAAAAAGTTTGTTGTTTTACTCCTGAGGCACAGGTGAAAGATGAAGCCTCTTCTCTTGACAGAGATTATAAAGATGTGAAACCCTTTACAAAAGATAAAATAGTTACTCAGCATGATGCGACCGAATGAACACCATTCTAGGTAACTTTGCGTGAGGAGCTTAATACGTTTTATAAAGTCCTATGACACTTTTCAAAAATACTTGTTCCAGCGAATATGAGATGACACTTTCTTTTTAAAGATGATAATTTGACACACAAATACTTTTTC
Source organism: Danionella dracula (assembly GCA_900490495.1). NCBI lineage: Eukaryota > Metazoa > Chordata > Actinopteri > Cypriniformes > Danionidae > Danionella > Danionella dracula. The sequence continues at coordinate 1,340,186 of UELW01000010.1, read as the reverse complement.
ATGAATAAACCTCAAACTAGATGATCCTCAGACTTACAGCTGCTAGCCACACGGCATGAACAATTATTTTCAAGTTGTCATAATACTGGGTCTTTTTAATAATTTGAGAGATGTGTTTCACTCACCGGTGGAAAGTGACCAGTATTGTTATCTAAAGCTGAGCTATCAGCTTTCAGAAACCACCAAATAAGAAGCTTAGAAGAATGGAAATAGATATACATTTCAAAGATCACCCACTATTTCCAACTGGGTAACTTAACTATAGCAATGGTTATTCATAAATTTTTTTTAACCAATTTTCATATTTAAAGTGACCTCTCATATGTTGTAAAAAGTTTTAAAAAGGAAAGTGCTTTGTGTATCAAAATATTGCCTTTGCTAAGAATGAGCAAATCTTTTAGCCCAGAAGCTCGTACGTCACGCCATACAACGTGTCATTAATTCATGCCGAAAAAACAAACTCGACCATGTAATTTCTGTCCACGGAATTTATCTAAAAGAAATCAAAACCTGGGCTAGATAGAGCTCTTTTAACTGCTCCAGCAGCTGCTGAGGTTGAGTCACGTGGAGGAGGGATTTTTCTAAATGAATCACTTGGGAATCGCGACCAAATTCAGTAAAGTTATATGCATATTTCAGGAAAACTAAAGCTTTTTTCGAACATGCATGCGTGTCAACCTGTTGTTGGAAACTTATAAAAGCAAAAACAAATAAGGAACCATCTGAATTACAATATGAGTACACGAAAACACAATTTTTCTTTACATTGTGCACTAAATGAAAAATACAAGTTAAAATTCTCCAGATCAATAGTGTTAAAAATTATGTCCTTTCCTTTTTTTAAATGGACTGACAATTCTGCTGACGTGACTGGTAAGAAAACTCTACTGGCTTAAGCCGATTCAATGTTCCATGATTTAAAAAAAATAAATAAAAAGAATTACATACCAGGAGGATTTGGAGAATGAGCCCAATTTTAAGAACTTGGCATATACATACAATAAATTAGTAGCTTGATTAAGCAGCATACTTGTTAGCTTAAGTATCCGATTTTTTGTTGATAGTTGTTAGTTTTTTATAAACACATTTTAGCCTAATAAAGTTCAACACATTTAATATGTGAATACTTTTAAATACCCATGAACTCTCTAATTTAGCCAGGTGAATTACAAACCCCGCCCGAAAATAAAAGGGCGGGAAAATAGGTTCGTGTCAAAGAAAAGTAAGTTTCGCAAGTTACCGTTGGCGATAATTCATAACATAAACAAATTCACACCAGCTGAGTTAAAAGACGGGTTAAAAGTTTGACATTGTTTTTCGGACCGCTTACCTTGGAGTAATGGAGAGCAGCAGCTGCGTAATCCTTCACTCTGAAGCTGAGATTTCCACGCTGTCTAAACTCGCATGCTTTCTCATTACTCTTATTCACCGAGTACCTCTTTGAGATTCTGGACAGTACCTCGACGTCCTCATGACTGGCATTTGGGCACAATGACAAAAGGTAACGTTAAGTGGAGTCATATTTCATTTTTACTTCCAAAGTTATCCTCTGAAATGGACATGCGTTCTTGGCTGTAACGTTAACTTAACTGAATTTATTAAATTAATTCAACACTTTTCTTATTGTTAAAAATCTAAAACATGATTAAAAAAACTGAACAAGACACCATACAATGTACAAAATAAGGAAACTGACCATGTTTTAGACAGTCCGAAGTTAAATATCGCCTCTGTGTCTGTTAAGAGGCAAAAACTTTCATTTCCTCCAGAGCTCAGTCCAGTCCATTTATGCTCGACATAATTAATCCATTCTGTACATGGCAGATCCATTAAAACGATCACTCAAGTACCTGTACTAATTCCACGAAAGCACAATACTTTCAATTTGACTTCCGGGTAAAACCTTTATCATTCTTCAAAATACAGGTCTTCAAAACATGTCGTCCACATTAGCTTTACAGACGTACTGGTCATTTTAAAGTTTAGCTTTTACAATGCATTTATTAACATTTAGACATAACATTTATTTTTAGCAGTGGACGAAAATGGGTGGATGCAGGTATTATTAAAGCGTTAAGTCGTTGAGCGTTCACCTTCCTAGTATCTGGTAATATAAGTTCCGTAAGTTCACCAGGCGATGGCGGCACTGTTCCTGTTTGAACTCAGCTTTCAATCTGCTCAATCAGTGTTCAATCTTTACTGCTGCTGTGTTTTAGTAAAAACCCATATGGGTAGCCTAATAAATGGATTGAAGCAGTCTACAATTCTCCAAGTCTGATCTTTTTTATTAGAATCTATGTACTCAATCAATTTCTTGAATCTGCATGGAGTTATCTATTTGGTTTGATAAATTTGTAAACACAACTTTGAGTATGTTGTTTCTTATTTTAACAAATCAGCATCTGTTTGAATAGATAAAGCCATTTGATGTGCCTGATACGAGGATTAATTTGTAATTTCATGTATAGTATACATATAGTTTTTTTTTAGCTAATATGTTTTAAACTAAACATTATTATGAATTAAATTTAAAGTAGTTGCATTTAAGCTTGATCTTGTCTGTGTCTTATAAAGGAGATCATGTTCACTTTATTCAAACAGCAAAAATTCTTATTATTATTATTTTCAATTTCAGATGCATCGGTGTCTATAAATAGATGTTAATGTTCTGGATGAGTCTGTGTGAGAAAGAGTCTAAAAGATGTACTTAAATTTCCATGTGCTCCTGTTTCTGCTCTTGTGTCTAAAGTGATAAGACTTTCTGTGATCAGATGTTTTGATCATCAGATCCTTCACCAGTAAAATGAATATTCATTTTTACAGGTCTAAAAATTAACTTGAATAACTTAATTTCAACTCAATTTTATTGGGCTGCAGAGTGGTGTATTATGTGCGCTCACCAGACCTTAAAAGAAGTTGTTGGTGCTTTTATAGATCCACCAATGAGGCCGCTTGACTGAGACGACGAACAACTAATTTCATGTAATTTCACAGAGTTATGTTTCAGATCGTGAAATTGTCACCATATCAACTGACATCATCTATAATGGAATCGAGGGGAAATCATCTATTCTCGATCGTATGGCTGAACTTTATTTCCGCGTGGAACAAAACAAATGTGACACTCACTTTTACTGAGTAAAAGTCTCTTATCTCTTTTACTCCATACTGAACGCCTCCTTCAGTTGAACAATCTGTCCTTGAACAATCTCATTTGAATCCTGGCCAAAACCCATTGTGCATTGCACAGCTGACCAAACATTTATTTTCATAGGGAGATGGATTTACAACCATTGCTCTCTGTCAGATCAAATGCTTCCTCATGTAAAACCACAAAACAATGACTTGTTTTCATGGTGTTATATTTGTGTGTATCTTGGTTTATCAAGGGGATAGTGATGTTCTGATCCTTGTTCTGTGACTTCTATCCAAACTGACAGTTTGATTTCGTTTTCTAGCTTTCTCAGTTAAGCTTCATTGGTCAGAGTAGCATTTACTGTTGTTTTTCATTTAGCTCAGTATACAAACCTGGGCTAACGAGATATTTAATGCGATTTAAATCGTTAGAGTTTACAATTCATTAGTGTTGTCTGTAGAAGGCTGATGTTTGGGCATGGAATTGGTTTCAAGTGAAACATTTGCTTCTTGAGTTGCAACTTGATGGTACACACAATACAAATTCTCCCTTGAGCTGAAAACAGAACAAACAACCAACGAAGAAGTGTACGTCTATACACATTTGGGAGTGAATGATTGAGCGGCTCACGGAGAACATAATTCCTAAATCAGACAGTGCTTATCTCGAAATCCAAATAATGGTGAAGCAGAATCTTTCTAAGTGAGGGATTATTCTTCACACAATGTGGAAGTGTTATCCTAAGAATCTACGAGGTCTTTGAGTTCACACGTCTTCTTTATAGTGTAGCTCTGCATCCGCTAACAGTGTAGTGAGAAAACTCTTTCACCATTGGTGATCTCAAAGAAATGAAGCTGTTTGTTTTAGCAATAAACAAAATAAAACCCTAAGTATAGAAAAAGCCCTCTAAAAATGCATGTGTTTCCATGATCCTCTCTTCCCAAAGCTAGTTCTTTCCCCCTCATTTTTGAACTAAAAACTCACTCAATGGTTTTATTCGTGCAGGAAATGCATGCAAGAGATACAAAGCTTTGTTAAGATGTTTAGAATGTGATTTTAATAATGTAAGATGTTTTTGTTACAACTTCAATCATTCAATGCACCCTTTCTGAATCCTTTGGTTGCATTCCTGCATTTGCATTTTCTTTGCCACTGTGACAGGTTCTGCATTTGTATTTTTACAGTCTATGCTCTCTAGACTGAGCTCTTGTGCTTCTGTATGTCAGGCGAGGCCCAGCACAGTGTTATTGATGATGCGTCATCTCTGATGTAATTACTTCGGCACTCTGGGCTCATTAGCTCTGTTCGCCTCACACTCCCGTTTGTGTTTCTCATTTACTTTAATGAGAAGGATATGAAGTGTCTTGCTCCCGTTTACTCACTTCTGCCCCTCGCTCTCTCTCTCTTGCTCGCTGTTGGTTTATTGTGGTGCCTGTGCTGTTTTGATAAGACGTTGTGGTTCATCCAAGTGATCGTCAAACTCTCACTCGCTTATAAAGAAATATTTCTCACACGCTGGACTGTTTGTTAAACCCAGCATCGTCCTATGCCTGTTTAACTTGCAACTTGTGTTTATGTTGTATTCATATGCAGAAAAGTGCAGACACTGGTTTCTTTTCAGGAGTCATTTTTAAGTTTATTCATTGTCTCTATTGTTGAAATGCTCTTTTGTTAAACACCACAATAAATGTTGCTAGACATCTTTCAACTAGGTGTATATCATTGAGTACTCTGCACAAGGAAACCCATGTTATTCTCAAATAAATCTTTGGGAAGTAAATCAATACCAAGATCCTTTTTTTAGCTGTGAAGAATGAAAGATTTGAGCTGAAAGGTCATCAAAGAATTTAATAGAATGTAGCCAATCACTGATATGAGAGTTGAAATGACTGAAACTGTCAATATTTACTCATTTGCTGAAATCAAATGGTTTTAGCCATTCATGTTGACATCTGGACAACTAAAGGAAAGGTTGGACATTTTGCAATTTATCCATGAATAAAACATAAATTTTACCAGAGAAAATAAGCTTTACTTTACACACAAGGATTTTGTGAGGTACATTGGAGTACTCGAGCGCAACAAACTTTACATTTAACATAAACACTACAAAGTAAAATGATTACACATATAGTAAAAGGGTAAAAAAATTTTGTTTTTCATTTATGAACAAAAATGACAAAAAGTCCAGTGTGCTTTAACACAGGGAAAAAAAAACAAATTATAATAATAATAAACAAACTGTAAAAAAAATGTGTAAATTAATCTCTCTTTTTTTTTTTTTTTTTAATACAAAACCCAACTAAGTAGTTGTTAGAACATTTTCCGGAAATATTTGTTAGTGCATTAGTTGTTAGATTAAATGGAAAGCTCCTATCATTCTGTTTCCATTTTAACAGAATATAATATTTACAGTGTACAGTCATCAGTTGTTTTAGCAAGGTTATAGCATATGTGTTTCGTTAAATGTATTTTTTTTTTCAAACCAGTCCCTATTCGTCACTGACCTTCGTAAACTGTTTTTCAAAAAAGTGTATCAATATTGACTTTTAATGTCTAAAAATGACCAAAATCAAATGGAAACTTGATGATAAATCAAATAAAAGTACACATGCATGGTTTTATTACGACATTTGAAAAATGTAAAAGCTGTATAAATAGTGGCTAAAAAGAACCAACTTAGCGCTGTAATTGTACCTTTTACTTGAACTGGATTTTGTTTCCCAGCTTAACTAAATGAGTGCATGCTTATCATTCAGCCATGAGATAATGAGTCATTCAGGTATGTTTTAACTCAATTTATTAATGCATTTGTCAACTTTTACTTTAAGTCTCACTTCTTCCATTTTCATGTTTCTCATTTCAATCTAAGAACGTCACATGACCGGTCACTTTTTAAGTTATTATAAAAAACCCTTTAGCTTTAAACAACAATTTATATACAAACATTTTTTTCTCTCCAAAGCTGAAACAACCTCCTGTTTTCTTTTCTTCTCCTTCCCTTGGTATGACAGAAAAAAAGAATCAGTGCGTCTCCTAGAGCTAACAGCTCTATGAGGAGAGCAGCGAAAGAGACTTTGAAGTAGGTCATAATGTAAACTTGAGGAAAGGTAAACGAGTGTGTATACTGTACGTGTGAGGAATTAGGCCACCTGCGCTAGCATCAATGCTGAGCAGAACAGCAAGAGAGTATAACGGATGAAGACTGAAACATGGCCAAGGCTACAGACTCCAGTGAGCATATAAATCATCATTAGAGGGAGAGAGATGGAGACATGAGGCCACATGACCCTCCAAACTCGTGCAACGAATGTGTGTGCGTGTGTGTCACAGATGAGCTCAAGTGATGGCCTTTCATCGGGCTTCAGGAGAAAAACGACCACAAACATCACACTGACTGGTGCTCTCACTGGAGAGGCATTTCACACACTTACAGACACGGTCAAGTATGACACAAGTGGAACACAAGCTGTTAAATGAAGTTTTCCTGGTAATTGAATAAACAACAGGCAGGAAATTCCACGAGGAGGCAGGAGAGCATTTATGAAAGGTTTGCTAGATTTTAACACAGAGAACGAAAAACTCTCACAAATCTTGAGGTTGAGCTACTATTAGAAACACTGTTGTGTTGGCCAAAATTACGTTTGATTTATTTGCTGGACAACAACACCCATAGGTTTTTTGTCTTCTAATGACTAGTAGGTTTGGGTATTTAAAATGGTTTAATTCGATAGCGCAACCAATTTGATATTTTCAATACGATACCGGTTACTAAATGGCTAAACGGTTCCTAAATGTTTTCTAGAAGAGGTGAGAAACCTGACTGGCGCATTCTGGTGAGCAGAGACTTGTTAATGGCCATTTACAACGCATTAAAGTAGTCCAATCTTGAACTTATCAGAGCATGGACTACTCAACCCCGGTTGCTTCTATTCAGAAAACTTTTACTTTACTTTTCTAAGCAAGTGTTGCTGATGAAAGGGTGCTCCCACAATCTTGTTCACTGGCTGTGTGAAAAAATTTGTTATCAATAAAGACTAGGTCTGTAGCTATCAATTATATTAGTAGTTGATTATGCTACTGAAATGCAATTGATTAAATGGATAAAACATGATTTTGCTTAATTAAAAAGTTGTGATGTCATGCAGAGCTACCAGAGCCTGCTGCTTCACATTGACATTCAATAGTACAAGCCGCTGAACCTTTGATTATAATTACATAAAAATGCTTTAAACCAGTTTTAATTCCAGTGGAACAATATGTTTAGATTACAAATAATGTGCCAAAATAAAGGTTTGCTTTCTTTGCTCGTTGCGATTGTCACTGCTTCCTTACCATTTCTACTTACCTTCCATTACTCACTTCCCAGCCGCAAATCAAAACATCATCATTTCCTTCTGCTTTGTGGGTGATGTAAGGGTAAGTACATTGTCACAGCCAAAACTATTGTGAAAAACTGTAACATAAACGTTTAAAGGATTTAAGAGGGGCTTCAAGGTAGAGGATTATTTTTTTGTAATCAAGTCATTCGAGTGAATCGTTTTAGCCCTTATCAAAACCCTAAGATTTCTGACTACCGTCTTTTCTGGATAATCCAGACAGGATTTGTTAATATTTTATTCATTATTGTGTAGAGACTTTTTTTAAAACTCTCTGCAAGAGACCTTCACACTTTGCTACTCAATGCTGGTTTGTTGCTAGTGCAGTGAAGATTCTTGTCTCGGTCAGTTACCTGTTCTTTTGCTAGTCTCACTTTCACGCGCTGCCCACGTTCTGGGACCACCATCAGAGACCGCAGACTCAAAGACAGATTCCATACAAACAAGTTTAGTGTTTGCCTTTGGCCTGTTTTTGTTCGTTCGTCTGTGCACATCCACTGCTCTACTCAAGCCTCGAGACTTAGGAACACTTAGGAACCTGTATCTAGTTCCGGGGCTGTTACTTGAGAAAAAGACCCCTTGAAATGCTGTAAAGAGTATGCCAATCTAATAGCTGGCCGTTTTAAATCCAAGATGATATCCTCCAATTAGAATCTTGCAAACAAGTTTGGTGTAGGTTTCAGTGTTATAGACCCAATTAAAGCTTAACTTGGTTAGAACTATAATTATGTGGTAATTGATGTCTTTAAACCAGAGTTTAAGTCATGAGGTTTCAGTTCTTTCCTGGCCTGGACTTTACCAGTTCTCTTCCTGTTTGTCCTTATCGCTGTTTTTGCAATTTTTCTTATATACATAACATTTAAATGATATAATATATTTAATAGTTGGTGGCGCAGTGGGTAGAATGGTCGTCTCACAGCAAGAAGGTCGCTGGTTCGAGCCTTGGCTGGGTCGGTTGGCATTTCTGTGTGGAGTTTGCATGTTCTCCTCGTGATCGCATGGGTTTTCTCCGGGTGCTACGGTTTCCCCCACAAGAACAAAGACATGTGATATAAGTGAATTGAGTAAGAACGATTGCCCATAGTGTTAAAGTGTGAATGTGTGTGTGAATGTTTCCCAGCAATGGGTTGTGGCTGGAAGGGCATCCGCCCCATAAAACATGTGCCACAGGAGTTGGCAGTTCATTCCGTTGTGGCGACCCCGAAAGGGAAATGAAAATGGACATGAAAATGGATGGATTATATTTAATAAACTGTAGGGACTCGGCGCTTGGCCCAAAAACGGATTCCAGTCAGGACTGAAGGATCACGTGTTCTGTCTTGAAACAGTTTTAAAAGGCCTATATTTTTAATAATTCACATAAATTCAAATATCTGACTCCATAATTGATTCATAAAGGCCTTATCTTTACCGTTATTCTTGGTCATAACCTCAGAAATAAGAATGTTAATTATTAATAATAATATTAATTTTTCACCCACTTAATGACCATTATTTTACTCACACTTGATGTTAATATTCTTATTAATCCTTACAAGTGTTTCAGTAAAAGAAGAATGACTAAAAAAGGTTCTAACATTTATTAAGATTGATGTGCAAGTAGGCAATACATTAGGTTCAACCAACATACAATTTATGAAATCTGAACCAAGAGTAATGAGTTATTGTCTACATTTAATTTGGAATGAATAATTCTAAAAGAAAGACATTAAAATTAACTCCAAGATACAAGATAGAAGAGAGCTCTAGAGCGTTCTCTATCATGAACCATTTCAGAAACAAAAAGTTCAGGATTTGAAATCAAAATCTCCCTTTTAAAGATTCTTAAAAGCAGTCTCCTCCCAGAAAGGAGTGACTTGACCAGGAATGTGAATCAGGAGAGCATCAGTCAAAGCTGTTAAGTGTTAAAGAGTTTAGTTTTGGGATATCATTACCTGTAATATATTTCAAACAATAATAAACATAAACTGGTTAACAAAACAATATGAACATGGTTAAACCGGCAAGAGATGTCATCGCTGTGGTGGGGAGCTGTAGGCCTTTTGATGCTGGAAATAAGAGGTTTGATGAAGGCACCCCATTGGTTATTTTGTGAATGCTAAAATCAACACCTCAGACCCAGGATAACTCTATATAATTTCTAGTATAATTTACAGTCTTACAAATGTAAATATTAATATTTAAAGAGGCAGTGCAATGCTGCTTCATCCATGCACAATTTCCTATTTCCATGATCAAGCACAGCACAAGTGTAGAAAAGTTTATTTTAACCCAAACTCGCTATGATGCGAAAGGAGCGGAATATGGGCATTTCTCAAGAAAGCTTTGAAATGCAGCTTTGTATTGTATGCAGGAAGTATTGAACCCCATCACCAGCTGATACTCAATGAGCACCTTTTAATGGTCCCAATTACAGAAAATCAAGAATGATAACGTCAAGATAGAAAAGTTAACATTACAGCAACATTAAAGACTTACCAAACAAGTACAGTTACTCACCATTCAGACATGTCTGGCTGTAGTCGCTGCAGCAGTTTTTTGCCTTACCCTTCAGTTTCAGGGTCAGATTCTGGATCATATATGTTTGGATGTAGTTTTCAGTCATAGTCCAATTAAGCTAGTTTTGTTTATATTCATTGTGTTTGGTTGCTTATCAGCAGCAGTGCACATTCACGATGTCTTTACTCTGCCTACAGGTACGCCTCCATTAGCTCGATTAGTTCATAAACCTTCACTTGTCTTTTAGAAAATATCTCAGTGTCTCAGTGTGATGACAGCACTATTAAGGTATTTCAAAGTAAAATGAGTTTGGCTGCATTTAATAACCCGCTGAGGTATAGTTAGGGCCTTTCCCAGCTTAAATCAGACTTAAAGTAAGTAAATAAAATTTTGCATTTTAAACATTAAAACTGAATAAAGTTGGCTTTCCAGCTGCTTGATTTATAAATGACAGCTTTGTCAGATTAATTAAAATATATCATGTTTTTGTTCTGTAGTTGATTTATTCGTCTAAATGAATTTAAATAATGTAATAACAAGCACAATGGACAAATCCTTTTCATTCAGCAATTTTTGAGGATATTGTTTTTCAGACTCAAGCCCTCTTTTCTTCCTTTGTTTTGCATTTCTTTCATTCTGGCTGTGAAAGAACATCTCATTCTTATTCACAAACTATGGGAAGTCATTTAGTTATTTCCATTTTTATTACTCTTGATGCCGGTCTCATTTATCAGTTCTGATTGTCCTCACAGCTCAGTTACCATCCGTCTGTTTTCAAATGTTCTATTCGATTTATATGGTACCATACCTAAATTAACACATAAAACTTAATATTTTATAAGGAAACAACAAAGAGATACATAGTGGTCATTTCAGTCAACACACACTTTTTATTAAATAAGTTAAGGACTAGTAAAGTGACGAGCCTCTGACGGGTGTACAGTAAATGGTAACAGATTTTATATTGTTGAAACAACAATCATGTAACCAACTATAATGCATGAGAAATTAGTCTTGTCTCTAAATGAAATCTTGTTGTTTGTGTCTGCGTTGAGGGTATTTTTTTCTGGACCACCCGCTGGTTGTCTCCACATCACATAATGGTGCTTGAGACTAATGAGAATGAGACATTACGAACAATTTCCCACTATATAGTCCCAGCTCTGAGATGAATTTCGTCCTTCCACAAATTGCTGTTGAGCTAATTCACTCTTTTCTGAAAGCATAAGGACTAGATCAAGAGGGATTGGTGTAACTGTTCTTTAACTTCGTAGGAACAGCCAGCAATATAAAAGTGGTTTAAGATTAGCATCTCATTAACTCCATTCATTCACCTTCGTCCGCAAACTACCCTTTTCCGGTTGAGATCATGGTTTAGAGGGGCTCTGATTTAGAGGGGCTCATCCCTCATCCTCATCCCTGCAGCATCACACTCTGCTGCAAATCTCCTCAATACCTGCTGAAGGTCCTGGCCTGAGGGAGTCAACAGGACAACATCATACGCAAAAAGCAGAGTGGAAATCATGTGGTCCCCAAACTGGACCCCTCTCCAGCCTCTGGCTCCACCTAGAAATTCTGTTTATCAATATAATGAACAGAATTAGTGACAGAGGACAGCCTTGCCATAGTCCAACATCAACTGAGACTTACTACCGGCAATGAGAACCATGTGAACTATTACTATCCATCCATCCATCCATCTTCTCCCGCTTATCCGGGGCCGGGTCGCGGGGGCAGCAGTCTAAGCAGGGATGCCCAGACTTCCCTCTCCACAGACACTTCTTCCAACTCCCCGGGAGGGATCCCGAGGCGTTCCCAGGCCAGCTGGGAGACATAGTCCCTCCAGCGCGTCCTGGGTCTTCCCCGGGGCCTCCTCCCAGTGGGACATGCCCGGAACACCTCCCCTGGGAGGCGTCCAGGAGGCATCCGGAACAGATGCCCAAGCCACCTCAGCTGACTCCTCTCGATGTGGAGGAGCAGAGGCTCTACTCCGAGCTCCCCCCGGGTGACGGAGCTTCTCACCCTATCTCTAAGGGAGCGCCCAGCCACCCGGCGTAGGAAGCTCATTTCGGCCGCTTGTATCCGGGATCTTGTCCTTTCGGTCATGACCCAAAGCTCATGACCATAGGTGAGAGTAGGGACGTAGATCGACCGGTAAATCGAGAGCTTCGCCTTTTGGCTCAGTTCCCTTTTCACCACAACAGACCGATACAGCGACCGCATCACTGCAGATGCTGCACCGATCCGTCTGTCGATCTCGCGCTCCATCCTCCCCTCACTCGTGAACAGGACCCCGAGATACTTGAACTCCTCCACCTGAGGCAGGAGCACTCCACTGACCTGGAGAGGGCAGGCCACCTTTTTCCGGTCGAGAACCATGGCCTCAGACTTGGAGGTGCTGATCCTCATCCCAGCCGCTTCACACTCGGCTGCAAACCGCCCCCAACGCACGCTGCAGGTCCAGGCCCGAAGAAGCCAACAGGACAACATCATCTGCAAACAGCAGTGATGAAATCCTGAGGTCCCCGAACCGGACCCCCTCCGGCCCCCGGCTGCGCCTTGAGATTCTGTCCATAAAAACTATGAACAGAACTGGTGATAAAGGGCAGCCCTGCCGGAGGCCAACGCGCACTGGGAATAGGTCTGACTTTGTGCCGGCAATGCGGACCAAGCTCCTGCTCTGGTTGTACAGGGACCGGACAGCCCTTAGCAGAGTGCCCCGGACCCCATACTCCCAGAGCACCTCCCACAGGACACCACGAGGGACACGGTCGAACGCCTTCTCCAAATCCACAAAGCACATGTGGACCGGTTGGGCGAACTCCCATGACCCCTCGAGGACCCTGCAGAGGGTATAGAGCTGGTCCAGTGTTCCACGACCAGGTCGAAACCCGCATTGTTCCTCCTGCATCCGAGGTTCGCCTATCGGCCGAACTCTCCTCTCCAGTACCCTGGCATAGACTTTCCCCGGGAGGCTGAGGAGTGTGATCCCCCGGTAGTTGGAACACATCCTCCGGTCCTCCTTCTTGAAAAGAGGGACCACCACTCCGGTCTGCCATTCCAGAGGTACGGTCCCTGACTGCCACGCGATGCTGCAGAGACGTGTCAGCCAGGACAGTCCCACAGCATCTAGGCACCTGAGGTACTCAGGGCGGATCTCATCCACCCCCGGTGCCTTGCCACTGAGGAGCTTACCGACCACCTCAGTAACTTCGGCTCGGGTGATAGACGAATCCACCTCAACTACCCCAGCCTCTGCCTCCTCGACAGAGGACGTGACAGTGGGATTGAGAAGATCCTCAAAGTATTCCTTCCACCGCCCGACCACATCCCTGGTCGAGGTCAACAGCTCTCCACCTCCACTGTAAACAGTGTTGGTGGGGCACTGCTTTCCCCTCCTGAGGCGCCGGACAGTTTGCCAGAACTTCTTTGAGGACGACCGATAGTCTTCCTCCATGGCCTCCCCGAACTCCTCCCAGGTCCGAGTTTTTGCCTCTAACACAGCATTGGCTGCTGCGCGCTTGGCCTGCCGGTACCGGTCGGCTGTGTCCGAAGTCCCACAAGCCAACCATGCCTGATAGGACTCCTTTTTCAGCTTGACGGCATCCCTTACTTCCGGTGTCCACCACCGGGTTCTGGGATTGCCGCCACGACAGGCACCAGAGACCTTACGGCCACAGCTTCGCACTGCGGCAGTGACAATAGAGGTGGAAAACATGGTCCACTCGGACTCCATGTCTCCAGCCTCCCCCGGTATCTGGTGGAAGCTCTCCCGGAGGTGGGAGTTAAAGCTCACTCTGACAGGGGGCTCTGCCAGACGTTCCCAACAGACCCTCAGCGTACGTTTGGGTCTGCCAGGTCTTTCCGGCCTCCTCCCCAGCCAGCGGATCCAACTCACCACCAGGTAGTGATCGGTTGATAGCTCAGCCCCTCTCTTCACCCGAGTGTCCAAAACACATGGTCGAAGGTCAGATGATACGACAACGAAGTCAATCAACGACTTTCGGCCTAAGGTGTCCTGGTGCCACGTGCACCGGTGGACACCCTTGTGCTTGAACATGGTGTTTGTTATGGACAAACCGTGATGGGCACAGAAGTCCAATAACAGAACACCACTCGGGTTCAGGTCGGGGAGGCCATTCCTCCCAATCACGCCCCTCCAGGTGACGCTGTCATCCCCCACGTGCGCATTGAAGTCCCCCAGAAGAACGATGGGGTCCCCGGTTGGAGCACTTTCCAGCACCCCTCCCAGGGACTCCAAGAAGGCCGGGTACTCTGCACTTCTGTTCGGCCCGTAGACCGTAACAACAGTGAGAGACCTGCCCCCAACCCTAAGGCGGAGGGAAGCGACCCTCTCGCTCACTGGGGAAAACTCCAACACATGGCGGCTGAGCTGGGGGGCTATGAGCAGGCCCACACCAGCATGCCGCCTTTCACCGCGGGGGACTCCAGAGTAGTGAAGAGACCAGCCCCTCTCGAGGAGCTGGGTTCCAGAGCCCAGGCTGTGCGTGGAGGTGAGCCCGACAATCTCTAGCCGGTAGCGCTCCACCTCCCGCACAAGCTCAGGCTCCTTTCCCCCTAGCGAGGTTACATTCCATGTCCCCAGAGCTAGCTTCTGTGTCCATGGATTGGGCCGCCGAGGTCCCCACCTTCGGCTGCCGCCCAGATCACAAAGCACCGGCCCCTTACGGTCCCTCCTGCGGGTGGTGGGCCTACTGGAGGGCGATCCCACGTGGCCTTTTCGGGCTGGGCCCGGCCGGGTCCCATGGGAAAAGACCCGGCCACCAGACGCTCGCCTGCGAGCCCCAACCCCAGGCCTGGCTCCAGGGTGGGGCCCCGGTGACGCCAATCCGGGCGACGTCGCGGAATCCGTTCTTGTCATCATTCAGGGCTTCTGAACCGCTCTTAGTCTGACCCGTCACCTAGGACCTGTTTGCCTTGGGAGACCCTACCAGGGGCAGCAAGCCCCCGACAACATAGCTCCTAGGATCCTTCGAGCACGCTAACCCCTCCACCACGTTAAGGTGGCGGTTCTAGGAGGGGAACTATTACTAGACAAACGATTTAATTATTTTGTATTGGAGTGTATTTAATATCTGCATAATTTAAGTATTCTGAAGAACTAAAATATTTTGCAGCTATTCAGGAACACGCCCTGATAAAAGAGTGAAAATTGGACATGCCCCCAAATTTAGGTCAATTTTTTGGTAAATAAAATCATGCTGCACTATTCAACTTCAAACTTGCATTGGAACGTCATGTAAGTACCTTATCTGATAAAAAAACAAACAAACAATATTATTAAAAAGCAAACTAATGGTGTAAATGTTGGGAAATTTACAGACAAAAATGTATGGACATTGAGATCATTTGTCGTCTGCTTCATCCTGCAGAAGTTAGAACAGCGTTCACTTTCAAAATTAGCTTCTGTATAAAACAGAGATTAGTTCTGGTTTCTTTACAAAACAGTCCACTGTGAAGTGAAGGTTGGTAATAATAGTGAGCTTTTCTTAATACTCATTGCAATCCAGAAGTTTAGCCCACTTCTGTTTTATGATTCTCTTTACTAAACCAAAACAAAACATTTCCTATGGACAACAAAGCAAGCACGCTCTCAAGGCATGTAAAACTTTTTCTCTCAGATAGCACTTCTTCTCTCCGTGGAGATGGGCAGAATCAGAAGGTAATCTGATTGGGTTTTGGGTGGGGAGGGCAGTCAGTTACACAGTTGTTTCTTGAGCTATTTTAAACTCCCAGAAAAGGAACATAAGATTATAAAACATGCATGAATAACTGTAAATACAATTTCAGGCACGTTTTTGATGATGTTTTGATGAACAGCACTAAAACATGGTAGAAAGCTTTAATAAGCAGACCATCATCGCAATAAAATGAGGTACCTTTTTTTGTTCCATTAGCTTTTTAACTTTTAGAGAATTTACATTAATTTACATTTGACATGTGCTGTGAAATGTTAATTTGAATGATAAGTTTTTTAATCCTGTTGAAGAAGAAAGTACTAGAATTACCAGAACTTTTCCAGTTTTTGCTGTCTATTTGAAATGGCAATTTTCATAATTTGAAAAATAAAATTTTTGTAATTTTACAAAACATTGCCACTGTGATGCAATTAAGCCAGAAATATGTCATTTAACCATGCATTTTTTTCAACAAGCCCAAGCATTACCTTTATTATCCACAGACCAACTGAAAAAAGATAACGATAGCTGACAGATGGTCCGGATATAATGGCACCTACTCAGCAGACTATCCCAGAATGCAAAATGAGCTTCTAATATATGGATAAAAGGCTATAAAATCCATGTAATAAATTGAACACTGCTTTTGTCCTGTATTTTTACTGATCTTTTTATAGTGTAGTCTGAAGTTTTTACTACATACTGGTGCAGTGCTCTTTCTTTGAAGAAGTACTAATTTATAATCACAAAGCTTTTCTGTGTCACTGATAGAACTTTAAAAGGGCGTGTCTTAATATTTCATCATGTGTTGAGTTTAAATGCCTCGTGGTGTCTCTGTGAGAAATAAATTAATGCTTGACAGCCTTATACATGGAGAATATGTTTTTCCATGTATCTGCCGGTGATGACGCTTTGCTCTGGAGTGGCCAAAAAATAAAGCCCGAAAACTCTTTCCCACTGGTGTGAAAACCTCCCCCCCACCGCACACACAGAGGCGTAGAGATCTGGCAGCAGAGCACAAACGAGCGAGTCATTTCAGCGTGTCGAGTGAATTTCACACACATCCAAGGGCTCTCTCGATCTTCTCAAATCACGGCTTGCTACCCCTTCAGCAATAAAGCTTTTTCTTTCATATATGCCGTTTCCTCTTTCTAAGACACTTTCTTGAAGGATTTGCTGTCACTCTGAAGTGCCAGGCGTCATTGAAAAGAAAACGTGGCTAATTAAAAATGACCTTATTTTCAGAGCATAACACAAAGAATGAGTTCCACTTCTGACAATTGAGTTTGATCAAACATTATAGCTTACAAACTGACTTGCTTTTATATTTGCAAAAGATTTTGTAGTATGTATATGTGTAAAATGCAATTAAGTTATTGACCATTAAAATAATTTTTTAGTTTATCGAAACTAAATTATTCTAACAACAAATATAGCATCTATCAATAATAATGTGAATCATTATTGAAAATAAATTGAATGGTTTAATGAAAAATAGTTGCAATGAATGACAGCTGTCGAGTTTTCTTGCTTCTGGTGAGATGCGAGCTAAGAGATGTGGTTCGGCTGCTCCTTATCCTTCCACAGGTTAGTAAGAGAACCGACGTGAAATGCACGCCATACAGAGCACCCTCAAGGACTTGAATCCAGGGCCCCTAGCATCAGGCCTTCATGATGTCACCAGAGTGTGGACTCGAGTGAAGTCCACAAGTCCGGAATGTTCCATTTGGGACAGAGCCTATAATAGAGTGGGGGTTAAGGCCACTATCATGTAGTGTAATACTATAGTGTTGTTGACTATAGTGTTTTATCTCCCTCGAATCTATACTATTAGACTGAGTTATTTCCAGTTGTTGTTCCCTATAGATTTAAAACCCTTCTGCAGAATTCCACACTAGTGTCCAAAGCTGCAGATTGTTTGATCATGTGAGCATGTAATAGCAGTTTCTGCAATTTGAAAATTTTATTTATTTATATTGGAATTTAAATATTGGAATGTTCAGCCCTAGTGTGGAGGATCTCCTATAAAGATAAACATGTATAATATTGGTACACTGGCGATATAAATAAGTTTGAAAGAGATAACAGAGAAATAGTTTCTGCTCAGGATTTTTGACAAAAACCACACGATTAAAAGGACTACAGAAAAACAAGATTTGATTTAGCTCTGTTAAACTTTTTATTGCAATCTTTCATTGCGCTGATTTGATGATTATTAAACTTGACTACTGTTCACTGGAGTTGAAGTAATGGCGGCTAAATGGCTCTCAGTGAAATGATCTGCTTAATTGACAGAAACGTCCAGATTTAGACTCTCTTAGCTTCATAGAACTATTCCCTGCTACACTAATAAAGCTGTGATAACAGGCAGAGTAAACAGACTTCTGGGAAATTAGCACGAGTGTGCTCAGGTGTGTGGTGATGATAACATGAATTTTCCTCACGACGACAGTTTTATAGGGTTCTTCTCCATAAACAGTGATTCAGCACTGAACTGCTGCCATTGGTTCTCACTTGCTCACTGAATCCTTGCATATGGATGTAGATATTGCATGTCAAAAGGTGTAGCCAGTAATTACGCTTTATGGCTTTATAGGTGATTTCTTATTCCAGTACCCATTCGTCATTTTGATCACTAAAATGAGAACTAATAAATGGTAAACAAATTGTGCCAACTGTGTAAACTATTAGTTAAATTGACACTGAGCCTCTCTACTTGTATATTAAAATACATAAAATTACAATTTTTTTACATTGAGAAAGAAACAAGTAAAAAAAAAAAAGAGTTGAGTTTTATATAGCTAAATACAGACGCATTACAAAGTACAAGTTTTCAGTAAAAATTCGGGTGTTTAGATGACGACAAAGAGATATTTATCTCGGTTTAAGTGTTTTTGGTGCTCTACTGTGTGGGTAATTTCTGAGACTTTGATTTAACCACTTTAAAACCATTTTCACAGAATGAACCAGAAAACGCAAAGTTTTACACTGTATGATTTCTAATGTAGACTTACTGTTTTATACATTTAATTTTTGTTAAAGGTGTACCTGTGACAAATGCAGTGAAAGGCTAAGATCTGATCTTTACTTAAATATTATTGTGACATACACGCCCTCAAATAATAAACATCCTGAAGTTTTCCCAGCGATGGGTTGCAGCTGGAAGGGCATCCTCTGCGTAAAACATATGCCAGAGAGTTGGCGGTTCATTCCGCTGTGGCGACCCCGAAAGGGAAGAAGCCGACATGAATGAACATCCTGAAGTGTTTGATGCACAACAATTGTTAAATGTTTTAGTGTGTGAAGATTTGAGGGAAGATAATATGCAAAGAGTGTGTGCGTGTATGCGCATGCATGAGTTTTCAAACCAGATTTCCTTATAGGATTAACATTATAAAATCATATATGTTCGTGTGCGCTCA
The DNA here is from genome assembly GCA_900490495.1 of Danionella dracula. NCBI lineage: Eukaryota > Metazoa > Chordata > Actinopteri > Cypriniformes > Danionidae > Danionella > Danionella dracula. Next base: position 1,321,051 of record UELW01000010.1, on the reverse strand, counting down.
GCTTCATAGATGCAGATCTAAAATGATGCATTAAGTACTTACTGCTTGGATCTCCAAATGAACACAGGACAGTTGGAAACACGCCCGTTTTTAGACCTGTTTACAAGTCCTTTGTGGACAAAGACAGGATAGTGGACGAATAAGAGGATGTATGAGGCGAGAGCCCATAACAATATAAAAGTAATACATTTTATTCAGTGGCACCTTTTTATACCCCTCAAGGACACCTTACAAAAATAAAATGTATTTTTTAAATTAAAAGGTTTAAAAAAAATCCAACAAATACAAAAAAACGTCCAATAATCCATTATTTCTAGTTCTTATACTATAAAAAAATCGATAATACACATTCTCAGTCAGGGACTGCTTATCAGGGACAGCTTATTTCAAGCTGGATGTGGAGCTATTCTTATCTCTAAAAAATCTGTCTTTTATAAACTCTTACACATGTAAAGATAAAGCAGAATAAAGGAAACACCACAAATGGATCTGACAATAATGTAAAGCACAAAAAATGTATATCATTCAAAAGATGCTGCTGTTACGCTTAAGAAAAGAAAAAGCATTTGTTTTGCACTGTTAATCATACAAAGGTTTGCAATTGCAATAGTTTTCATTAAGAGTCTGCATAAAAAAGAGGTTTTTTGTGAGGGTTGAATTTAGCTGTCAAAATAGGGACATCAACAACTTCTTGGTACTATAAGTCCACAACTCAAACAACATAAAACTACAAACATTAAAATGTTTTGTGTTGAGTGGTACAGCTAAAGAGCTGAGTCATGTTCACATTGATTTTTAAGTACATCTTTCTGAATTTATTTATTTCCCTTTACTGAATTTCCATCCAAAATGGATTTAATCAGTTAACAGCTTCTTTAACTCCAGTGAAACTCTGTCTGCAGGCGCTATCACGGAAGCATGTCATGGGAGTCTCTTCAGGACTCCTCTGTTTTGCAAATCTCCGCTGCTCTCCGAGCCTCTGGATAGCTTAGTGAATGTTAAAGACTTGCACTGCACTCTGAAGTAAGTTTCAAAAACCTGTTTGTGCTGAGCTGGTGTCGGTTCTGCCTGCTGAGATTTGATGATTCTTCTGCCACATCTAAAACGGTTAAAGCCGTAAACAAGACAACGATTATTCAAAGGGGAAGAATGCGCACCCTCATGACTTTCAGCCATTATCTTTGAAGTCAAATATTAGTCCTATTTACCCTCTCCATTGGGCAAAAGACAGGATTTGTAGTTATTACTGAAGATTCAACATCGTTAACTGCTCTGCTATCCATCAGCTCTGATTTGATGAAATAGCTCTATATTTAGCTGTTATCGTAGCTCAAAGAACTAAGCACATAGTTATGTGCTATTTCCATATATGAAGCCATCTGTACAAGATTGCCATGTGATGTTTCATGCATGGCCAAGGACGATTGCTTGGGTCCTAGGGAGGGAGACATTTTTTTTAATAGACTAGAGTAAGTTATTCTGTGAATCTGTTCATGATAAAGATCGAAAAGCTATAAGCAGTTCAAGCCGGTTTTAGTGAGGAGCAGACTAAGCGGATGCTTAGGGGCCCATGACTACCCTGGGGGTCCCCAAGAACACATGCACCGGAGGGTTGTTGTGTGATGGACATGATAACTCCCTAAGTTCAATAAAAATGTATGGATAATTATAGTCTTTCCTTAATGATTTAAAACGTCAGTAAATATTTGATATGGTCATGCGTGTTTGGTGAATGATTCTCTAGATCCTACTCTCATTCCTTCATCTGTGTGAGGGACCAGGCAAGAGGACACTGTTGAGTTACAAAGAAAATGTATAATTTTCCAAAATAAATCTGTTCAATATTATAATTAAAAAAAATTATACCCATAAAAATTAAACTCTGACGTCAAACCAAGTTACTTGCCAGACTCTCTGTTGAGGATAATTATGAATAAAAGAAGAAAAAAAAGAATAATTTCTGTTCTTAAATGGTTACATATGTGGAAATAAAATGTAAATATTTATATTTTCTTTGTCAATATTCCCCAAATCATATTATGGTGAGTTGTGCTCTGCATTGCAGCTGTGTTCCTTCTAATGCCTTGCTTCCACCACGCCCCCGTTGGGTTTTGCTTGTTGGCACACAGAAAGTCTACAAATTTCTGATTAATCCGTTAATTCTAGAGGTTCGTCTATGGTTCCACGTCTGGGTCTGTCAGCTTCTACGTTCTTCATTGAGATACATTAGTGGTTCATCTGATTGGCTAATGGGGAACTTTATAGCACCATTTCTTTCCTCCATTTTTAAGAGTCTGTTGGCAACCAGGTAAAGTCGAATTAAAAATGCATTTAGTTGCCAAACTATAATACACAAAACATTTTGTTTTAAGCGGGAGCATCTTGAGGGAGAGCGCGACGTCGCATCCGCAGTGCGCAGTATAAAGGAGCCTGCGATGGAGACGGCCACCAGCTTTTCTGCATTCAGTAAGCGCTCTTTATATGTCTTCTTGTTCCAAAAGTGTGGAAAACTATATCTTGTATTTGTTGCGAGAGAAATATTGAAGCTTATGAGCTCTGTTTGGCGTGCTTGGAAGTGGAGAATAGCCGCTCTTGCCGAGGCAGAGCGCTCGTTTGGGGTCACCGGCTTCGACTCGCACGCGCTCCTTATGGCGCCTGGGAGCGGATCATGCCTAGTGAGCTCAGAGAATGCATCGCACATTCTCTCTGCTCCTGGAGAGCAATTTTCTCGAAAATTGCTCTCCTCTGTGCCCAGGTGGCCAGGCTGCCGCTCCTGCTGAGTTGGAGTGCTCGCTTTGATCACCGGGTTCGAGTCGCACGTGCTCCATGTGGCACTTGAGGGTGGATCATGGACAGCTGGCTTTCGAGGGAGTCAGCTATGAGCATTGTGAAAGCATAACCTCCTCTGTGCCCAGATGACCAGGCTGCCGCTCATGCTGAGGCGGAGCGTCCGTTTTGGCCACCGGCACGCGCTCCATGCGGCCCTTGCGGGTGGATCTAGCCCAGCCGGCTCTTGAGGGAATCGGCTGTGAGCATTGTGAACGCGTGAGTTGCGCACATTCCGCTCGCGGAGAGCATTTTTCGAGCAAAGTTCTCTCCTCTGTGCCCAGGTGGCCAGGCTGCCGCTCCTGCAGAGGCAGAGCGCCCGCTTCGGTCACGGGGTTTGACTCGTGACGGTCCCTCCACTGGTAGCCGCTGTGCTAAAACCGGCACAGCCGCTCTAGGTCGAGGAGCGGTTGGAGGTTGTGACTTGCGTTGTCAGAAGGTATCTTCTGGCCGCCAGCGGCACAGGCCCCTCATTAGAGAGCTAGCTTGATGAACACTATAGGCGCCCGCGGTCGCAAACTCCACCCCGGGGCCTTCCGTTTTCCCGGACCTGCACACCGAGGTGGTAGGTCCGGGGATCAGCCTTACAGCCTGCCTTTTTATCCCGATGTTCACTATCGAACATCTAGGGGATGCAGGGGCGTGGTATGGGACGATTCAAGGTGGACAGAGGCTTGCGAGCTATCTCTCCCTTGTTATGAACGTCGTCCCTGAAGGTCCCGGCCCTCCCCACAAAGCCGTTCTGAGCCACCTCGGCCTTGGTGGGGAGGGCTTACCTGGAGTTCTGCTGGGTGGGAGCAGACTCCTAAGGCTGCTGCTTCTGGGTGCAGAGGAGGCCCAGAAGTGGAGTGTCGCTGCCTCCCGAGGGGTGGCGACACAAGCCCCAGCCCAGGGAAATATGGTCTGAGGACGATCATTTCAATAAACGGGTGGCGGCTAAGCGCTCCTGACGGGCTGGGGGGTCTACAGCTTCGAGATGCGCTTCATGGAAAGCTGTTGTCTCTCGATGACCCCTCAACATGTATTCTGCTAACCCTGCGACCCTTCGTGCTTCAGGGAGCGTGCACTTTGCCCCTGTGCTCACCCAGGCTCTCGGTGACCAGGGCTTCCGGTCTTCCATGGAATCCCGTGCCTGTATCAGGAGTCGTTACCCACCAGTGACCAGAAGCCGACCTCAAGAGGTAGGTTCCCCTGAGTCGCTTCATGGGGGCTTGTTCAGCCTTCCAGGCCACTCCCAGTGGGTCTTGCGGGTCATGAAACAGGGTTATAAGGGCCCGTGTTATCGGGGTTTTGCCTACTGTTGTTCTCTCGCAAGTTCTGGTCATGGACCAGGAAGTTTTCACCCTGCTGCGCAAGGGGCCATTGAGGTGGTGCCTGTGCAGGACAGAATCAGGGTTTCAGAATATTTCCTGGTTCCGAAGAAGGATGGGCCCATTCTCGATCTGAGGGGCTTGAACAGTCGCATCATGAGGTTGCCATTCAAGTTGTTTACCTTAAAGCAGATCGTGGCGCAGATCAAGTACAGTGACTGGTTCGTTACATCGACCTTGAGACACATACTTTCAAGTCCCTATTTGTCCTTCTCACAGGAAGTTCTTCGGTAAGTGCTCCTGACGGCCAGGGGATCTCCGGCTTCATCGAGCGACGCACTTCATGGTAGGTTGCCGTCTCTCAGCGACCCCTCGACACTATTCCGCTACCCTGCCACCCTTGGTGCTTCAGGGAGTGTGTACTTGCCCCTGCGTCCACCCAGGCTCTCAGTGATCGGGGCTTCGGGTTTTCTTGAATCCCGTGCTTTATCAGGAGCCGTCAATGACTTACGAGTACCGAAGGCTTTCTGTCAGCCTTTCTCTCTCGCCAGGACCTTATCCAAGATTCCCTGCAATAGTTGGCTTTCCCCAACCCAAACAGGTAAATATGTGGGGTATGGGATTCCACCACATGCGGGTGTGCCTGTCTAAACAGGCCAGGATCTCTGCGATCCTAGAGGGGACCAGGAGAGCGAGGCTGGGTCACTCACTGTCGGGTGCAGTTTGAATAACTGCCTTGCCTCTTGGGGCCAGCGGCGACTATTCTTCCGTTGGTCGGCTCCATGAAGCCCCTTCAGTGGTGGCTGGGGAGCGCAGGGTTCTCTCCCCAGAGCTCCCTGCTCTGGCTTATTAAAACCACGAGACTAAGGCCCCTGTGCCGTTCTCATTGGAGGGACCCTGTGTTCCTGTCCCAGGGCCCGTGGAGGGCACCGTGCCAGCGAGTAACTATAACCAGGGAGGTGTCCTCGGACGGGTGGAGGGGCGGCGGTGCTCGGGAACTGCTCTACCCATGGTCGGTAGGATTGGTCCCATCTCCTTGGCACATTAATTGCCTGGAGTTGCTGGCCGTTTTTTGTGCATTTTACACTTCCTGCCAGACATCAGAGGCCATCAGTGCTTCTACGGAAGCACAGACAATATGTCCGTGGTGGTCAACATCAACCGACAGGGGGGGCTTACGCTTCTCCCTGTAGGCCCGTACAAGCTCTGCTCCCTTAGAGCATCTTACATCCCGGGCCGGTTGAATTGGGGGCAGTTGCTGTGTCGCACCTGGGCCCGACATCTGGGGGGAAGCCCCAGCCAGAGAATGATAGGTCTGAGGACCATCATTCCTATGAACAGGCTGTGGATAAGTGCTCCTGATGGCTGGGGGGGTCTCTGGCTTCTTAGAGCGTCGCACTTCATGTAAGGCTGGCGTTTTTCGGTGACCCTTCGCCACTATTCCGCTACCCTGACACCCTCGGTGCTTCAGGGAGCGTATATTGCCCCTGCGCTCACCCAGGCTCTCGGTGACCAGGGCTTCGGGTCTTCTTGAATCCCGTGCTTTATCAGGAGCCATCACCCCAGTAGCACTGCTTCCCGGAAGCTGACGGCCAGGGGGGTCTCCGGTTTCATAGAGCGGCGCACTTCTTGGAAGGCTGTCGTCTCCCGGTGACCCTTCACCACTTTCCGCTAACCCTGCCACCCTCAGTGCTTCAGGGAGCGTATATTGCACCTGCGCTCACCCAGGCTCTCGGTGACCAGGGCTTCGGGTCTACTTGTATCCCGTGCTTATCAGGGCCGTCACTGCTTCCCGGAGTCCTAGAGAAATAACAGGGGATGGTGGTTCATCCCCGTCCAGAATTGCGGAGACTGTATCTACAGCCCCGGTAGGGGTGCAGCTCTAGCGTTCGGCCTCCAGGCCGAGGTCATTGTGACCATTCTCCACTCCAGGGCTCCATCTACGAGGAGGTCTGACGCGAGACAACGACTGTCACAGTCCCACACTTTGGATTAGCTCTGCCCGGTCAAGATCGGTGCTAGAGTTCTGTAGGTCAGGGGCAGTCCCCCCCCCCTCTTTTACATCTCGTTGTCTTCGCAGTACCAGGCGGCTGAGGCCCCTGATCTGTACAAGAGTGTCCATATGGGACCTGGCCATCATCTTGGGGGTCCTAAGAGGCCTCTGTGAGACTCTGGGCGACTTGTACTTGCGACTTCCTGTCACTTATGACAGCTTTTCTAAGCGCCATGCTTCCCTTAATTGAAAGGGAGATTACATGCAAAAGACTTTCTGAAGTCTTCCTGCACCCTAAGCCGAGCTATGTCTCGCAGGTGCCTCACATCGCCCCGTGTCCTATTAGGTTCCAGGCATTCTTCCTCCTCCAGGTGAGTCCCCTGTCTAGGTCCTTATTAGTATCTGCCCAGTGTGGGCATTGGGCTGTTATGTCTGTCGCATGGCTCAGTGGAGCTCAGACCAGCTTGTGTGCTATGGTCCACACAGGCGGACTCTCCTGCTAATACGCAGTCAGTGAGCAGATGGACTGTGGAAAAATGTTATCACCTATACTTAGGTGTAAGCCTCTGGCTTTCTGGCCCCCTTGGGGGCAGGGCACATTCCACAAGAGGTGGGGCGACTAGGGCCTTGTCATCTGGTAGTCTTCCAGGATTGGTAGCGCTGCGGGATGGTCCACGTTCTTTGATGTAACTCCGGTCTTGCAATTGGATCTGGATGATTCTCCGGGCTGAAGACACTGTCAGTCCAGGGCGAATTGGCGTGTTTTGACACTCGTTCCCCATAGCGTTGCACGCAGCTCGAGTTCCTGAAAGGGAATGTCCAAGGTTACGTAGGTAACCAAGGTTCCCTGAGGGAACGAGACGCTGCGTCCCCAGGCCACTTCGCCCATTGCCTGACGGTGCTTACTGTGCTTCAAAGCTGGTGGCCGTCTCCATCGCAGGCTCCTTTATACTGCGCACTGCGGGTGCGACGTCGCGCTCGGATGATGTCACACCTGTCCATTTGACAAGATTTTACATAAAATTCAGAGCCGGAAACGCAGCAAGTGTTCCCCATAGCGTTGGACGCAGCGTCTCGTTCCCTCAGGGAACCTTGGTTACCTACGTAACCTTAGACGATCTTTTTGAATATTATTATTTCCTCCTGCCCTCCCTAGCACATTGGTTCTCTGCTCAAGTCTGCCTTGCTCTTGAGGAGCATGACTGGGATCCTTCAGAGAGGAACAGCATGCAGTCTGACAGACTTTGTACTTTTCTGTTTGTTTTTCTTACTCTGATCTTTCAGAGGTGCTGATTCACTTTCAGTCTTCATCCTGCTGCTCACTGAAGCGGATCTTCAGTGTCACAGCTCTGAGTGACAAACTATTGAATCATCATGACTTTCAGATCGGAAAACAATCCAACCGGCAGCATGACAGATTAAAGTCTGTTTGTGTGTGCTTGAGAGACATACATTAATGCACAAAGATGGTAAAATCTGTTTAAATGAACAAATAACTGCAGAGTAGAGGCCAGCTGAACATGAGATGCTATTCAAAAAAAGTTTAATTTAACAGTTCTTCATTTCCTCAACATTTTTTTATGATAAAAATGACAAAAATTGTCAATATTACAATTTGAATTATTTCTGAAGACATGCATGTATTCAACAATGAAAGCAAATTGGTCATTGAAATTTTGTTTGCAAGATCACAGTAAATAATTTGGTACACACACATACGCACATACAACCCTTCTGAATGTGCATCAAAAATATTATTCAGGTATTGTTTTTATTTAAAGATCCCTGAATGTGATGAAATGCATTGCTGTTGTACTGAACAGTAGATTAAAGTGAAGATGGTTAAGCTAAAAAGTTCTGCCGTCAGTCTGTGTATGCTAATCTTCGTGCTTTTAACCTCAAACACTGTACATGCCTCAAAGAGGATCTGAAGAAAGGTGTCAGCTCACGGTTCCTCAATGGCTGTCACTTTCAACATTTTCCTGAACAGAAATATTAGAATGCAAGATACAGTATATTGATACCATTTTGTGTAAGGTCTGTAAGGTTGTGTTTTTAGAAGACTGCGTCCAAACTTTAGAAGATGACTTGTATCGTATTCTAATATTGAAATAATGTAACAGTAATATCAATAATATTCTAACATCGAATGGTTGAATAAACATACGTAATAGGAAGGGCATAGGATTGCAACGATTCTATACCTGATTACAGTCTCAGTAGCAGTCCTGATGTCACAGTCATCATGATTGTTATACATTCATTAGTTTAGTTTCAAAACATTATTAGTTTAGAAAATCACATGACAACTCCTTAGGTTTTACAGGGTTAGTTATTGCTACTCAGGAACCATAAAAAAGTATAAAATAATTTTAAAAACAACCCATTTCTCTCTACTTGGTCAAAAATAGTTGGTCAGTTGTATTTAAAAATGAAAAACTATTATAACATATTTAAACCCTATATTTTATTAAAGGAAGTATGGTTCATAATTTTTTTCTAGCACATCTTTTACCATTCATAAGGTGTTATAAATGTTTATATACGTATATATATATATATATATATATATATATATATATATATATATATATATATATATATATAAAACATAAGATATATATATAACATAATAAATAAATTTTTATTTATTTATAAATAAATAATTAATAAATAATGATGGTACATAAAACTATAAAAAATAGCAATATGATCATCAACTATGAACAAATCTTCAGAAATAATGAAAGAATAACAAATAGAAGAAATGTGTAAAAAAAAAATTAATAAGCTGAGTCACTTCCCATCGAGAGGAAGAGCAGGAAGTTGACTTGGTTTTAGCAGATCGATGGCTTTCTACTCTAGTCTGTTTCATCTCGTTCAAACATTTCAATCACAGGAACAGTGTTAAACATGGTGGTGATCGGGGATCCTGATCATGAGCATTTCAGGAATGAATTTTGGAAGTGTCTATGTAACATTTAAAGCAACCCTGAAAGTTAGAAGGATTGATTGTTAAAAAAAAACAACACTTTTACTAGATTCAGTAATAATGTTGCAGTTAGCAATCAAAAGTAGTAGAGTTGTAGTGCTTGAGAGCAGTCCGGAGACCCATTTTTTGTGTTTTCACTCGTGTTGTATTAATAGTTGTATGTTATAAATAATTTAAATATTTCGATTAAACATTTGAAATCTGAATGTATTTTAGGAGAGCATTTGTGCGTATGGTAACTTCATGTAGCTAATGAAAGGTACAAACATACCAAGACACATAGCTTTAGTGTCCAAAACTATTAAATGTGATCAACATTTTTTGTAAATATAATTCTGGTGCATCTGTATTACTTGAGCTAAATGAACAGGACAACATTTGTGAGCATTTTGAACGGACTTAAAATTGAAAAGAGTAAAATCTCTTGTGCAGTTTTCATGACTTCACTAAAGAAGATCTTAATGTAAATGTGGCAGCACTGAGCCAAGATTTTGAACTCATCTTGACAAAATCTCTTTTCGTAGGCTGAAGGCAAACCAATTAATTAGTTTTCAACATTAACTTTCTGCTAGTTTCTGTTGTGTTTGTGTGCAGTTTGTGAACGGCCCGTGGGTGGTCTGTGGGAGGTTTGCCTAAGGCTCAAATTTGAGATGCTTCACCATATTTCCAGCCAGCAGAATATGAATTTAGCTGAGGTCTTTACAAAAGCAGGCTCAAACATTATGAAACCTGTCCTCACTCAGCCTAAACTCACTATTCTAACATCACCACTTCTCAGAGGGGCTGCTTTGACCTAAACTCAACCCTTAAAGTTGTAAATGCTATCTTTACTTAATCCCACCAATAAAAATTCACTCACAACAGTTCAGGCTTAAAACTTAATTTTGCTGTAGGAAAAACCTACAGCTTTAAAGCTAATGCTGAGCTAAAATAACGTCTGAAAACACAGAGTTTAATACAATTCATGCCTGCATCAGAAATTGATCACTTCTGGCAAGTCTAAGGATGTTTTGACTTAAGCATGCTAAATCCTAATTTATTTTAAACTGAAAAGTATAATGAGAGAGATATAACTGCAAGCAGTGATTCTGGGCCAAGCATTCAGAGGGATAACACATTTTAGGTACATCATCATTTGACTAATCCGTGAAAATCTGATGTGACCTAAACTGACATGAGGCACAGAACATAGAGACTTCATGCTAAAATAAAAACTTTATATCCCGACCACACGGTGGCAGTAATCCAAAAATGTGCAGAAAACCTCAAGTGATTAATAATAACAAATATCAAGTTTTTTGTTACTATGTGAACATTTGCAAGAGTTCTTTTTTGCAAGTCGTCATGGTCTGAAGATGATTGTTGTTTCAGATTCAAGAGCCAACAGTCTAAGAGTTTGAAAAAGTAACAATTTTCCGAACTATCCCTCGATAACATAGTAACAAACTATTTTGAGTATTGCCAAAGCAAAGAGACAAACATAAATGTTATTTTGGAAACAATTAGTCAAAGGACCTCAAAAGCCAATTTAACATTAGTTAACACTAATGTATGTATGCAAGGGCTGCAACAAGTTTATATTTCTGAATGGTGGTGTAAAAACGTAAATATTTATAAATATTGTAAATATTTTTTTCAATTTCCAGCAAAACAAGCTGTTTTAGGCAATGTGGCTCTCTTTACCGAGGCGTATTTATCCGTATATCGTGTTTTCATAGTGGAAGCATGCGAGATCAACATAATATAAAAGTATGGTATATTTTCTGCATGAGAAATGGACGGCAGCAGGATCCTCAGAGGGTTTAAAGCAGTGTTTTTCAACCTTTTTTGAGCCAAGGCACATTTCTCTCATTGAAAAGATCCCGCGGCACAGTGCCAGCTGAAAACGTGTTAAAAAAACCTTTATAACAGTTCAAGTGTTATACTGTTGTTTTAATGTTTTTTTTTAATTGAAGAATGACATTAGAACGTCTTGAATAGAATAAGCACAAAGAAAAAAGTATTTTATAATTTTCATGTTTACACTCAATCAGTGTGAAACCTGGGCCTGTTTGCAGGAGCACAGAGCTGATATTCTGGCAGGAATGGATGAAAGACACACACGAAGCTCTTCCTCCACAGCTCTCAGTCTTTCTCTGTTTTTAGTTTTTACAGCAGTCAGGCTTGAAAAGCTCACCTCACAGAGATATGTTGTGGAAAATGGGAGCAATGTCAAAATAGCTTTGTTGGCCAGCATGGGGAACTCCAAAGGTAGATCAGAAAAACTTAGCTTAAGACCGCGATCTTGTTTCAGTTCACTTAACTCCTCCTGCTCCTGTAAAGTCATGTTGTTTCCAGCAGCTGATGCTGAGCTGAATGGGTCCCTGACCCAGTCAAGGCACTCCATGGAAGCTGAAGAGAAATAAAATGACATCTTCTCCTCAAGAGTTTTCAAATGTTGAATTATTATCTCACACAGTGCAGCAGTATTAACATCTTGCAATTTATTGGTGAGTGGAAACATTGCAAGATTGCCACTTCTCACATGTTGGTGCCAGAGTTGCATCTTTGTACGGAATCCATTTATTTTATCTGTACTTGTAAGCAGGTTTTCCCTTTGCCCTTGCATTCGTGTGTTCAGGTCATTGAGGTGGTAAAAAATATCTGCAAGGTATGCCAGCCTTGCACACCACTCATCATTTGCAAGAAGCTTGCCCTAAAATCAGAGCCCTCATTTGTTAAAAACACTTTAAGTTCCTCTCGCAGCTCATACACACGGGCAGCGCCTTACCACGCGACAGCCATCGGACCTTCGTATGAAACAGCAAGGCTTTATGCTCCGCTCCCATTTCCTCACACAACGCTGCAAATATGCGACTTTTCACAGGTCGTGACTTCACAAAGTTTACCATGCGCACAGCATCATCCAACACAGGAATGAGGTCTGCTGGTAAAGTCTTGGCTACGAGGGCATCGCGGTGTAAAAAACAATGCGTTATGATGTAAGAACTAGAGACCAACTCATCACTGCACCTTTAATTCTGAAAAAAGCCACATTCCAGAGGGGGGACCCACACCCCGATCTAATGGTGCCATCGTTCTGACTCTGTTTAAACAAGTCAAACTAATTACCTTCAAAGATTAACGGGGTCAGCAGATAACCCCAGCGTCACCTGATGGTTCCCAGCACCGTGTGAACTCGCTGACCCTGCCCTGACTCAGGATCAAAAAGCACCGCGATCTAGCAGGCAAAAGCACAGATGCGGTATGATTTTGTACGTGCTCACCAAGAACTGCTTCTCAGAACACTACGCATGCTAACGGACACTAACGGGACTTTTGTGCTCACACATATATTCTTGAAAATACTCTCATGTTATGGAATAATTTGTACTGTACAGTTAATAGCTTAGCCAGTTAGTTAAACGAATGAATGAACGAATGAATGAATTTCCGTAACTGCCCCCTAGTGTTTGATCTCGTTGGAATACGGATAATGTTGCGGAAAGGATCTAATTGTGTAAAAATGTATTCGGTACTCTCTTGAGGAGATATAGCTTCGTTTATTAATAAATGCAAATCAGGAAAACTTCTCTTCAGATGAAAGCCTCTCTGGGCTGGACCATGGTGTAACCCCACCAATCTGAGGCAAGTTAGCACTCTCAGTGGCTAGAGCTGTGAAAAGAACCCGCCTCCCATTTAAAACCAAGGCGCGCTCCCCTGAAGAAGTTAGTCTTTCCTTTTGTCTTGTAGTTTGTAGAGTCTTTTTTCTTCTGAATAGTCTCCTCTCTTTCTTCTGAAGCTCTCTTCTCTGTATAGTCTCTTACTTACTTTTATCGTTTGGCGATTTCTCTCAATGAAAGAAACCCGGCTCGTAGAGACACAGAGCCGTGATCTGAAATTAAGACTGTCGAATCCAACGGGAAACTTTTCGGACTCTCAAGAAAGTTGCTGGGACACAAAGACCTCTCATCACAACCCGAGCACACCTCACAGCTGTCTTCCCGGAATCTGCTCGTCCTGCCACGGACCACGTTCGACCAGATCGGCTCGAAAGATCTAAACGGTAGACTGCGATAATCTATCACGTCAGCGCGGTTAACGAGAACAGAACGATTGTGGGAATGCTAAATTGATTACGTGCCCAAACTGATATTTAAAGATAACTTGAGGTCAAAACTTGTCTCTCTTGGTCTCTCTCTCTCTCTCTCTCTCTCTCTCTCTCTCTCTCTCTCTCTCTCTCTCTCTCTCTCTCTCTCGCTCTAATCAGCCTCTCTCGCTCTAATCAGCCTCTCTCGCTCTAATCAGCCTCTCTCTCTCTCTCTCGGTGATTGTGTGTGTGCGTGTGTGTGCGCGCGAATGGTTAGGTTAGTTTAGCTTAGTAGAATTCACTTTTATTCAAATTGTGTGTCTAGAACAGAGTTAATAAAGCCTTTAAAAGACATTTCCTTTGTTTGTAATCTATGCAGTTGATCCGTTCCCTGTGGTTCTGATTCCGAGATAATACGGTTGATTTCCCCTTACCGTATTATTATTAATTATTAAATGTGTAATGACCAGTTTGTTACAATGATCACATCTGGGTTTTTTTCCTTCACTCTGCTTACAAAGCCTTTGGTGCGCCCGACCATGGCTGCAGCTCCATCAGTGCAGACGCTTGCGCAGTTTTCCCACTTAAGTCTTCCTTTCTCCAGGTATTCTGATGTGAGCCGAAAAATTTCCTCTCCTGTTGTTTTTTCTGGCAAATCCTTGCAAAATAAAAAGTTTTCTCTGATTGTGTCTTTATCCACAAAACGCACATTGGCCAAAAGTTGAGCATGTCCACTTATATCAGTAGACTCATCAAGTTGCAAAGCAAATTTATTACTGATACGGATCTTGTCCAAAACCAGACTTTCAATGTCTGCAGACATCTCATTAATACGTCTGGAAATTGTGTTATCTGAGAGCGGGACTTTGGCTATTTCTTTAGCTGCTTCGGGTCCGAGCATCTCATTTACAATGGCTTTGCAGGCAGGAAGTATTAATTGCTCTGCCACAGTGTGGGACTTTTTTGATTTAGCCACAAGTTCAGCAACATTGTAGCTAGCTTTAAGGGCTCTCTCATTTACCTTTACAGTTTTTCTCATGTAAGTCGCCTGTTTTTCAGTCCGTTCACGCAGGCGAATAAAATACTCCACATTTTTGTTATTAAGTGAAGGATGTTTCGTTTGGAGATGGCGTTTAAGCTTACTTGGGACCATAGCACTGTTGGAGAGCTTTTGACCACATACCAAGCACAACGGAATCGGTGCCGTTGCATCTCTGGTAAAAGCAAACCCATATGCGAGGTAGCTTTCGTTGTATTGCCTCGCGCCAGAAACTTTGCTGGACTTCACCGTCATTGCTTTCTTTTGACCTCCACTCATACTAGCACCTTCATCTGGGTCCAGCTCAGAATCAGCATTTTTCCTCTTCAAAAATGTATCCATCACTTTCACCGTCGTCCTGCTATCCACAATGCCACCGTAAATGTCACCTGCCGCTGCATCCATACGTGACTAATTCGCTTGTCTCCAAGTACAAGGCAATTAGTTGCTAATTAGGTGCGGCTGCCACCTACTGGTATGAAATAGTAGGCTATTACATGATTACTCTGCCAGGCGCGAGACCACACGGGCACAAAAATTTATAATTTCCCATGGCACACCTGACGATATCTCGAAAAACACTGGTTTAAAGCATTCGTCGTGATTTACAATAAAACCATTAGATGCATGTTTAGAGTTTTAGTGGGGATTTGAACACACACGCTAATGAGCCACATTTCTGTCCAAACAAAGTTTTTTATCTTTAAAAAATGTGCAGGCTGAAGGGGAGCCCAGGGACTTCAGGTGCAGAAGGGGCAGGCGTTTCAGGCTGAATGAGGGGAGCTTCAGGAGCACAGCGAGGGTTGCAGTTTGAGCCACGGTGATTTTATTCATTCATCTTCATGTCGGCTTTCTTCCCTTTCGGGGTCGCCACAGCGGAATGAACCGCCAACTCTCGGGCATATGTTTTACGCAGCGGATGCCCTTCCCTGCCGCAACCCATCGCTGGGAAACATTCACACACACATTCACACTTTAACACTATGGGCAATCGTTCTTACTCAATTCACTTATTCCGCATGTCTTTGGACTTGTGGGGAAACCGGAGCACCCGGAGAAAACCCACGAGATCACGGGGAGAACATGCAAACTCCACACAGAAATGCCACCTGCCCCAGGCCACGGTGATTTCTTGCTCTCAAAATCATGTGCATTATTATCAGCCAAATTTTCACATCAATTGGCCGATAATGATACTCTATAAATCTTGAAATATCAGCCAGTCAATATATTGGTCGACCTCTAAACTTGAGTCATCTTTGAAGCAATAATTTTATGCTTTTGTGGTTTTGAAGCAACAAGTTAAAGCTTACAACACACAATACATAAATACATACATTTTTGACACATTTAAAATTCCCAGGTTGGGAATTCTGAAATACTTGTGTTTTTATTTTACAGAGTGACTAGACCAAATAGCCATTTTCTATCATTCCTGACCACAAGGGGAAGTGGCTGAACCATTACTGGTAGACTTGGGTAAAAGTTATTTTAGCATTAACCAAATCTGGTCTCAAAGCAACAAAATAATAAAGATGATAGCAATTGTTTTTAATAAGCATACAATTGTTTTTAATAAGCATTTTGTTTTTTGTTTGAGACATTCGGAAGTGCTTTGACAAATCATTTAATAACCTTTAGGCTGCTTCCCATTTCTATCACTTGCCCCTAACCCTTAGCCCTCCCCTTTCTCTTGATTTTAAGTGCTAAGAAGAAGTATGAAAACCACATAAATTTATTGTTTTCATTATTTTTTTATTTTAAAAATAATAAATGACTTACATTTGTGGCTCTTTCTGTCCACTGGCATCAAGAAATTCCTTCTCAATCACTTGTTTGCTTCATACCTCTTTGCTGTGGCCTTTTCCCTTGTTCATTAGAATAATATTAATAATAATAATGCATTTAATTTATAAAGCTCTTTTCCAAAGCTCAAAGACGCTTTACAATGTTTAGTGCATTATTCATTCATTCCACATTCACACTCTTATGGTGATAAGCTACCTTGGTAGCCCTCAGCTGACAGGACGTGGCTGCCAATCCGAGCCTACGGCCTCGTGCCCACTACCAAACACACATTTAGAGAATTGGGATTCCTTTCCCCTCACACAAACGTGCATGATGGAGGGCTAGGGCGAGGGGTTGGGGGTAAAAAAAGAGAGAAATGGAATGCAGACTTAATCATCTTGATAAGATGATGATCCGTTTTATGCATTTTGTGAAATTCGGACAGGTAGACTAGGAGAAGTTCGGACACATTGGATTCTCTAAAAATTCAAAACTGCAGAATAACATTAATAATGAAAAATCTTGTAGTGTGCCATCAGAGAAATTACAAGAGGAAAAAGGTGTTCTAAAGGTCCAAAAGTCAATAGCATAAATGTTCAATGTGCAAATTTGACTTAGTGGTGGTGCTAAAGGGCTTCCAGAAGAAAGTCAGAATTTGTTAAATTATAGGTCTGATTCTCATCCGTTGCCAGACCAAATTTCATAACATTCTTAGAAGCAGATAAAGCCTAGATATCAAGAAACGCCAAGGAATTCAAATAGTTGGTGCCTTCGCAGATGTGCTGCTTGGCTCCTGATGATAAGATATTATAAGGTATTATTCTTACCTTTTGCTTTCAATGCATTTCAATTTTTCTCTGACGTATGACTGTAATTGGCTGTCATTTTCTCAGTCCTCCGCTAATTAGATGAGTTTCTTCATTCAAGAATTTAAGAAAGGGTTTTGGACACTCATCTAATTACCATGTTTTAATCACACTTCCATTATACCAAGACATTAACTAAATACTTTAAATATTTAATCATTTAAGATTTCCTCATTCATGTTACTGTCCTCCGAGGACTTTTATGTAAAAGAATACCGCAAGAATGTAGCCTCACATCAACCAGTGTTGCTTGAACGTGTAAAGTACAAAACTAAATGTTTCTTGTGATTTATCTTCTTTTAGATCTATACATCTACTTGACTTTTAGTTTCTGACCTCTGTATAAATTGTGGAGGCGAAATTGCAAACTCATTTGGTAATGGGATTTGGATTGAAGATGCATGTTTTATTGGTTAAACCGTTATTTAAAATGTTTGAAATGAAAGCAGGTTTTTGAAGATCTATTTTTTAAGTGTAGGAATTAAAGAATCTTCAATTTACTGTTTCAATCTACTGTTTAAAGTGAGACTGCAGTGCTGTACAGTTCACAGATTGATCATATTTCAAAATGGAAAGGATTGCAGCTGTACCATACATAAAGTTTAACAGTGCAGAGAGGGGAAAAAGTGAATAATTTTCTTTCTTTTTGCTGTATACTAATGGACAGAGTGAGTAGATTGTTTGTACATTTTCTCATTTGGAAAGACTTTTTAAGAAATTGATGTTATCAATTTTCAAGCAATATTCTAATTGTGATTTTTGAGTCAATGATCATTTTTGTAGAACATTTTTAATTGCCACAAGACAACAAAAGGCATAAAAAAAAGGGGGGGGGGGTGAATGTGTATTCCTGAGTTTTATTCGTACCAGCCATAGTCAGTCTACATAAAGTGAGGAAAGAAGTATCTTTCATACGTTTATAACAGACTGAAACAAATTGCATGTTCATGCATGTGCATGCAGATTTTCAACATTGAGGGCCAGATAAAGGAAAATCTCTGGAACATAAACTCATTCTGCTTATTAGACATGCAAATCTCCACGAAGAGTTCATGTGCCCACTCCCCAGGACTGGCATAGGTCTGCACAATCAGAAAGACCATAAGTGTGGTTTAATTAAAACCAATTACGTGAAGTTGCATTTCTGAAGAAGCAGTTTTTATATCCAAAACATTGAGCAAGCTGTCTTTGTGGCAAGATACTCCAAGAACAGTCAAATTAGTTCAGGTCCACTCAAACACAGTTCACGTTTGATGAGAGAAGTTGTTAAGAGCATCTTGTAGTGAAGAACAGGATGCTTAGAGACCACATTTAAATACAGAGCTGAAATGATTGAGTGTGTAGGTTTTTTTAGATAAACATTTATAGAACCAGACAGTTTTGAACCTCGACGACATGCCAAATAAGTTGAATGATTACTGTTTTTTTTAAGAGTAATCGCATCGGTACCTCGGTCTTAGAGAGTCTTCAGCAGAGATTCAGCTTCTCAAGTTGACTTTACTTTTGTTCTCCCTTCTCTCTGTCTGATGTAAGCGCTGCTTTGACTTGACAGTGCACTGGATTTGGAAGTAGTGAAAGAGGATCAGATGAAAACTTCTGGAGTTCTTGAGCCCGACTGAGTGAAAAGGAGATATGGGAATTCAGCCTGAGCTCCTCACTGAGGCTTTTTAGATGACACTTTCGACTCCTCAGCATGGCTGTGCTCTTCAACTTGAAAGGACAGCTCTGTGCTCCACTGCTGAGAAACGTAAGAGATCAGTGATGCTGAGCTAAAAGCGTTTAACTGAGAAAAACCACGGGACAGTTTCATCAGTTCTCCGAAGTCGACAGACTAAGCTTCAGACTAATGGTTCATTCAGAAGCAGATCTAGAAACACTTTTGGCAGATTTAATCTTTATAGTTCTTTAATTAATCTGGTTCTGCTAATTAAAGATTTTAATTGACGTTTTTTCTTTTAAAAAAAAGTTGACTGAAGAATTTTCCATGGTCCCGTCTGCTTCCTGACAAACTTTGGTTTTCCCCACAACCTGTTGGTCCGGAGATCAATACCATTGGAACTGCACCACTGACATTGCTTAATAATTTAAAACTTTTTGTTATATGATATGTCGTGGTTATAGTGTCTTATATATGGCTTAATATCACAAAGATATAGCTTTGTGGCTGAATTCCCAAACTAGCATCTGGTTTAATCACGGGTGATCAAATTTATTTTAATAAATTTTAGTCATCAGGGAGCAAAGTTTGCAAGGACCAACCTTGGTGGAATATAAACTAACTACCTAGGAGGATTTAAAAAAAGAAAGTTTATGACTTATTAAAGGCTGACGTACAGGAAGTATTGTTACATCTTTGTTGTATCTTTTGACCATACTGTGATCCTCCACAAGTTTTTTCAGTACCTCCAGGGCATGGAGATGAACATGTGTGTTGAGTGTAGGAATTTCAGCTTTACGCATTTAGAAAGTAGAGCAATTTTTTTTTTGAAGATTGGAATATTGGACATTTCCTGACATGGTGGTTGAACTTTTTTTAGACCAAATTTATGAACTTCGGAGCAAATTGCACCCAAAATATGCAATTTTTGTATCTCCATACCTCTTGATGACACTGGAATTTTTGCAGGGCAACCTCTCATCAAGGTCTTGGTTTTCGCATACCAAGTTTGGTGCGGATATCTCAAAGTGTTACTGAGATAATGTGAAGAAAAATTAACATTTTTAGAAAAATTGAGTCATGAGTCATTTAAAAACCATTTAACCAATCAAATTTCTTTCAAATTTTGGTCCGTAGTCTCAGAAGTTGATATAGACAAGCTTCATGGAAAGTGAATGAATGGCAAATGTTGTAATTGCAGAAAACCAATGTAATGGATATTGATGTCATAGGGTGCATTTGAGCAAGCATGAAACGTTATGAAATTTGTAATTGAAATTCACTCCATTAGACAATTAGTTGTCTAATAAATTAGTTGTACATGTGTGCCAAATTTCACAACTTTGCCACAAGGGAATCATGGGGCGGACAATGACTTCAATGACGAGAGAAAACAATAGTTGTCTTAGCCCCTAAATTAAAATTAAAATTTAGATTGATTTTTAAGTTTTTACAAGTATGAATCTAATGAACCATTAGGCAAAGAATTTCTGTCAAAAAGTAGATTATAAGGACATGCTGATCTTTCTTTGTGTGTTGTAAATAGATAACAGAAATAAACAACCAGTCAAAACAAAATACTAGTGAAACATTAAAGGCTGGTCTTAAATCAAGTATTTAAAGTTTATAAGTAAGTTCAACATCATCTAAAACTGTATAAAAAGAACAGTATTAAGGTAAAGCCACATTGGGTCATGAATCTTTCGATTCATTCCTAAATTCCAAATAATGGGTGCAGATGAAGCCACACAGATTTGAACAAAAAGTAAAAAGTTTCAATTACTGCCTATGCCCATTCTGAGCCTCTTTTAACTTTTCCAGACACTATGTCCATGTGGTCGGAGACTTACCGTAGCTCCCTGCTGCCATGAAATTGCAAGGACCATCTCTCCATCTATATTTCACTCGACCTGGGCAAACGGCACCCTGCTGCTCAGGAAAGCGAAGATTCAGATGAATATTGTGTGCCCAAATGTAGCTTTATCTTTATAATAAAAGGGGATCAAAACAAGAGTAAAATCAATCTGAAATGCACTTACAATAAAAGAAAATGATCAAGAAAGTTTTCAAGATGGACGGTGTAAGTGAACAATTGTACTTTTTAAATCAACCTTTAACAACCAATAAAGATCGTGAACAAAATTAGGTGTTGAAAATTATAAATAGTTAAACAGAAATTTCCCAACTTAAATGGTTGTGTTAAAATTGGCGTTGAAATGATTTAAACATTTTTTGGGTATAATTTTGTTTACTATTATTCTTGACACAATAGGTTCAGTAAACCATGGAGGGCAGGCATTGACTGTAAGTGATTTTTTTTATTATCATTTCCTTGTTATTTGCTTCTTTTAATATTATTTCTACTAATTCTTTCTAATTGTTTGGATGACCAGTTTATAAAACACTTTCTTTTTGATTGTGTCTTATAAAGAGTGTGATATAGGTGATGGGCTACACTGTACAAGGAATACTTTGAATTATGCACTATTGAGTTTCTTTATAGATACATCACAAGGCATTGTTTGCTGATTATTGTTCCATAACGTGTTGGTGTCGATTGGGTCTTCATCTCGCATTACCACCCCTGACCTGTGAGAGGCATCAGTATCTTGCTATAAACAATATTTTCCATCATGTTTGTCATGCTTTCCTTGTTGCAATCATTTGACAGGGTGTGCTTAAAACCTAAACTTTAGATTAAAAAAAAAACAGTGCTTTGATTGATCTGGGAGAAGGGGACTTAAGGAGGGCAGGTGGGATTCGTGCTGTAGACAGAGGAACCAACAGGGCTTTCATTTCTCCTTTTCATCCCCATCTGTCTCCTTTTTTTAATGTCTTATCATACTTCGCTCCGCATTTCACAAGAGAATCTTACTCTTCCTCAGCGTCATCTTTTGTTTTAAAATCCTATTGTGTTTTTAATAGGCTTGCGTTCAAATATTTTAGAGAAGCAACCAGAATCACTTGAGAAACTATTTTTCTATTAAAGAAGTTACAGGAGATTGGTTTGATATCTCTGTATTAACACTTTTTTTCCCCTTTTGGGAGAAGGTTTTCGATGGCATTTACAAATCTTTTCATTTGACATTTCCACAAATGTAAAATGTTGAACGACGTCAGATTGCAGTTTTCTGGGCCCTTAGAAAATCTGCTAACTGTGCAGATCGTAAAGACTGGTGAAACAATACACGCATGGGCTGCTATTCCACTCAATACCTTGTGTTTGCTGACTTTCAATCATGTCTCTTTCTCATTAAATTATTTGCTGTTTCATCAACATTCAGCGAGAGAATATAAGCATAACCGGGAGAAGGTCAGTGCCGTGTGCTTTGAAAGGAGATCGAGACTCAATTACAGGCTTCAGACTGCTGAGATTTCACAGTTCAGGGTCCATCTGTAGCCTTGCATAAAACTCCTTTCCTTTCTAAATGACAAAACAGAACTCTACTTTCTTCCAACACTTCAGATTTTAAACTGGGAGGGAGAAAAAAAAGAGGATTTATTTTTCTCACAAAATGCATTACCCACCATCCTGACCTTCTGGGTCAAGAGAAGCAGCACAGAACTCCATGCACTAGTTTTTCTCTTGTATACTGTACACTGTAGCTTAGTGGCTTCAGTTTTTATGCCTATATAGACATATATCAACTATAGACCCATGTTATTTTAGGAACACAGACCACATAGAACACAGTTTTATTCTATAAGAAATTGTTGGTCCACAGATTATAAATGATGCCTAGGTTGTTAATAAATTGTTTTTTTTGTCATCTATATGGAAGTTCTTTGTTTCTAATATAAAAATGAGTACAACAAGCATAAATGTAGAGATGTCAGAAAGTGGTATTGATTTTGGTTTTGAAACTTAAGTAATGGTCTAATAGACAGAGGTCTGATGCCAGTTGATTTGGGGCGAGAGATTAAACCATTCATTCTTTGCTCCACACTTAAAAACACTAAAAACAATTGAGCATGGTCGTGGATTGTCTGCTTTAGATGCTTTATTTAAAGAATAAATTCAAAGAATTGGTCGTAGAACTTGACCTAAAAATACCTTCAAACAAATTTAGTTAATCATATGTCAGAGTAAAGTCTGCTGGTTAGATGGTCACATATTGAACTGTACTGTGTGGAAAAGCTACGATGTTAAGATCCATTTGAAACAAATTCGAATTTGAAAACGAAAGGACCAGCTGTAACATTGCACTGAATAAACAGTTAAAGCAGATAAGGATCATCTGTTCAGATTGTTGAATGAATGTTCATTATGTTTGTAATTCACAAATTTGCAGTTATTACCCTTAATTTCATATTTAAAGAAACTTTTTAAGCTGAAAGATTGAAGTTCTAAACATCGACTCACATACTCTAAACGTAAATGTAATCTTTTGCTTCAACGTGCATTGTGCGCTGACATTTTACGATGGTTACAGTTGTTTAAAATTTCCACAAATGTGAAAACTTGCTCTTTCTTTCACTTTCTCTTTCTCTCTCTCTCACATTATATACAATATAATACACCCAGAACACATCGGTTAAGTCACATTTTGTTCTTTATTATCCTTTAGAAACAAAGTGAGGTGGTGATTTTTAGTAGACAGAAAGTGTAGACACGAAAGTCATGAGCGATGAAAGACAGGAAGAGAAAGACAAATTAAGGTCTCCATATGGTGCAGTTGTTCAGTTTTGAAGTTTTTAAAATGGACAAAAAATGTACATGAATATAAAATAATCTCCTCCTTCACCTGGCATTGCTGTACTTGCATGTAGTATTCAACAAGAAACATCAGATCAAACAAGGGTTTTCATAATGGAAGCAGTCCTAATCAGCTCGCATTTGTATAAAGGAGCCTGATGAGGAACACATTTGAGTCACGGGACCTGCTATTACCCACCGATCCAGATGTGGGCTCCCTGACTCTGGCTAAGGAAAAAAAGAATTGTTTAATGGCTCAGCAGCAGCAGGGTCAGGTGTGGTGAGTGACACATGTTTCTATGGCTTGCGAAGATTAATCTGGATCCGAAGGATTATAATCTCGGAACTTGTGCTGGCTTTCTGTAGGGGCTTGTTCAGCTTGTGCTTTTGAAACCAGCATTTTTCTGGGTCATGTTGTCCCCCTGGTGTTTTAATGGGTTTTTAGAAGGTTTTTGACTTATGAATAAAATAAAGGATTTGGCTGTTGTTTTTTCACGTGTTGTAGGTTTTTTGGGTGCATGAGAAATTAGACCTCACTTGACCGCTTTTCTTTGAGTTAATTTATTTCACACTCCCTTTTAAAAGTAGTGATTGATAAAAAAATTGTCCTTATTTCAATCATTTTAGCTATTTGATCATAGCTGATTGGTGCTATTTACTATGCCCAATTTAAAGAAGAAATCAGATGAAAGTAACATTTTTCTATACAGAAAAAACCCCCACCCAGGTTGTTTTTCTGTTCGTCTTCACAAATATTAGATTTCCCTGTGAAAGTGTGCTTTTTTATCAAAACAGGACATCATCTGCTCGATTTAAAAACTCTCCCACCCATTCTGTGCCTTCAGCTCTCCTTCTCTGGTTGTCTCTGTCTAGCTTCTGCCCTCTCAGGTGTTTGATCTTCATGGGTTGCAGCCATGCATAACTATTCATGTACTGCCTACAACAGAACCATTTCCTGCGCAGTGGTTATAGACGTAGTAAACACACCGCTCAACCATTTAAAACCAACTGATTGTTGGTTTGCTCAAATGGTTTCAATCCGGACTGCTTTATGAACACTGGTCAGATTATTTTTGGGTGAATGGGCTCGAGAAACCTGTAATCTCACACATACGATCTAAATACTCACTCCAGAAATGAATCCAGACCAGAAATGGCCACAAATTAGAAAGGCAAGAGTATGATGAACATTTTATATGTTTTTTTTTTATGATATTGGGTACGTTGATTGTGAAATAAGACAGAGTTTAGAGTTTTAAGCCAGCAAGTCCCAGAGGCCCGTGGTAAAACAGGCTCACCTAGCAGCACAAGCTGATTAAAACACATTTTATAGTCGAGCATCACGGGGCTGTCGCATTATTGACCCCTTGGTGACTCCTTGTGTTACAGCTTTTCACCAGGCTGAAAGGTCTCTGATTGGTTGGCGTGGCAGCCTGTATTTTCATTTGTACACTCAACAAATGCTTACACAGGCCCAAATCATTGAGCAAAAATGCTTCAACACACCTAGTCCTCACAGCAAAATGCTTCAAACTGGTAGCGACTGCTCGCTGACATGTTTTAGTGCAGAATAATGTAGACATTAGGCAGAGCTTTAAGAACAACCAGAGGCTGTTTGATCACAGATGGAATCGCAGGAGTCAAAATGGGCTAATGCCTGCTGTAGCTAACAGCTAACTTCCCTAGACTCAACTTAAACATGCTCCACAGCAGAGAGGGATGGGGTGAGCTGTCTTATAACTTAAGCTATGACTTGTGCCAGACAGCTAAATGGCTGGTTTAGAACAGAATTGCTTTTGAAAAGGTAACTCAGTCTGAAAATGCAACAGGATGTTATAGACTTTTGTAAATACGTTAAAGCAGCGTATATAAATTTGTAGAGAGCTTAATAATTTATTTTGAAAGTCAAACAACCCAAAAGGTTTTAAGATGCATTGTAAACTTTTAAATCTTTGAAACATGTTTGCCTTTTCAATAAATCATAGAAAAAGGCATAATGGAAAAAGGTGACATTTTAATTAACTGTAACAAATTTATATTTAACAATGACATAAAAGATTTGGTTATTAAATTAAGTTTTTGAAATTAATTATAAAAATAACACATTAAAAAATAAAATAGACGCTAGTAGTTAAAACCACTACAATAATGCAAAAAAATATTTGACATATATCTATTATATGGATGGGTTCAGATTCATTTTCAAAATGATTGGTATTAACAACTGTTAATAATTAATATTGTTTTTTAAATGTAATTCAGGATTATAATTTTAGATAACGTATGAGCTCAAAAGTATGTTTTACATTTTTTTTATTTCCATGTTAGTTTTGAAAAGAAATACAATGTTTAGAACTGATTACTTTGAGTTACTATCAGCTGATGTGAGCGATAATAATAATTCTTAAGGCAAACAACATTCAGAATGAGTTTCTCCATGGATTAATGCTGTCCTGCATCATATAGTACCATTTTTGCAAATGACTAAATACTTAAGAGCATTCTGGGGCTGATGAAATGGCAACAGAGATATGAAACTATAGAATAACTTTGAATTTATTAGATGACTTTTTATGAAGCGTCACGGTGGCGCAGTGGGTAGCACGGTCGTCTCACAGCAAGAAGGTCGCTGGTTCTAGGCTCGGCTGGGGCAGGTGGCATTTCTGTGTGGAGTTTGCATGTTCTCCCCGTGATCGCGTGGGTTTTCTCCGGGTGCTCCGGTTTCCCCACAAGTCCAAAGACATGCAGAATAAGTGAATTGAATAAGAACAATTGCCCATAGTGTTAAAGTGTGAATGTGTGTGTGAATGTTTCCCAGCGATGGGTTGCGGCAGGGAAGGGCATCCGCTGCGTAAAACATATGCCAGTGAGTTGGTGGTTCATTCCGCTGTGGCGACCCCGAAAGGGAATAAAGCCGACATGAAGATGGATGGATGGATGGACTTTTTATGACTGGCAAATAAGCTCTTTTGTAGCTCCTAAATAAAAAATCCTGAGTCAACATTAAGTTTAGTCTGCATTTAATGAGTTTAAACAAATTCTAATCTGATGAGATGAACTAAAGTCATTAAATTGAATTGTGGATAGATACTGCTTGGCGATGCAGAAAACATATCTTTCTTTAGTTAGTCGCACATTTTCACTGCTCTTCCTGATGTTTCCATCCACTGTTAATAATATATTGCTCTTTACTCAAGCTGAGTAAAAGCTTTTTTCCACTTGCCGTAGTGAAAGTCTGAAATGTGAGTGTTTTTTTCCTCCTGAAGTCTGCGGTAGGTAGCACAAGTGTGACCAACACTACTGCCCAAAAGAGTCAAATTCCCTTTATATGTGAGAAAAGGGCATCTGATGTCATATACAACTTTTTCCTGGCACCACTGCTTTAAAATAAATAAATAATAAAAACAATCTAAAAACCCATAGCCACCTTAAGATTGTTAAAATGAAACGGGCAAAGACCAATGTTACTTTTTCATAAGCTCCAATTCATGGTCATCTGTTGGAAAACAGTGTCACTGTCTCCTCTGTACTCTTCGGCCCCTCACTCAAGTGGAACCCTCTCGAGCTCAGAGCCATACTCCTTCTCACGGTAAAACCACACCTTGTCAATATGTCTAGATGCTCACAATAAGATTAATTGTTTAAATTAAGTTTAGAAAACCATCAGACATCAACAAGTTCTAGCTCTGTTGATGGAATGGAAATATCTGTACTAAACCATAGACTAGCAGCTTCAGATAAAGGTGACAATTCCCTCTGGGGTGAACAGAAACCAGAATATGTCTGAGAAATTTCCGTTTCAACTGCTGAAAAACAGCATTCACATCAGTGCGCACAACAGGGATTCAGAGTTTTATTGTGGAATTCTTGACCAACATGGGTTAGCTATCATCATGTCTTGTATGACTGATTGTAGGTAAAGATCTTAGACTATTTATTTTTGTTAGTGAGCATGGCCTGGTGTCTATGGATCCAGAGTATTAGTGATCATACAGATTTGTTCAAACAGGATTCCTGTAATTAAGTCCTCCTTTGGAAAATTCCAGCCCTACAAGTCCTCTGTCTCTCAAAAGGGGCTTGTTGAAGTACACAAACGCACATGAACACACATTCCCAGACTGCAGTATAGGAGCCAGAGAAGACAGAGGGCTCTGTATTTTTTCTGTAAAACCAAGTTTGGAGCTTTCCACAAACTCAGCGGAATATCAGGGCAGTGAGACACAACAATAAGCACATAGGGATGATGAAACATGAAGCCAAGAAAGATGTCGCCCTGCTGTTTGCCCTTTGCACACCACTAGGGGGCCCGACTGAAGTTCGTGGGATGCACTTATTCTTTCTTCTTGGTTTTGACGGGTCGTGTTTTCCATCTGATTCCTTGTTTCCCAAGTCTTTTAGATTGAACACCTCATTTTGAGTGTTACCCTTAGGCCTACGATGTCTGGTGCAGTTTCTGTTGCGCCCCGACTTGGGGGGTCGTGGCAGGGGTGAAGGAGATGTTAAGTAGTACTGATCCTGATGTGGGAGATGAGGATGATTATGGTTATGTGATCGGTGGTGGTGTTCTTTCTTCAGGGAACCCCCAACGTCCCCCTGGCTGCTGGATTTGCTCTGATGGAGCGACTCCGATCCTGTACAGGAAGGAAGTTGTTCTTTAGTAAGCTGTTTGAGATCCTTTCCCCCCAGGTCTGGAGGAGCCACACATATTAATGAGGAGGTGGAGCCCCTGAAGCGCCGTAGCCAATCCCAGAGTGGTAAAGCCTTGCAGTCACACTCCCAAGGGTTGTCATTGAGGCGGAGATACTCAAGGGCTGGCATCTGGGCTAGACTCTCTGCTGCCAGCTCAGGTAAGGAGTTGTTAAACAGGTAGAGAGTGGTCAGGCGCCGCAAGTCATGGAAAGCCTGCCTATGAACCCACTGGAGTCGGTTTTGGTGGAGCAGCAAGCGATCAAGAGCCCCCAGTCCTCGGAAAGTGTTCTGATGGAGGCTCCAGAGACGGTTTCCATGCAGAAAAAGATGGCTCAGGTTGAGCAGATCGATGAACATGTCATCCTCCAGAAACTCCAATTGGTTGTTCTGCAAAAAAAAGTAAGGGCAGAAAAGACAAATCGAGTTAATCCACGTGGGTGACCAGTCAAAATGTCTTAAAACACACTACGTTACATTCACAGTAATTTTAAGTCATTTGTGTTTCCACTGTTTGCTGTCAGATGTACATTTTTGATAAATTTTTACAGTTTAATAATTTTAGAGGACTTTTTGCAGATTTATGAGATGAACGCGCCACTCAGTGATGATGAAACTATGATTTATTTCACCGCGGCGCTTAAGAGCTAATTTGTGTCATCACGGCAGTTGTTTTTAATGAGCGCAATCTTTAGTCTTAGAAAACA
Source organism: Danionella dracula (assembly GCA_900490495.1). Taxonomy (NCBI): domain Eukaryota; kingdom Metazoa; phylum Chordata; class Actinopteri; order Cypriniformes; family Danionidae; genus Danionella; species Danionella dracula. Next base: position 1,292,422 of record UELW01000010.1, on the reverse strand, counting down.
CTGATTAGTGCTGCGGTCATACTATGAAAACACTTTCTTGACTACCTACATTGACTTGAATGGGATCGCACGCGGTGATGTGAAGAGATTTCAGATTGCACTCCGACGAAAGTTCAATTGAACTTTCACTTGTTTCACACCATCACGTGACACGAATACAAAGCACAGGATTGGTGAGGTGAGAGCATGAGCTTACTGAAATCTCATTTTAAAGCTAGATTAGATATTTATAGGGCTTCAGTGTTGATGTGAAGTACATTACAGTAAAACCTGTTACCGTTCGGATTGTTAATTCAGCGGGGAAAATAAGTATTTGACACATCAGCATTTATCAGTAAGGGGATTTCTAAGTGGGCTACTAACACAAAATGTACACCAGATGTAGCCATCAAGCCAAATATTTGTATATACACAAAAATAATATTCATACAAAGAAATTAACATTTAAGTATACAGGTTGAGTCATCATACATAGATGAATAAAGTGAAATGGCACAAGGAGTAAGTACTGAACAAACTTTGTTTAATACTTTGTAGAATAGCCTTTGTTTGCTGATTACTCTTGAATGGAGATCAGTCGTCTGCATTGCTCAGGAGTGATTTTGGCCCATTCTTCCACACAAACGGTCTTTAAATCTTGAAGGTTCCTTGGACCTTTTTATGAACTTTGATCTTCAGTTCTCTCCATAGAATTTCTTTGGGTTTAGCTCAGGTGATTGACTTGGTCATTCAAGCAACTGGATTTTCTTTCTTTGAAACCACTTCATTGTTTCCTTAGCCTTGTGTTTGGGATCATTGTCTTGTTGAAATGTCCACCCTCTTTTCATTTTCAGCTTTCTGGTGGATGGCAGCAGATTTTTATCCAGAATGTCCCAGTATATTTCTCCATTCATCCTGCCTTCAACAATATGAAGTCTGCCAGCACCCCATGCTGAAAAACCATGATGGTTCCACCCCTAAACTTAACTGTTGGTATGGTGTTCTTGGGGTGGTGGGTAGTGCCATTTCTTCTCCAAACATGGTGTGTAGAATGACTGCCAAAAAGTTCAATTTTGCTTTCATCTGACCATACTATAGTCTCCAAATAATTCACAGGCTTGTCCAAATGTTTTACAAACTTTAACCGAGCTTCAGCAATAGAGTCTTGCGTGGTGAGCATGCCATGGCGGTTCAGAGCATTGCTTATGGTATTCTTTGAAACAACAGTACCTGCTGATGCAAGGTCTTTCTGAAGTTTTGCCCGAGTGGTTCTTGGCTCTTGAAGAACTCTCCTGATTATTATTTGGACTCTTTAGACAGGGATCTTACATGGAGCACATGATCTTGACCGGTTAACGGTGAACTGATGCTTTTCCATTTCCGGATAATGGTCTCCACAGTGCTCAACATTCAGCGTTCTGGAAATGCGCCTATAGACATTCCCATTAACATGATTTTCAACAATAAGATCATGAAGATCTTGAGAGAGTTCTTTGCTTTTACCCATCATGTGGGCACCCTGGGTAATGAGAAGCCTTTATAGGCCATCAATTAGGACTACAGCAGCTACTATCAATTAATACTCTTATTGGGCAGTGTTTCTCTCAGTACTGCCAGATTTCTGGTAATCTCCTGGCTTGTTAACTTCATGTGTTCAATACTTACTCCCTGGGCCGTTTCACTTTATTTATCATGACTCAACTTGTATGCTTAAATGTTCTGATTTCTTTGTATGAGTTCAATATTTGGCTTGATGACTACATCTGGAGTAAATTTTGTATCAATAGCCCACTTAGAAGTCCCCTTACTTATAAATGCTGATGTGTCAAATACTTACTCCCCCCCCCCCCCCCTGTATATGTAGAGCTTTTTATTTGTAAAAATGTGCTGTCTGCTGGATGGGGTCGTTGTGGCCTAATGTCTATACGGTGTTCCTCAGAGCTCTCAATGGCTAGTCTTACCAGTGCATTAGGGTTCAATTTAGAATAAGTGCTTAAGGAATTAACTAGTGTGAAAAGAGCAGTGCAAAATCATAACATAAGGTTTTCAGTCCGATTCTAAATATCAAATATATTTTATGATTTAGCCAGCCACGACTTTCCAGATGTCAGCTTGATTGAGGGAGGAAGACACAAGCTATCAAAACATCTCAGGACTGGATATCTAAAGATACCTGTAGACAGCTACCGGAACTTAAAAACATTTTTACTTGAAGCAAGGAAGCACTTAACTTCAAATAAAATCTACTCAAGTAAAATTACATCTTTTAAAAACTACTCTAATACAGTAGTGAGAGTAAATTTAATTCTCTACTTTCCACCGCTGGAATTAAGGAGTGGAATTTGATGTTTTTTAACCGTATTTACTCTTGTAGCTGTACAAATCTTGGGATTGTTGGAAAAAAAACTATGTCCCAACAATGACAGAAAAGTGATATTGTTTGAAGTGTAAAATATGCTTTACAATGATTTGTTACGTTACATTAAGATTTTAGTTTAAAATGTCTTGTTTATGTGTACTTCGAATTGGACAATCTGGTCCCCCAATGGTAATGTTCAATAGTATTATTTGTACAGTTTATGATTTTAAAGTGGAGCAGTAGATGAGGTTGTATTCTCTTGTCAGATTTGATCCGAAAACATCTTGAGGAAACTCAAGGCCAGTTCAAATGAATTTTTTCGGAATCTACTAAAAGATGACTCCTTCTATTGGGTGAGCTTGAATATATATCTCTGACTGTACTACATAGGGTTTTCTTTTCTGTTTCTGCCTATGACCTGAGAAAATCCATCACTCATCTAACCGTATTGTGTTGCTTGAGCATCTAAAGTATTATGAAGCCTTTGTGTCTGAAATCTTACTCTAAATCCACTGTTAAAGCTAATGCAAGGCCAAAACCGTTTCACCTGAAACATAAATCCAATTCTGTCATGGGTCTTTCCTGTAATGTTCTTTTCACCTGAAGAGTGTGTTACTTCTGACATTTTCATTAGAAGGAAATATTGTGTCTGGTCATCGTTTTATTGCAGCGCTTTTTGCTGGCAAGGTTGATATTGTACATTATGTGCAGTTCTTGTTCAGATTTATTTGGCAGTTCAAAGAGTTTGCTAGCAACCATTCAAACCATACCAGAAAAAAGTTACTCTGGATGAGTTCTTTATGAAGACAGCATTGCTTATTTAAAACTTTGTGTCCAGTTTTCTTAACATTTCAGGATGTTACACTACTGCATATAATGTCAACTCTGCTTTGTTAATCATCTTGCGTATTTATCTGAAACTGTCTGTTTGTTTCATTAGCACTTTTATTGTGACCAAACAACAAATTTTCATAAATTGCGCTCTGTCTGAATGAAGCTTCAGATCTCAACTTCAATATTCAATGAATAGGGATTTATTTCTGCATTTAGAAATCATGCAGAAATAATCATAGCAACCATATTGTTTACCCTTGCAACTCCTTTCAACTTTATTTCTCAGTTTTGGAAAAGAGTAAAGACATGACTAATTTGTTTGACTTATTATGACAAGGGGAATGTTGTATGACATGACCGACCCCTCCATAGCAACCATAGTGTTAACCAATGAACTGTTTTGAAATGTCGTTATTTCAGCTGAGAAAAAGAGCTATATGGGGGTTGGTTTAGATGAGTCATGTTGACAAAGGGGACATTACATGATGCCACTCATCCTGCCATAGCAACCATACTTTTTAATCAAGCAACCATCTTTAGAGTCGTGCTAACAAAATAATGGGTTGTGTTTTATTTAAACAATTACAATTTTATTCAAACTGTAAACAGCTTCAAGATCCGCTTTGTCAATGCAACACAAAGCTTGATATCTAAACTTTAAAATATAATATTTAAAAAGGTGTAGTCACTCATTCTGCCTTAACTTGCTACTTAATAACAAGAACATAAAACTATGTTACGGATAATACAATAAAAATGTAACTTTTTTTTTTTATTAGCTGTTTATTTTTTCATACAATTAATTACATTCTCTAATAAATGTATGTAAAATGCAAATAATCCAGTGCTAAGATTAATGTGTCATATTGTGGCAGGAAAATATTGTTTTCACCATGGACCTCCCCCTAAAATTCAAATCAATTTCAAACGCAGGGTGCAGCGCCACTCGTGCGCCTGCTGACTTCCCCCCACCCATCTCCACTCTGCCGCTGGTGTTTAGAGTCTGCAGCAGGATAGTTTTGAGCAGCCAGAGGAGTCAAGTGTGAGGACTCTCATTTCAATGGATTTTAAGTCATATTGTAACTTTCTCTCTATCTTTAATTTTCCCAACAAACATGTTCAAGTGAAAAAAAGTACGATATTAAAGAACTTTTTATTGATGTTCAAACTGGTGTTCAAACTAAGCAACGCAAACACATGAAAAGTGTGGTAGTGGAAGACTTTTGATCTCCAGTTTGAGTCTTTACGGAATCTTTAGTTTTACTGTATGAACAAATCCAGGCTGATTTTACAATGATAAATACAACTCCTGATATTCTCGTCTCTTTCGCTGTAGCCGTGTCCTGTGGTTGTAATGTGTGGTTGTCCTGTGGGTTTCTATTTTAAAAGACTGCCTGTTGGTTAGCTTCGCTGACTGGATGAAGTCGATGTGGCTCTTGTGTGCCGTGTCCAATAAGATAAAATATTTTATCTTTGGTTTGCCACTTGTGTACTCCCTACAGTGTCTTGCACACCCTCAGGGGTAGATGTACCCTAGTTTGGAAACCCCTGATATAGATTTTTGTTTCCTTGGTGATGTTGCATGGCATTACTGCAGAGAAGTTATTACTCGTATGCCTTATTCACATTATCTTGAAGCATTAGTTGATTCAAATACTTCTTACCTACTGGCTACTCGGCGAGACCACCCTTAAAAAGTGTGCTCTTTGATAAAGGTTTCTAACCAGGCCAATCCCAGTTTTTACTGTAACAGGTTTTCCCCTACCTGTAAATAGAGGTATTGCAGGTTGTGCAGTCCCTCAAACAATCCAGCAGGCAGGGTGATCAAGCCACAATGGTAGAGATGAAGAGCATGGAGCCTCGTTAGCCCCTGAAACGTATCCGAAGCCAGTGAGCGGAGGTGTTTGTTGTCCCCCAAGTCCAGCTCCTCCAGCCGAGTGAAGCCGCTGAAGCTGGAGGGCTGAATGTATGAGATGTTGTTGGAGTAGAGCCAGAGCATGACGGTGGTGGGACTGAAGTGACCCTGCAGGAGCCGCTGAATTTTGTTGTTTTGCAAGAAGACTCGCTCGCTCTGGGCTGGTATGCCCTCTGGTACCACCTGGAAGTTGTGGGCCTGGCAGCTGACTGTGCTGGGAGAGTCATAGCAGATGCAGTGGCGGGGGCAGGTTTGGGTCAGCTCTAAACCACACAGCACCAGGAGGAGCTCCAGACCACAGCCTGTAGAGGACAGAGGATAAGGAAACACAGGTCAAGGCAAAGTTCTCAGATTTTTTTTTTATCTGAACATTACTTCTAGTTAATCTTGGCTTGGACTGCTTGTTATCTCAATACAGTAAGTATCTGAGAGAGTTCTGCGTATGAACACACTTAATAATCTTTAGTGAAGTGTACTGTTGGAACAGCTTCCCAAACTGCTGTTTTTTAATCTCATTAAAAGTTAGTCAAGTAAAGTATGCTTTATTATCATTTCAAAATTAAACAATTGGAAACGATGTTTATCCAGGACCAGCATTTTAGGGCAAAGACAAGACTAAAAAAGGATTTAAAAAAAATAAATAATAGTGCAGACCAATACACTACAGAAGTGCGCAAAAAGGAAGAAAATGGACTGTCCGTATGCAGCTAATAATAAATAAATGAATGTAAAAAGGCAACAGTCATGGAGGTAGAAATGTGTAGAAACAAACCAAGATTATTGTATAGAGTTTCACAATCATCATGGTAGAAGCACTTTAGTGATTCCTGGCTAATGTTCCTTGAAATCTATGATCCCACATGCTGTTTTTTTGTTTCAAATTTAAGTAAATGTAACATTACAGATGCAATCTATCTGTTGTTGCAATCCATTTCATGAATTATTGTAAGGATTAAAAGAAGGCAGCAGATCTCGAGAGGTAATGTTTTAAAGAAGGAAGAGGTGCTGAGGAGAAGATGCAAGACTAATTTGCGTAACGTGTGACTGTAGATTTTAATAGTTAAGTCAATAGTAGGATTAAAAGTTTTAAACAAATACTTCTTTCATTAAGACCGGAATGTACTTGTACAGGAACTACATTTCATTTTCTTAATTCTTTTTGCTGATTAACCATCTAATTTGGTGGAGATTGCCAGTAACTGCAAACATAACGAACAGATTTTGAGACTTCTCACCAATTCCAGGGAAAATGGGCGTGGTCAAGCAGGCGTTAATGAGATACGAAGGAGGGGGGCTTGCATAAAAAAGGAGTTACTGTGCATACACAGCTCAATTGCTTACAAGCGTTATTGACCTTAACAGAGCGACTAAACCAAGTTTGTTCTCATTTGGAATCACTTCCTTAAATACGAAATATACATTTGCCAGTCATGTCTCCAAACAATGAACACACTTGACAAAGAAGAGAAATCCCCATCTGACTGCAGGTACAGGTTGTATTTCTGTACTTATAACATGTTTGTGAAATCACTCACTGATTGTATAGCACAATTTTTGTCCTACATATAAATGAAACCTAGTTATAACAAAAAAATCTAGTTTTGAAACAATAGCAAGAAAGTGCCAATGTAGATTTGATCTACTATTTCTTTACAACCTGGAAAAACACCTTTTCTTGACAAAGAGATCAACATTTAGGCTTGACGACTACTTTTAGAGCTTGAAATGAAGATGATTCTTTAAGTCTCTTGACATATCAAGCCATTTTTATTGCTTAGGTTAAAAATATTGCTTATTGCCACAAACGAGTTGAATCCTCTTTTTTCACACAGTATTTGATTGATTTAACACTGCTAAACAACATGTATGGGACATTGATTTTTAAAACGATTGGCAACAACCTGCACCTGTTAAGGCGTACTGGAACAGCAGGGAAAATAATACAAAAACAACCTACACAAATGCAAACCTTTCCTTCATTCTGAATGCTCAGAGCCACAAGGGCCGGCTTTAAAAGCATAAAATCAATGTTAAAGGTTACAAAAGAAATGAATGCATGGGAACATGAGTGTTCCTCTGTATCCAACACAGAAATACAGCCATGTTTTGAAGGCAAGGAGAGAGAGAGAGAGAGAGAGAGAATGGAGGGAGAATAAATGGTATAACCATGAGGAAGAGGTTGTGATGAAGGGCGCTGTTGTGAATGTTAGTGGTTCTGTATTGATTGATTAGCTTCTTTCATGTGGTTTGAAATGGAGAGAGAGAACGGGATGGTGTGTGTATAAGAGCAGGAATAAACGAAACTCAAAGGATTAAAGCGGCTAAAATTGACAGAAACTGTGTAAAACAGGGTGTTTCTGACACTTATGTGAAGCTTTACATTCTTCTACATTCTCTCTCTCCGAGGAAGGAGACATGATGTGAGAAAAGCTCAGCCTGCTTAGTCCTAAAAGCACACATCAGTACCCAAAATTTAAATCTTACACCTCGTAACCTGGATCTCTAACTGTTTTTTTTCTTTTGAACATTGCAAAAGGAACATGTTAACTGAACTAACCAATAACTAGCCAGATAATTTAAATGGGATAACAAAATATTTATTAAAATAAATTACACTTATTTTATTTTTACTCAACAGGTTACTCAAAGTCTATCTGATGTAGAATAAAGAACCAGAACCATATTTGATGAAGAAAAAAGTTCATTTTATGAGCAGTGTTGAGGAATCCAAACATGAAGCAAGTTTAAAGTATTGTATTTTTGTTATTCAGAAGTGTATAAAACAACTATATTTATAATGCAAGTTTACATTCCCCATGCGTAATCCTTCACCTTTGTTTTGAAGTATCCTCAGAGAGATCCTCAACAAGACCTGAAACATCACTGGTCTTACAAAAGTAAATCATCAAAAAGGACTGAGAACGAGAAAAGTTTTGTAGATTTAAGGGTAAGAGAATTTGAGAGCCATAATGATTAAACTGATTGTTTTAAATGATCACGAGGGCGAAGGTCCCCAACTTCTTACTGTCTGTCAAAATGATGTTGAGTTTTATTGGTTATATCCAAAATGTTGTTTGCTATTAGTAATTAACTTTTTTTCCCCTTTTCACTCAGAGAGACAGTTTAGGATAGATTTTGGTGCTTTGTATCTATTAAACAGCTTGAAAGTTCCTTTGACTTCTGTAACCCTCCCAACTCACACAAACTAGCTCGATGATCTTTGTCCATTAAAATCCACTTGCATGTGTTTGAACACCAGTTGCCATGTGTGACTGTGTGTTTTTAAGATTACTCTGAGCTCCTCAGTGTATACAAATACTTAACGGATGACCTTTGTTTCAGCTTTGTTTCAAATCGCACCCAATGCCTAATACAGCATGAAATCGCAAACAGACTTGAATGACGTTTGTAATCCTGCACATTTTAATCTTTACTTTTGCCCTGTTCTTGCTTTCCATTATCTCTTACAACCTACTACAACAGTGTTAACAAAATAGAGTCTTTGGTCTGTGAAATAAGGCGTATTCTTTGCTCTGTTGAGTTGTATTTGTCTGATAGGAATTGTCTTTATTTAATTATGAAAATGAGCCGCAGACGAACCAGATAGTTTTACCATTGCACCTGAGAAAGACACTGTGTCACTTTATCTCCTTCATTCGAATTCATTCACTCCTCACCCACACACCGAGTCCCTGTAATGCCTCGAAAGAGCTGGCGAGCATGAATAGGCTCGTTTGGAATTGTTAGATTAGTAACGTTTAAATTAAAGGTCAAAGCTTGTCTCCTTTTCCCCCTGAAGCTGCTCTTGCACATAAAAATGTATTTGAGGATTGGCTTTGCAGGTTATACAAAGGTTAACCAGCCCTGATTAAGGACTCTGTGACATCATAGCGCCCGCCGGCGAGGCCTGGCATCCATTAACTGTCTCTGTAAATTCTGACACATTTAATTTGACCCTCTGAGCAAAGGTGATTATTTTACTGGTAATGAAATCCATGGATTGCTGTGATTCAATTAACGCTGGTGGTTTTGTGAGCTTGGCAAATTGTTAGGGAAAAGGCTGAATTTGAATTATTTAGCTGCAGGTATAGTTTGTGAATGCCCATTTATACTTGTAAATAAACAGATTCAATGAAGTTAGCTTAGGTTTCATTTAAATTAGTTAGATTTATTACATCATATTGATTGTAATTTGATCTTACTATACAAGATGTCTCATCATCAGCTTTTGAAAACAACAACATGTCTATTTTTATCACCTAATTTACGCTATTACAAAACTGATTCTATATTTAAAAGTTAACATTTCTTTTACTTTTGGAACTTTTTTGTAATACTTTTCTTGCTTGCTGTGGCATTTTATGTTTGGTAATCCAAAAGTGGGTGATCCATTTACTTTACACATCTATATATTTTTTTCTCTCTATTGAAAGCTATAATGTGTAAAAGATTGGAATTCTGCACCCGCCCTGTTTAGACCAAGCCCTATGTTTCCAACTTAGTCTTATGACATAACTAAGGCTGTGTGGTTAATGAAATTATCGATATGTATGTTCTCTTTAAAAACAAATCAAGTGTTTAATATTGATTAAACTGTTCTGCAAACTTGTTGACTTTTTAAAAAAAAAAGGGGGGGGGGGGTTGCATTTCAGGGAAAGCATTTTCGTGAAATTTGTTTCCACCCTGGAACCCTTTCACTTCTCGTGGGGGTCCTGTGTCGTACCCAGGCTCAGGGGCCCTTTCTCAGACAGCTCGCAGAGTACCCTTCTTATTGCTCGCTAAAAACGCTTGCGACTGGGCAATTTGATGTAAGCAGTGTAGTAAAATCTGATTTAAATGAAAAATAATACATGTCGTCAATCAATTAACATTGTGATTACTCCAAATTTTTTAATTAAGCAGCCATGAAATGAGAAGCCAGTACTGTGTTTTATGAATGTAATGAATTAATAGTATCATTACTGTATCCTGTCAAAGACCAAAACTGGAATTCATTTATAAAATAATAAAATTGAAAATCATTGAAAACAAAGGAAGGAAGTCAATGGATGACAGTTTTGTTGCCGGACATAGTAAATTAGTTAAGTTTAGAATAATCCTGTTACAGATAACCAGGAATCAAGGAGTGAGGAATGAGTTCCCAACACATCAAACCATACAGGTAAAAACAGGTGAAGGAAGCAACTCCTTAACAAACAATTGTGCCTTTACAAATTCAACTGGTGATGATGACAACCCAAAAGAGGAGTGCAACAGTGGTCCGGGAGAAGAAGAGACAACCATACAGAAAAGCTTCGACAAGACATGTGGAGATTGACAGGTAAGTAGATGCAGGTAATTAGTTCCAAACATGGTGAATTTCAACCTAAAGTGGAGGGTCTTGATGAGACTGCTTGGGATCAGGTGCTGAGAGGATTGATTTTGATTCTCATCAGGGGAGTCTTGTGTGAATCTTTCAACGAATCTTTGATGCATTCGTCTTTGGAGTTCATGATGAGGATATTCACTACTTTCCATATTTGGTTTGTAGAATACCAATTAAATAATAGCATCTCTGTCATAGATTGTACAAGGTGGCACATTAGAGAGTAGAAAAATATTAATGGTTATTGTGTTAATTAATCAGTGATTTACTTTCCAATTATTTTTGTCTCGATCACGTGTATGTGATAGACGATATAACAACTTAGCATCTACCGTATAGCACCAATCACTCCTTACAAAACACATCCCTCTTTTTCTATCAGTTTTTTGGCCTAATTTAATTTAGTTTCTAAATTAATATGGTGGTTAGAATTCATCAACGTCAACGATTGACATTAGTGAACTTCAAAGTCAATGGAAAACAAACATGTACTGTATGCACAGCACACAGTATATCAAACCTCACAGAAATCTTTCACTTCTTTTCCTTTTCATCCATCTTTTTTGGCTGTCTGGTGTTCTTTGTTCTCATTTTTCAATCCCGCTACCATAATGACCCTCTTTGATTTCTCTCTCTTATCACAGAAGAGTGGCTGCACAAATCCCTCCATTTTCTGGGAGGTTAAGAAAAAGCACACCCATATGTCTCTTTTTTTCCTTTATTCATTTTCTTTCTTTTCTTTCTTTCTAATGCTTTAGGATTAAGACGATCAGATAATAGCTGTGTTTAAATATATTATGATGTCTTCTCTCATTAGCCAGATTCAGCCACCAGGGCATCCAATGTTTGGGACTCAGCCACCTAAAACACTGAGAACATTTCCTCTGATGGTATTAGCTTGTTCTCACTGTTAAAATTTTAAATCTATGTAATAAATTGATGATGAACCTTTGTATTAACATACCTGTCAGCCAAGTAAATTGTCATTGCATGCTTGATTAATTAACGTTTTTGGGGTTTTTTCCATAATGTATAAGGTTATAATGCATGGGACATTTTACACGTACGTTTATGCATTAAGTAGATGATTTTGTCCAAAGCGACTTACAATGTGTGATTATTTACACAGTCAAAATCTAACTCGGGTCTCTCGTAGTAGAAGTGTGTCAGCTGATCAATCAACCATAGTAGGAAGGATATAAAGGGAAAGATGAAGAAAATGTTTTTTGTACCATGGGATGGTACCTTTAATCCCATGTCAACGTTTCATCAAAGATTGTTTTTGTTATTTAGCCATGCAAATATTAATAACAATGCATTAACAGGAAATGGGGTCGTTGTTAACTATGAGCATGGACATCCAGGTCATAGCACCAATGTGGATCATTCTACTTTGATTTATTAATTAATGATAATAAGTTGGGCTCTGTAGTATCAGGGTTAGGGAGCAGGGAATACAGCACTGCTACAATTTGAAGAGCCTAAGTTTTAATCCCTGTTCATTCTCCATTAAAATTATGTAAATAATTGTACAATTTAAGATTTTTTTTTAATGATTCATGACTTAAATGTAGGTTTCCTGGGGGGTCTTAAAAAGTCCACATTTTTGTTGAAGTTTACCACACTATGCCGTTACTTTCTTTTAGTCCAACTTTTGTTTTATTTGTCTACTCAACATTACTTTTTCTAAACATTGACTGGATTGAAACATATTCTAGGAAAATAAATTATGACTTGTCATGAAAATGTCATGAAAATATCTTAAGATTACTTAACTAAAAGCAAGAAGACTCATTGAAAAAAACATTGTAGAGTGCCTCTAGCTAACCTAAATCCAAAACTGGCCTTTTATGGGTTTCCACATCCTGTGGTAATGGGTTGAGTAAACCACTGCAGAATCTGCCAGACCTGTCCAACAAAATTGGCTAGAGAACACATTTCTGAGTGCCAGCACATATTGTTGCCTGTCAAATTGTTTGCGCTCCTCAATTTAAGGACACTTCACTTCTGTCTATCTGTGTTTTTCGTTACTCACAGACCATCTGTTGGGCCAGCACTCTAAAAGGAGATCACTACTATTACAATCAGCAAAAGTGCACAACCAATGTTGACAAGTGGCAGCTTCGTTGGTTTCTGGGAGTGAAGGAGGCTTGACTAGGTTTGATGCATTGCTGGTTGCTGTTTGAAAGATAGTTTTAAAGCACAATGCGCTAGGAGTTAGTCTGAGTTGCTAGTTGTTCTGAGAAGTCTTTTGAAACGTGCAGGTTTCTCAATGGTAAATTCATGTTGTAATTCAGCATCTACTTAAAAAAATTTAGAGGTGTTCGTTTTTATCGACCCACTGCTGACATCTCATAAACCCTTTCCAAACCCAACCAAGTACCTTCTTTAAACAAACCTCGGCATCTATTTTAGCATAAATCAGACAACTAGAGTTTGTTTATTAATACTCTAAAGTACATTTGTGTACTATCATTCATTTGAACATGCAGTATAATTCATATAACTGTATGGGCTTTACTGTACTATAATAAAACTCTGTAGCCTGGGTCCTGTTGCAGGGAAAGTAACTCACAGGTTGGATGCTTAAATATCAGTTGGTGTTCCTCTTTCCGTCCTTCCTTGGGTGAATTGGATAAAACACAGGCTCCTTTAATTGTTACTCATCCCCGAGTGAATAAGCGAGCTTTCGGTGTGCGCTGCAGATGGACAGGCTGAGGCCGTCGCCTGCATATCAATGATTCTGCTTATGAGCATCAACTGTCTGTCTTAATGAGAGGCGAAACTGAGGCTCACTGTCTCTCTTTCTTGCCCTCCCTCGTTCCTTTTGTTTTTGGACAAACTCAATTTCCTGCCCCTGTCAGCAGGAAATGGGATGCCATCAGTTTCTTTATCACTAGGTTGTGTTATATGCTTATGGCAAGTGTTTTAGAATCATGCTATTGTTTAATCTTTTGCATACAGGAAACAAACAAGTGTTGCTGAATAGCTGGATCCATTTTATTTCAACATAAGCAATCAACAGCCTAAATGGCTGATTGTTTTTATTATTCTGAGATTCAGCATTTGGTCAACATCAATTATTTCTAGTGCCCAATCACTTGAGAGCTTACCATGTGCTAATGTGAAACTTTTTTAGCACTTTTTCAAATGCATTATTTGGTAATGAGCAGCGTGCAAAAAGATTGATTTAATAAAAAAAATAATCCCTATACCAGATAAACTATTCTGATGAAGCATTCAATTCTCATCATAAAACTTTTTTTGTTAATATTTCCTCTTGAAGACAAACCTTTGTTTAATGTTCTTAGTTCTTTTAATGAAGTTTACGCCACGTTTTAAGTCTGCTTAAATAAATCAAGCACAAGGAAATCTAAATGTAACTTATCATTTAACATAAAAAAGTAAAAAAAATACTTAACAATTCCCTTATCAAGTTCTGATCATTTTTTCTTTAAATATTGTTTTTATTTCTGCTTTTAAAATTTTTTATTGGCTTTGGAAAAACAGTTAAAAGACCATGTAATTAACTTCTCAGCAATCCAAGCTCCTTCTTTGGTGGTTTAAGCAGCTAACTGGTTAACACAGAGAAATCTGATTATAAATATGGATAAACAAGAAATTCCCAAAGTGGCAATATATTGGGTCAACTAATTGGTTCAGATTGAAAGATATAACTAATGTTTATTGGTTTAAAAATAGTTTTCTTTAAGTTACAAGTGTTTGATAAGGCCAAAGTAATTTTGAAATCTGTAAAACGTTTTTACTTGTATGGCATCCAGCTCCTCACTAAATGATTACGCTGTAGAAAAACATGTGTCTAATGTATTGTTAATTCCAAGGTTTTACATTTTTAGAGATAACCAGAGAGGGTGATTATTTTTCTACTCTGCCATAAAGTCTTCTACAGACAGAATATACAGCTAGATTTTTCCGTTTTCCACGGGAGCAAACATATTATAAAATCTATAAAATAATAGATATTTAAAAAAAATGTCATTGACGTCATTAAACTCACGCTATTTCCCAAAATGAAAATTAGAAAGCAAAAAGCGATGGAAGCTTTGAAAAAATTTAAAAAGTTGTTGTCTTTTTGTTTTTAACTTGACAGTGTAATGAACAAATGACATAGATTCATTGCTATTTTAATACTTTAAGTAAAATGTTGCAATTAAGCTATATAAAATGAATTAAAGGAAGAGCTCTGATTTATTCTGAGTCATCATCAGATTAAATGTTGTTAAGTATTCATTTAATGCATGCTGGAGCAGTGGTTATTGTAGCTGCTTCTCAGCTTGAGTGTTGATTGTCTGAATAATCTAAAATAACTTCCAGCACTAAATAAATACCATTCTTACCCACCAATCATGACCGCATGGCGACACAAGATATATTAACAAGTGAAGAGAGAATGACCATAAAGATTAATAAATACAAATCTCCCTCCACCACTAGTTCAAAGGGTTTCAAATGTGAAATTTGCTTGCATCATCTTAAGAAGTGATGCATCACATCTTTGTAAAAATCTGAATAAAGCTTGGCAAATCTGCAAACAAAAAAGGACCAAATAAAGCTGATGTTCTTAACCCACCGCGTCATGATGGACTACAGAGCCCTGGTGTTTGAACACAGCGGGATTATGAGCACACGGCTGCTCATAAATTTCCTGGGATTCAAGAGAAAGCCGTGCTGAACTTGTTTAGTTCTCGCTGGCTTAAGCTCGAGTCTTTACAAGCATCATTTAGATCTGTGAGAGTCTGGTTGCTCTGCACATTTTCATTTTGAAGAAAACTGAAGCATTTGTATATAAATACCAATAAAAACCAATTGTACACAACACGGAATGATATCTTGTGCAGTTTACAAAGACTAAAAATGAACGGACAATTAATCCTAGCAATTAATTTCTAGCACGGCATGCACTTTTTATATTCACATTCTCCAACTTTAGCTTTGGCCTCAAAAAATCTGACTCCAAGGACGAAGAAAAATTGCTATTTAATTCCGACTGAAATGAGGAGAATCTTAGATCTGCTTAATTCTCTATCTTTTGTTATCTGTGTGCTATGATGTGTTTTGACCCATTTTCCTTGAGTCATTGCACATGGTTTAACTCAATGTTGGCTGTACTTAAATAAGATCTTATGTACAAAAATTAAAGATTAGGGGTTTGAGTTTATAAGATGTTTGATTGTAGCTACCTTACGTGATCCGATTTTTAGCAACTTATGATCAACCGCTTTCTCACGGTCACTGCGAGCGGAGCACTGAATCAAGCGAAAATGAGAGAGATTAGCAACTCTGTGGAATTCTAGCTGATCTAAGGCTTTGCCTCTTTCGTTTTTGTTCTTTCGTTCTTGGAGTGAAGTAAGATAAAAGACGAGTGAGGCGAGTGGAGGCCGAGTGGAGCACAGGGAACAGGACGAAGGCCTGGCTTTGACGCCTGTAATTCCTTTTCATTAGGAGCTTGAGAGAGAGATGCCATTGATCCTGCTGTAATGGCTATTCATTAACTTCACAGAGCTTGACGCAGCTAATCAGGACAGAGCCTGCTCTCTCACTCTCTCGCCCTAATCTGCTTCTCTCACGCACATTGCTCAAACTGATAGTTCCGATGTAGAAATCTGGCAAACAGGGTCAGACATTAATCCGAAGCGTATTTCTGCATGCGTTGGAGCGGGTCTGGTTATTTTTCACAATTCTGCTTTGTTTGTGAGTCCCTTACTGATCTCAACATACCCTTTCAAGAATCTCAGCCTCTCTGTTACTGTTTCTTAGATGCAAAAGACATAAAATGAAGATACACGAAGGAAGAAAGTAGGTGACCCATATTGTTATTTTTCTTTTTGAAACTGATATACTGTATGTGCTACATTTTTCAAGAAACAGTAATAACAGTGTTATTCTCCTATCTTTGCCTAATTGACTGTGAATGAGTAGGGTTTAGTATTAGAATTTAACTAAAGGCCTCTAGACATGCCTCGATTAAAAACAACGGGAGCTCACAAAACTGTCCGAAGGATTGTTGTGAATGAAAAAGATGTTGGCTCTGCAATTTTAGGACGAGAAAGAGCTGCTGCATGGCACTCGATACACAATCTCACTTCGATCTCAAAAGAAGAGACAATAAACATTCAGAAGCTATTCTTCATGGTTTATATATAAAATAATTAAAATGAATAAAAATTGCCCCTCACTTTTATCTTCCACTTATAATTAAAGTCACTTAACACTTAAAACACTTGAACTAAATGGTGTGTCTGAAAGAAAATACATTTAAATGCACACAGTATGTTATACTGTTATAAATAAACACTTTCAGCTGACTATGAATAATGGTTATTACTTTGAGGTAGATCATTCAGAACTCTATTCATTTTTATTCACTGACCTTTTTAAATGCTTGTATTAAACTCTCTGTCATGCCTTGTCCAAGAATCCTTGAGTATGCTGAGAAATATAACTTATTTGAAAGCATATTGATCTATAAATATTGATCTGGGTTTTTCTGTCAGCCGTATCGATCATTTTCTCCTTTTCGTTCCTATAAAAAATGGGATCTTTGATATGCTGACCAATTCATACAAACGCTGTGCACGTCAGCACAAATCCTACCCCTCTTTTATTTTCCTCTTCCGATTTGACATGGTTATCCTTGTTACAAAATGTCATCCAACTCTTAATTCAGTAGGAGGGATCTGGACCTTCTGAGATATGATGCATGATCCCATAGAATCCTCTTCTTCTCAGGGCAATCCCACCTCACGCCCACATGCCAAGAGCAAAACCAGGAACACCACTGTTTCCTGCCAAACACAGCCCACAATTGACCCATCTCTCTCTCTCTCTCTCTCTCTCTCTCATGTGAGAACACGAGGCTTCGCTGCATGTGTTTTATCACAGCTGAAGGCGAGTGCAGGAGAATTAGGGCTCTTGGGAAAAGCCTCTCTGAATTTAGTTCAACAATTCATCCTGCAGCAAAAGATTGAAGCTCATTTGTGCACACGCATATGTTACCTTCTACAGTCTACTAGCGACTCTGTTTGGGGACACAACCTTTTGAAAAAAAAAAACATTTCCACTATTTTTTTTAAGTCCACAGAATGTCCTGGACGAGGTCTGATGCTCTTCTTTGTTTCACACTGATTGTTGTGCCTGTCTGAGCAAGAGTGTGGCATTTAGACAGAGCAGGGAATATTCGGCTCATGCAGCAGGCGAGGAATGCACGTCTGTCCGTTCCGCAGGCTGTGTTAAAGTAGATACACCAGAGGGAATGGTCTAGGTTGAAAAATGGAGCTAGGAATGAGAAGCTAAATGTCACTGTAGTAGATCAGGAGACAAGAACTGAACGTGTGCTGGGAGTGGGAGAAAATATAGCAGCGTTAGACAACAGGAAGGATGATGGGTCTGTGTTCAGACTTAGAACTTGATGATAGATGACCTTTGTGTTTTAAAAGGTGAGGTGTTGTTAGAGCCATGTACATTTGAAGACTCCTAACTGTAAGATTAAAATACAGGACAAAAGGGGTTTAATTTCGCTAAATCAGTCTGTTTACAGTATTTAATATGTATTTTGAAACTCGTTTTGCATTTTGGAATGGTCTGCTGATCGAACAGGTGCCATTATACACCCAAACATCTGCCAGCTATCCTTATCTACTTTTTTTGTCAGTTATTCATTTCTTTCAAATATAAGAATAAGTTTTTTTTTTTGTACTAAAATACATGGTTGAATGTGTTTTTTGTTTTCAATTTAAGTGACAACCATGTGTTTTCAGCAAGGAACCTATGGTATAATGGTCAGTGAGTAGAATTCAGGGTCCAGCATGTGTTTCTAACACTTCCTTGCTTTCTCTATGTAAATGCATTTATATTGCAAAATTTGCCATATAGATTGAGCATAATATAATACAGAAATACCCATTAATGTTCTAAATATTCTGTAAAATGACAAACATTTGAAGATAGAGAAACATTTGAAAGTCATTTTTATAAGTCTAATCTTTTAGTACAGTGCAAATTTGTTTAAAAAATGTAGAATTCTGGAGAAATCATTTGGAGCTCAGAGTTGGTGTGGCTGTCCATATTATATATATATATATCCATATATATAAATGGATAAAAAGTGATTTTAATGTAGTGGAGCGAAACCTAAGAGAGTCGATATTCAACCTTCAAGAGCTTGAATATTAGTACATTCATGTGAAGTAGATGAACAAACATTAATTTACTAGTGATGTATTAAATTACTGATTACAGCACCTGGTCTGTTAAATGCTATTAGCATTAAAAACCAGAAGCAAAAATTCTGATAACATCTCATAAATCTTGAAAATCCATCTCTAGAACATTCTTGTTTACTGTCCTCACCTATTGTGGTAATCTTTCTAACACAAGTCAAAGGTCTCAACAATAAAACCTCACAAAGTACTTTCCGGCTCCATTTGTGTCCCTTTTTGTTCTAGAAGACGTTAACACCTGATCATTTCATGAGTTTTGTTTAGAAATAGCATTAATAATACAATTAAATTAAATACTCCTAAACAATTAACTGACTCCAGTGAATTGTCAGTATTTTAATACTGATACATCCAATGCAATGCCAGGAAGTTTTTAGATTTATTATGTATATATGAAGGCTCTTTTAATGACTGCTTGAGCTACACCAGAACAGCAGGAGTTGCAGAAGGAACTTTTGAAAACATTCCTTATTAAAACTCTAGACACAAAGTTGATGTTTCACGGCTGCATTGGTGAGAAATGCTAAAAGGCATCTGTGGGAATTATTTCATGTTGAAGACAATTGCTACAATTATTTTTGTGAGGAGCCTGTCGATGTAAATGTGCTTCCTCAAAAAGCTTTTTGAGTGCTTCAAGGAACAAAGTAGAGAGTGATTTCCAGACATATGTGACAGGCAAAACGCTTGAGAATTTTGAGTGGTTTTAAGTGGACTTCTGTGTGGTTGCTGCAGTGCGCGTTAGTTGCTAGGATCCAATTCTTTTTCTTCATGCTTCCCTGGCAAAAACCCTATTCTCCATAAGAGAATTGGGAATATTGGAATAATTAATATTAAAGTTTCCATTTGAACAATTATGAGTTTCTTTATGGAAGTATAGGCGTACCAGACAACCGGAGCATGGGCAGTTTCATTGGTGCAAGAGCTATGCTAGCATGTGGATCAATGGGCTTGGGTGCAGGTGACGAGGGCAGAAAGTGACATCACGTAAGCGACTCTCAATTGTCAAACATAGTGGTAAAAGGATCACTTTGTTAAGTGTTTATAACGTATTGTGCTGTGTGTCACCACTTTTCATACAACTTATATTAATAAACCAACAAGCAAAACAAACAGGAATGCATTCGCTCATAAAAATAGTTAACCTCTTTAAACCTGAATTGTTTCGTAAACTTCAGGAAATAAAGTACCTTTTCTTGTTCTGAAAGTGTATTTAAAGAAAATGTATACTCTTTCTTTGTAAATGAAAGTACCTGTCAAATTAACATTGGAGAACCTTTTGTGCACTGATTTGATATTTAATGTTAATGTAAACACATCTTCAAATATGAATAAAACAGTCAAAGTTTCTCGTTTTGTTGAATTAAAAAATGGTCACTCTTTCTGATACTTCACTAATTAAACGTCAAAATTCTATTCCAGAAAAACAGGCTTTAAACAATTATTATTAATAGTTTTTTTTTAGTACAGCCCCAAGGTAAAAGCTTCTTGGACTTTATTCTTTATTCTTCATTTGAAACCTATGGGTGACGTCACATTAAGTTATGTTATATACAGTGTATAGATGCAGTATGTACAGCGACTGAAGAAGGAGTGAGCATCAATGCCTCCCGGTGCTCATACACAGTTAAATCATTGATGGGCCTTACAAAGATTTTTGGAGTGAAAAATTGGAAGTGTAGCATGTAGGAATGTGAAAACAAAAAAAGAATGTGTTTTACACGCTCATGTATGAAATGTGAGATCCCTGCTCTCGTTGTTCCCGGTTTCACAACTAACCTTTGTGAGAGCCGCTCTCATGTCTGGTGACCATTCAGTTTGGAGAAGCAAAACAACAAAACTATGATACAGGAACATACTAATGCGGGAGAACAACTGGGAAATAAAGTAAACTGTTGTTTTTTCTCTGCCAGAAATGGAGACTTGACAGCTATGGAGGAATAACTATTACAGTTGTGTAAATAAATGTATTTTTTAGCTTCTACCGTAGCTTTACAGGCACTCTAGGGCTGAGTCATTGCTTGATACATTCTCACTTCTGATTTCATCCTCTATTTTTGTGACCTTCATCATTAGTGGTTTGAGACGACATTGTTCAAATGACTTTTTTTCTATCTCTATATTAGACAGCGCAGTTTAATGGATGGAGAGTGAGTGCGGTCTGAGCATCGGTCTCAAGGTTAATGGTTCCACAATGTGAAATGTCCTGAAATGTACAGACTCTTTTTCTACAAATGTATCAAGTTCACTGGGATTTGTGTAGCTGAAGCGTTTACAGTTTAATGCTTTGCTGTTGAGTCATCAGGCTTGTTCTCAGAAGCGTGCTTTCAATCCGATCAATTGCTTATATTTTGGTATGAGCATGTTTTAAGGGGGAGGGGGTTTAGAGGGTTTCTTATGATATTGGAGCTTTCTCTAACCTAGAGAAGCATGTTCCATTCGGAATACATTATAATTTTTTTATTACTTGCTACTTGTGTGGCCTGTCCTTTCAGTATAGCCCGTTCAAATCTGTTTAATATGCGCTACAGCAGATCTGCATTATTTAAAAAAAAATCCTTATTTAAAAATTCACTGTTCTGTTTTTTTACCTCTCGTGTGGTGTGAAACATAGCTTTAGGTTCGAGGAACACCCTGCTGGAGTTTTAAAACAATAAGTGCTTTGTGTATCAAAATATTGAAAATTGACATTGACATGTTTCTTTTATAAGAAAGAGTCAACCCGGAGTCGCTGAAACAAGTCCAAGTTGAAAGGGGATCTTTTAGCCGCGAGCTCAATTGTCCTCAAACATAAAGGTCACAGCTTTCGGTTTACACAGTCGCATGAGGGCCTATGCAAGCCTTTTACAAAGATTAGCATTCCGGAAAAAAAATGTTTTATTTTACCTGCGTCTGATTGCAGGATAAAGAATCTATTCTCTGTGGAGTAAGGAACTAGAACCATATTTACACCCAGGACCCTGAATGATGAGCCCTGAGCTTCTCTGGTGAGCTCGACTCAAGCCTCAAATCTTTATTCAATCACAAGCAATTTTATGTTATTTTAAATAAAAATAAAATGTTAAATTATAGAATTGAAATAATAAAAATGTTCTAAACACAGTCAAAACCAGATGAGATTCATTTAGCAGCTCCATAAACTGCTTCGATTGAAACAAGTCACTAAATCAATAATTTAGTAATTGTGACCAAATCCGGCAAAATTTAATGCATATGATGGGAAAACGAAAGCTTTTTTTTATACTTTGCATGTGTGTCAACCTGCTGTTGGAGACCTCCAGCTGCATAATAAGAAACCTTTCAAAATCACAATGAGAGCACTTTAAATGCTGTATTGTCCAGACTATAAGCCACTACTTGGCTAATCTCGCGTTGTACTCTGCAATTTATACTACGAAGCAGCTAATACATAATTTTTTCTTGTGGTATCTAAATGAGAGCGAGAGGATAAGAGGTACTTTAATATAATGCTCAGAATAGATGAAGACTTAACACAAACAACATGCACACAGTTATAATGGAAAACAGTTAGAAATGTATCTGTTGTAATGCTGATAGAAATGTAATGCTGTTTAAGCCAATCAATCTAGCTGCCAAAGAAGGAAATCTAGCAACAACAAAAGAGAGACTGAGAGATAACATTAGCTTTTAGCTTGGATGCTACTACTTCTCTGCTACTCTTACTTTTTATGCACTCGCTCCAACCAATCAGGACCTTGCTCGAATTCAACATACTGCTGCATACAGGACACCGCATACTTGCATAACTTGGTTATGATCATTCAGGTGGATTGGTTGCTCATGTGTTCCAATTGGAGGAGAGCTACTGTGACATGATTACGGACAATAGAATGCTTAATTATATATTTTTACTTGCTCCTGTGTGTTGTTCTTGTATGAAATGTGACATTGCTGTGTTTTCTTAAATGGTTCAGCTGACTCATTAAATAAAGATTGTAAAGAATGAGCGTCTGGTAGCTTATGACAATATATTTTGAACACGACTAGCTCATAGGCAGGTGTGAGCAATATTTTGAAATAACTCAATTGCGTTTTATTCAGGTGCGCGCTATAGTCTGAAAATAATGATAATCTGTCATGCCAATGTCTCTCTCGTTACCTCTTTACATGTTCACCATCGTAATATATCAATTATCCACCTCTTGATCATACTGCCAGCTCATGACAAATCTATCTGTAAAAAGATATGTCACTCGTCTGTTTCTGGTTTGTTTTTAACACAATCTTTTTAAAAAAGATTCAAACATTTTTTTTATTTTGCTCAAACTCTAAAATGATGCTGTTTTCTGGATCCAGATGGTTTTCATTTGCTAAACTCCACCCGATTTCCTCCGATCTGATGCTAAGCTGAAACAGAATGATATCATGAAGAGGAACTGTGTTATACTTTGACACTCTCATGAGAGTGTGAAAGCAGACGTACATGTAATAAGCAATCTGATGATGAACAGGCTCACTCAGTTTCCAGGAATACACTAATGCGCTGATCCTCAGACATGGAGATCAGTGAGATGGCAAATAAAGCAGGATTTGTGTGTGTGTCTTTGACCCAACACACATGGGCATGTTGGGCAGATGTGTATTTTTTTAGCTGTGAAATGTGTCTCGCTGTTTTCTTCTCAGTCCAATTTATTTCTGTTTTTAGCAACTCTCGCTTATTCTTTTTCATCTGTGCTCCACATCTTTCTTTCAAACTTTTGCTTAGCAGTTTTATTTTCATGAACTTTTTATTTAAGATGAAATATATGCTAGTAATCCCTGAAGCGCTGTTTTTGGATGGTTTATTATTTTTTGGCAGAAGAATCAAAACAGTTGTATTGAGTTTACAATGAGTATACGCAGGCCTCAAAATGCTGAAAAACACTTAATTCCCTCAAAATTTTCCATCATTACCACTGAAGCTGCTAATACACAATATAATTATAGAATGCTAAATAAAGAATACATTCTGTTTATTACAACCCATCTGCAAATATTAACAGTGTACGGTTATATTGAAAAATGTAAATAGTCATTTCACTCTTTAAACCCTAAAAATCCCATCAGACTTAAGCGATAAGAGCTGAATAAAAAGCATTTTACTTTCCTAAAGCTTAAACAGCTGGTGAACTCCTCGCAGTCTGTTTGTCAAGCGAACTGAGCAAAAGTACAACACGCAGATGATTTGTACTAATTGGGTCATTTAAATACATGCAAACTCCATAAAATGTAATTAAGACACCCAATTATCAGCTGGAGAGTGCGTGAACAGATTCTTTTCTCCATGTGTCAGGTGGTGCTCACCCTTCCTGGCCTCATTACCACAGGGCCACATGCACTTCACAGTAAAAATGCTACAGCGAAGAACATTCTACAGAAATCTACATTGAAGCATAAAAAGTGTTCTCTTTTTTTCAGACAAGCCACTTTAAATGTATAAGATTTACTAAATAAATGGGATCACTTTCATTCCAAGACAATTAGAGTTGAATTGCTTCCAAAGGTCGCAGAAACAGACATCGAGTTGAACTGAAGCCAACCTCACATGCTCCACTCAACAAACAAACAAACAGTAAACCTCTTTTTAATTTTTTGCCCCATCTTTTTGATGAGCTTCCAACTCCATGAAAAGTTTTGTGTAGCAGTGGAATATACAGTGACTTTTCTAAATATTTATGTTTTTATTTACAGGTTTTAATGAGAAAAAAGTTTTGTTACACATCATCTTTACACACATATGCAGCTTCTGTATGCAGTAGCTGCATCTTTCTATGAACAAAAGCACAAACGTGAGAAAGGGTATTCTTGTTTCCATTCTTGAAAAAAGCAATGCAGGAAATGTACTCCAGCCATGCAAAACAGCAGTTACATTAGTGTTTTTTTAAATATATTGTGTACATTAGTTATACACTATGGACAATTTTTGTTTTGAAGGCTCGAACCAGCAACATTGCTGTGAGATGACACAACTATCACTCCAAAAAATGAAAAAAGTTAACGAGTTTTGAAACAAGCTGACTGCTCTGGTGATGTGATTATAAAGCACCAACATTTAATTTAAAATCATACTCGAACAGTTTACAGCGATTGATTCTGGATGATCTATCTTTTCCACTCGTTAGCCCTTGTGTATGTAGAAGCACAGCAAATACAGCTGTTAAAATGTTAAATGTTTGACGTATTTTGAATATTTAAAAGCACTTTGCGAGATGCAAAAGAAATGAAATGCCTTGAACTTCATAGTTCCTCATCTCAGAAACTAAAACGCTAGTGGAGAGGGTTTTATTAATTGAAGAGCCATCTCCACATTACATGAGACACACAGACAAGATTAGATTAGGAGAGTTGCAATAATCACGCAGACTATTATAGCTCTCAGTAATGTAATGGTAGATGCAGTTGTATCCCAAGTCTGTTAATTCATTTTTAATTGCTGCTCTTATTTTATTAGCCTCATGTGGTGCAAATGCCGTCAAATAACAACATTATGATTATAAACGAGTCTCTGTACTCTCACGCAAGCTCTTCAGTTTGAGCTCATGCTGTTCTGTCGCTGGCCTTTTACTCTTTAGAAATGGGACATTATTCAAATGAATAAAATTTGATGTGTGTCAAAGAGTGTGTTTTTCACTTCAAAGGTTGTCATTTATTTATAATACCTTTTCCTCAAATCCCCAAAGGCAACGTTGAAAACAATCACTTTTTAGTGCTCACTGAGCCCTGGATGTTGATGTCCCTATCAGAAAACAAATATGACTATGAACAGCATAAACTAAATTCAATTGTGGCCCTTATGTTAATAACGTTTTCAATAAAAAAATGCTCTCAAACCCCCACCCACCAACACTGACAGAATACTCATATTTATGCATATTTAGTAACATATTTATCTATGAAATGTCATATGATTAGCTCTTAGCTAACTGGAAAGGAACCAATACAGGTCAGGAGGTGAGGAAAATTTACTGAGATTTGATAAAAAACATTTTCAAGCAGCAACCTCCTGCTTTCCCTCTCGATGCATAATAAGAAGTGACTGAACAGCAGTTCCCCGAGCGGCCACTTGAGGCTGACTCCAGAAGTGAGCAGGTTCTCATTCAATCCAACGTTAAAATTAACCAACATTGGAGGTAAAAAAAAGAAAGTTTCCACCCATGGCTAGTTTTAACCTTCATAAACACTCTGATAGGGTGATTTATGTTTACATTTTTTATAACAGTATATTACATTTTAAACCTTCAGCCAATTAGACTTCACTTCGGCTATGTCCCGCCTTTGTGGATGTGTTTTTGCGTACTGCCTACATCCACTCTGAGCTTCTTTTAACCCAGAAACCTATGGGTGATGTCACGGATACTACGTCCATGTTGAACTATTTTTATTCTTTCCTCATAAGGTATCTTGTTTTGAACTTTGTCGTATTGCTCACTGATATAGTCTTACTTCGCCTACATGCTATAATAATTCAGACAGAAGTTTTTACTTTAAGAGCTCAATTGTGAGAAAACACCAAAATAATGGTGCACTATAGTGCAAAACAGTTAAAACATCTAATATTTATTTTACTTTTGATTTAATATTTTAACTAGTCAGATCAACATTCTATTTTAGGTCAAATAAATTACTTACATTACATGTCTGGTAATTCAGTAGCTAACAATTTACACTGTTCAGTGTTTTTATTTCAACTTCAAGATATTTCTTCTAAAAATGACAAGGAAGTTAAAACAATAGTTTAACTATAATCTTCAGAAGGCAATTCCTCTCAAACCAGCTGTTTTGTAGTGTATAAGTGATTTCAAAACTACACACCCTTCTCTTTCTTTGGTTCTGCTAATGAACAGAGGGACGCTAATGAATTGTGACATCACAAACAAGACATATTACTAAATGGCTCATTTTGAGAGGCCATTAGATATTGGTAGCGAATCAAGTGCTCAATAAAACACCACATTTTTGTTCAAACATCTGAAAACGTTTGATTTTTAGCAGAAGCCGCCAATAAGAGAAGATTCTCAACTGTTAAAAACAAACTAAAGCTTCAGGGACCTGAAAACAGGGCTGAAACGCCAGGAAAAGTTGCAGATTGATATTTATGGACACAGATTGCATAATTAGACAAGGGCAAAGCAAGTTCAAGCATAGAATCCACTTGAGCTTGAAGTCTGAAACTCATCCAGTCAATGTGTGAGTGTGCGTTTGCCACTTCTTCAAATATCTGGGCTCATTAAAACATAAGAAAGCTTCAGCATAATGCACAGATACACGCGCACACACACACTCACGCAAGACATCCACTGCCTCTAACAAACACATGCCTCTGGACTGATGGAGGAACATGCCAGAAACATGTTCTCTAAATGGGAATTTGAAGGGACATAAGAGCAGCAGCGCCACTAAAAAGCGGTTTCTGAGTTGGTGTGAATCATGATATTAAAGGTGCCGTATCAGGTAAACAAAACTTTTCAAACATTTCTTGCATGTTTTAGTATTGTTCTTCATCAAAAACATACCTTAAGTGATATTCAGATTGTTTCTTGCATGTTTGTGTAATGTAAAAAAGGCTTGATGGCGTATAGACACCCATTTGCCAAAGCACTGCCCACTGAACAATCAGATGTAGAGCTAATGCATCTCAATGAAGAACAGACCCGGAATCGTGTCTATAAACAATGAAAAGAAATAGTGTCTTTGGATGTCCCAGGGTGGTTTTGGTTTACCCAAATAAGAAAGTATTTGTCAGAAACAATTGTGTGAAGAAAGAGGATTGAGGGAAAAACGCAGGACCACAAACTAGAGAAAATGTTTTATCCTTTGTAAAATCGATTATGGGATTATCAATTGTGACCAAAATATTCTTCAGATCACAAACAAATTTTTTTTAAAGGCATTCACTTCATTTTTTTAACCAAGCTTCGCATTTCAAAAATACTCAGCTTCAGCCGCACCACTTTCAGAACACCAGTGGCGGATCATGTGACCCCAGCAGCATGAACAGATCACATGACCCTGTCGCTTCTTTGTAACTAGCCCAAGAACAGGACTGCGAGGGATGATTTAAAAGCTAAATATCAATCAACAATTTATTTAAGGATCTGTCCATTTTAGTTTTTAGGTGATTTTAAATACAATTATTACATTTATTAATTTACCTTTCATTCATTCATCTTCATGTCGGCTTTATTCCCTTTCGGGGTCGTCACAGCGGAATGAACTGCTAACTCTCTGGCATATGTTTTACACGGCAGATGCCCTTCCAGCCGCAAAATTTACCTTTAAAATATAATGTTTATTGGTGTTTTTATATTACTTATATGCCCAAAAATATATCCAATCTACATTATTTTTAATTACAAAATTATTCCAATACAAGAATGCATTTAAAACATGTAAAAACAGCCACACACACACCCACAAACACACTTCAATGTACACGCACACATGCTATATTTACACCCACTTAGATGTTAAATTGACAATGAATAATGAAAGAAAATTTATTAAATCATGTTCACATGAGTATTCGCAAATTGATCCCTATTCCTGGAGCTATTTTGATGAAATTCCCTGATAATTGACATTCCATATCATAACTGCATGAAAAACTAACATAAATAATGCCTCTTCCTCTTAAAGAGAACACAGTGATCTGCAAGCAGGTTATGCTTCAATTTGATGTTCACCAGCCCTTGAGGAGAATTTTTGCTTCATAATGATGCAGCGTGACATTCATATTTGGCTCCGGCCCACCAGTCTGAATTTGGTGTTCTGAGAGTGGTGCAGCTGCAGCTGGGTGCATCTCCCTGATTTTGGCAACTGATTTTTTTCCACTATAAGTCACAATCCTTAAACAAACTAGAAGTAATATTTAAAAGACCAGAGAGGACATTGAATGTGACTTTGTGTGTGTCGTCAACCAATGACTGGCACAGTTGATGCATCACATGATCACATACAGTACAGTACATTGCAGTGCAATCATAGCATTATGTTATTATCCTGTGATAAAAACAAAAACACTAAACTATCATCCACATGGCCTACATGTATCAGCGCTCTCTTTGTAGCTAATTTTGCACTGTGGACACGGCTGTTAAAACGACCTCATCCCCGAGGCTATGCTAGCATAGCCTTCGCAGTATTCATCATCACAGGCCTGCCTCTCTGCATCAGAACATGCTGCATCAGAGGAGATTAACGTCAAATGGTTAAACACACTCCTCCCGCTCAGCAAACTTCAGTCCTTTCAATTAAAAGCAGCTGTCACATGCAGAGATGCGTATAATTCACAACTGTGTGGATGGACAGACAGCCTGTCAGTCATGAGGGCTTGAAAGCACCACCACCCAAACGTCTGCAGTCACGTCCTTTAGGAAGGCGCTGAAAAACTGACACGGACAGCGCAAACCTAACATCATCAGTCCATCAGTCATCTCTATCTTCCTGATTCCCTGCTGCTGCTGCTGCCAGGAGTGTGTGTGTGTGTGTGCGTGTGTGTGAATGTGCGTAAGCTGATAAATGACAGATTCAGGACGACTGCATTCAGACAGCTTGTAATTGGAGCAAGCGCATAATATTCTTGATGGTGGCAGAGGGACGTTTATATTAAAGCTGCTTGTAAAAGTTTTCTTGGAGCTAATGGATGGGGAGGATCAGAAGTGAGGATCAGTAGCTTTCACAGTGGAAGAGCGTAGAATGATTTGATCAAAGAGAATGATTTCTGGAGAACGCTAGGCAGGATGGTTCTCCTCACACACTCAAAGCTGGAGCCTTTGTCTACAGAGCAAGGGTCTTTGTCTACGAGGAAAGATGGTTTTCAAAGTTAGTCAATGCAGAGCCTGTTAGTGTTTCCATTAATCATTATTAGACAAATCTATTAGAATATCTGTTTCACTTAAAATAAACAGTAGCCAATAGAGAAGTTAGAGAAGTACAAAGGGGCAGAGCCAAGGTAAGTTGTGTCATTCAAAAATCTTTTCTAGGCAAACAGGCAGTTTACTATAGTTTTCCAGTAGCAAACCCCTTGACACATCTCCCTCCTCGTACTGTTTCCTCGTCAGAAACTTAATTTAAAAATTAATAATACTCAACAGTTTTAGGCAACAAAAGGCCAGATGCAAAAACTCATTATTCGAAAAAAGTAGACAATCCTCTCTCTTACTCTAAAAGGTATTTCTAATATAGAGTAACTGTACTCCGCGTTGTACATTGTACATGTAATTGTACTGAATGTTTTGAACCATAATTGGGTTCTTGACCACTTTTCTGAAACCTCTGACGTCTGTGGAGCACAGGGCATTGCTCAATTACTGCGCAGCTGCCACTTTTCCAAGAGAACATAGTTCCCCAGTGTGCACACTGTACAGTTTGAGGCCAGAGGTTCTTATGGTAAAGATAAACTAGATGAAATTGCTAAATAAAATACTAAATCTGTGTTTGTTTTTTTTTGTTGGTGTACTGTGTTTATTGTATGTTTAGACTGCTTTTTGGTGCACTCGCTGGAGTAAATGCTGTCTGTTGGATTTCTCTTACTCTGCATAAGATGCAAGGTGATGTCTTATGGTTAAGAATGCTATAAATGTTATGATTTTTTTGTTTATATATTTTTCATATATATATATATTTTTTCAAATATATATGTATTCTCCAAATTGTAATTTAACAGTAATTTTTCGAAAGATCTTTTTTTCACATGCAATTTGCTGTGTTCACATGTTTTCATTTTAAATGTTCAGAGTTTATTTTTATATTATATATTCAATCTATGAAAGCATGGTATCGTCAGCAGAGGATTGTAGGCATTAGGGGTGTATATAGACACAATAAGTGTCTAAGAAGACACTTTATGGACACAATAGGTGTTATTTCAGGCACATTTATTTATACTTAAATCCAACATTTTCAATGATTTCTGAAATCCGAGAATTTTCTGTTAAAATGAATGGAATCACAGCTGACATTACAACAATACAACATTATTATACATAACCTGATGCCATCACGATCTTGTGATGGTATTGTAATTATCTAGCATATCTACAGCTAAACATCTACAGCTAAGCAGCCATCTAGTGCCTTTTCTAAACAAACAAAAATCAATATTTTATTACAATGAAGAGCAAAGTTATAATCTTCATATAATTTTTATGCACAGTGTCTATTAAACAAAAATTCCCATTTTATAAATTACTGTTTGTACAGCTAGATTAAACCTTTACTTTAACCATTTAATATACTTAAATATATCCTGTTGCAATGTGTCTTAGCAGTATTTTAATTGTATATGGCTTGACTGCTACTGTTTGAATTTGGAGTAATGTTTAGACGCTACAGTTAAATTGATTGACAATGTTTTTAGCCTTGAGGTAAATGTCAAAGCATAGGCATATTCTTTAATGAATATGTATGATGAATTTATGAATATTTAATTAATTAAAAAAAACACTTCAGGCATAGGCAGGCTTCACAAATTGCACAGCCTGTTTAGGAGTTGTGTTTACTTTCTCATTTACATCACAGACTTGTCTTGAATCGAACGAGGTTCTTGAGACGGAGATGAGGAAACTAAGAGCCTGCACCTAACGTGAGGATATGCTCCTGATTTAAAGGGATACTCCACCTCTAAAAATCTAAATCTAGTAATAATCATTTCATCAACACATTGTCCTTCAAAATCCAGCAAGGCTTTGTTCTCGTCAAAATATATTTTAAGCTATTTAGATATAATCTTGGAGGGCTGTGACTGCCTCATTGACACGCATGTCACAAGGGGTTTAGTGGCTTAAACAGCAATTAAAACACAGTGAAAAACATCTACTGCTGTCTGATCTCAAAAGAAACTTGTCGATGTTCTGCTAACGGTCGAGTTTGTCTATCAGCAGGTCTATTGCGCACACGTGTAGCCGAGACCTGCATGTGTCTGTACCCACATATTTATTTATATTATTCCATGTCTGTATGATTACTAAGTATGTAAATAAATATATAAACAAATAAAAGAGCAAAATTAAAACTTAATAAATACAGATGTGTTTAAATGTAAAAAGAAACATATATATTTAATCATTTATTTAAGCATCTACCTGTATTCATTATTTTACGTAAACAATTATTGATTTATACAAATATTAATTTATTTAATTTGTATATTGATTCACTTTTTGTTGTATTGAATTATTTATCCAGCCAGTGTTCAGTGTTTAATTTATATATTTGTTTATTGATTTGTGGTTTTCATTGTGACATTAATTTCTTCTGTTACAGAATGGAAGTTTAGTAACTTTAAAAAAAAACATATTTAGTAACTAATGTGAGAACTTGGGTCTACTTTGGTGTTGGTGACACATCTGTGCCCATCTGAGTGAGGTCTAAGGTTCTGCAGAAGGTATCTTCTTCAGATGGTAAGTGCATTACCTGAGAGTCATATCAGGATGTTCGCTATTTGAGGAGTTCCTGTGCTTTGTAGTTGTTAGCCAGGAGCTCTAAAGCCACCTATTGCAGGTTAAATGTGACATGTGGTCAGGGAAACATTTATTCGGTTTCTGAATGAGCCATTTAGGAAATGGAGGGATGCCTTGTCTTCATTTTATTAGCATTTAGAGAAACTTGAATGTTGAATGATGAGAAGTTGTCTTTCATCTTAATTGGGTGTTCAGACTACTCCGATGAACATGGGTGCTGGAGTGTATATTAAATCAAATAAACCTCATCTATGGGATACAACTTTTCTTTATCAGTTCAATTTCTTACAATAAAGTCACGTTTTAGGTAGCTTTTTTTTCCATTGTGAACAGGGCTGACCAACTTTTCTTTTTTCTTTCTTTCTGCTCTCTTTCTTTGGCACCCTTAAATCATCCTTCAGGTGAAAATGTTAGGTTCTGTCAGTGAGAAAAATAACCGCACATTTCCCCTCAACAAACCTTGCAATTCAAGACATCATTCATGTCTGTAGCACAACATGCTAACGTCGGAACTTTCCCATCATGTACACTTAGTTCTTCTCCCCTGTGAATGCCTTCCATCTCTCCTTTCTGAAGTGTCCAGATATGGGACGTGTGGTCATCCATCAGTGCTTCAAGGGGACCTTCAGATATAAGATAATAAAGCTCTGAGGTTTGGGGAGAAGAAAAGATTTATAACCTCACTCTGAAAGAGAAAGAGAGAGTGCTGTAGGTGTCAGCAGCTCATGAGTGCGTCTTCAACATTTCTAAAAAAATATAAAGTCAAATACTACCAGGCTGTGATTATTTTATAGTAAATAATTAAATTCATATCCAAAGTGGATTTCTTTTCTTCTCATAAACTTTCTCTAAAAGGTTGGGAAGTAAGGCTTTAAAGGTTTATGATTTTTTTTATGACCTTTATGATTTTTTGCTTTTTATGATTTTATCTGTGTTTCCACAGAAGGTGAAATATACCAAACATTTTAATTTTAGATTTGTATTGTCGAATGTCCTTGATGCAGTCAAATAGGTGCCGATCTTAACGTATGAGCCTGCGAGGTGCTGGTGCAAGCTCAATACAGACAATTTATCCTCAAATTTGTTTCTGTGTGAGCCTTTAGATTTATTTTGAAATAGAGGACCTTGTATGTAGATAATAACAGGAATGAATTATATGAAAAGACAAATATTTCTTTTTGCAATTTAAAGGAGCACGATTATGTGTTCAGAGAGAGCAGCTGTGTGACTTATGATGGAACTAGACTATTTAAAGCATTAAAAACATTCATTCATTCATTCATTCATTCATCTTCATGTCTGCTTTCTTCCCTTTCGGGGTCGCCACAGCGGAATGAACCGCCAACTCTCTGGCATATGTTTTAGGTGGCAGATGCCCTTCCAGCCGCAACCCATCGCTGGGAACACACACACTTTGACCCTCAGGATGGAGGTACAGGATTCTGAGATAAAGGCCTTCCAGATTATGAACTCCGCCTTAATTGGTTGTCAGTCTTTTAGACAGTTAACACAATTGGACACAATTATATCATAATCCATAAACTAAATCTTGCTTTTCCACTACCGATGTATAGTAAGTTGCTAATATTTTTTTGCACACAGATCTCTTATAATGTTGAAACGCTGTTGCACACAGACATTTTTATTCTACCATGTCTATTTATGTATATTATTACCTATATTCGTATGTATGTATATTTGTATACATTATCAGCCATGCAGTGTGGACAGGAAAGTATGAATGTTGTTGTTCAGAGAAACTATAGAATAAAATTGCTCTCAAAATTTATTGTGCATATTTAATTTATTTTGTGTATAATGTTCATGCCCTTGTGCATGTTTTGTGATATTGTATGAATTGGACTACAAAATCTTTGCACAAGATTTTCACGAGACGACTTCTTGTGTTTGTGTACTTTCAAAAATACGTCATCATGCTCACAACTGACCGTATCTTTTAGGTGATTTATGGTATTCGTTACACAATAAATAATAAGTGTTTCAGCACACTGGAACTCGGCCATGTTGGAGATATCGTGTTGAAAAGTGGAGCACATATTAACATGGTCAGTGGGGTCTCTGTAATTTTTTGCTCATTCAAAATTTCAAACTTACAGGCAAACTGTGATAAAACACACACACATATATATATATATATATATATATATATATATATATATATATATATATATATATATATATATATATATATATACTTTGAAGTTTTATGAGTCATTTTAGTTTATTGCCAGTTGGGTAAAAGCGTTCATTAGAATGTGCAGGGAACCATTTATTATCCCTAACTTGTATTGCACTATTTTTATTTTTATTTCAGAGTGAAGTATGAAAACTTAAAGATGCAATGTCTGGGGTGCATTATTTAAAAGTAAAAAGTAGGTTTAGGCAGCTGTCGCCATTCGTACAGGAATAGTCCAAAGGGAACAGAAAGAATGTCACTTGAGTCTGTGGCTTTCACTCAAGTCACCTTGCCCTTAATCCTGATTGTTATTAAGTCTAACTAGAAGGTGTAGTAGCAGTAACACTCACTATTCTTGCTATGTAAGGGTAGGAAAAGACAATATCTATAAAAAAAACCTCCATTTCAACTGCTAATGCGTTACCTAAAACTATTTCATTATACTTCATTACACCATTGTTGAAAAAAAGCTTTGTCCTAGCATAAAAACTGTTTACACTCAGACATGAGAGCTACATAAAATCATTTTCAGTCTCTGCTTCTCTCTCCATCCCCCACTCCCTCTCTTCTCTCAGGTGATATTTCCACCTGTGTTGGCAGCTGCTGCTGGGCACAGACTGACTGACAGGAGCTGTAATGGGCATTTCAAGGTGGCATTTTCTCTGCTAGCTCAACGGCTTACCAAGGGATAAACGGAGAAAAATAAGGAGTCAACAATACATCAGTCTTTGGCATAATGAAGACTTTGGCTGTAATCTCTTCCAAACACAGAGGTA
This sequence comes from Danionella dracula, assembly GCA_900490495.1. Taxonomy (NCBI): domain Eukaryota; kingdom Metazoa; phylum Chordata; class Actinopteri; order Cypriniformes; family Danionidae; genus Danionella; species Danionella dracula. The sequence continues at coordinate 1,257,300 of UELW01000010.1, read as the reverse complement.
AATAAACTTTAGCTTAGCTAAAAATTGTTAGATTAGTTATTCAATAGAGAGGTCTATCTAAAAATGTGACAAAACGTATTACTAGCATGATTAGCAAGCTACTGGCATTTTACCAGCATGATCAGCAAATCACTACAATGCTCCTATAGCTTCATCAACTGTTCTGTGATCGGCTACTCTTCCCTGGTGATGACCCTGAACTTTTCTGTTAGATCTGAATTTCATAACATGAATTTTACAGTTTGAATTGTAGAATATTGAATTTGACGTTTTGAAATGTTTATATATAAATAATTATGCCTTAAAAAAATCAGTGGTTTTAAATTTCAGAAGTTCAATATTCAAGTTACAAAATTTGAAGAAAGAAGTTCAATTTCAAAATCTTTTTTCATGGCATTTAACATTCAGGTTTATTAAATTAAAATTGAATTTCAGATGATTTGGCTTAGCGCTACGAACCAGGTATGAGAGTTAGCGTGCTGAAGGTGTGAGAGCTCTTTGATCGCTGCTTGCAGCTTTAATATTATTTTTTAGGTAATAGTTAAAATTGTGATTATTCTAAGCAATTATTTGATTTTGGGCACATCCTGCATTTAATTATTTTATATTTTTTTATGTTAGTATTGAAGACATTTATTTAACCTTGTATTTAAATAAAGTAAGTAAAGCTTGTATTTGTACCAAATGTTCCTAAAATAACTTGCAATAAAAGGGGAATGAGATAACAACTATTTTACCCAAAAGAGAGGTATGGAGACAGCTGCTGGGTTATTTTTTTCTAATTCCTGTATTCATTCATTCATTCATTCATCTTCATGTCGGCTTTCTTCCCTTTCGGGGTCGCCACAGCAGAATGAACCGCCAACTCTCTGGCATATGTTTTACGCGGCGGATGCCCTTCCAGCCGCAACCCATCGCTGGGAAAATTCCTGTATTATTAGTGTTATTATTATCATCTAATTCCATGCGTCTCATGGCTTAATTCTAATAAGCCCTATAAATGGAGAACACTCACGCACTTGTTCTGGCTTCAGACGCATATTAAAGATTATGATATTAAAGAAGACAAACTGACATTATATTAAATAGTACATAATATAATATTTTAATAGTATATAGTAATAGTAATAGAATTTTTTAAAGATTGAAATCGACATTTATATTGGACTATTTGCATAGCTATACCAATTTATCTCTAGGAGATAAAGTGTGCAGGGCTGAAAAGAGCAGATGGAAAATATAATTAGAGAAGTACAAAGATCAGCAAGTCAATGATGAATTCTAATGAGGTCAGCATACATCAACTTAGCAAAGTCGTCTCAAGGAAGGCAGACCTAGCTAGTCTGGTCATTTCCAATACTCATCTTCTTTTACGGGGTGTGTGTTTGTAAGTGTGATCTCAGACCGCTGTGATACACCCAGGATTGAACTAGATCTGTGTCTGCACAGATGGAGGTACAGTGAGATCCAGAAGCATCTCATAACCTTCTGCCGCAGATCTGCAGATCAGCCTGGCTCATGCATAATGAACAAGCGCTGGAGACGCTCGGAAACACTCACCAGCAGCTGATGCACAGAGCAAACTCTTGCACTGTAAAACATGGAGTAGTCGTTGCATTTCACTTGCTGTTCATTAATTGGCATGATGTTAAACACTTTTGTTTTGCAGATACTCATTCTGCACATGCTTGAGGTATTAGAAATGGTGAACTTTTACGTCTTATATGGGTTAAAAATGTGAGTGTGGAAAAATGGCTCTAGAGTGCCACCTAATGCATTTTAGTTGCTGGTTTGTAACCAGTTTGTTGCACGTGAATGAAAATTGGTGCACACATGTAGAGTACAAAGGATAAATTTGTAATATAAAACTTGTTTCCGAACTCAACAGGAATTAGGCCGATTATTTTGCAAAAATCTCTAAAAAGGCTAAATTTTTAATCACACTTTTGGTTGTGCTATACTGTGACATTCGCCTCTCACAGATTTTATTCAAACTCCATCAGTTTCATCTGTAGGCATATGCCATGTTAATTTGCAAAGCTTTTTTATGGAGCCTCTTCAGTCAGTCACAATCTTTACAGCGATCTGATTGACTGATAGACACACAGAAACTTCAGTTTATCTTTGCAGAAAGACTGCAAAAAATATTCACACGTGTAATTTGTTTGCAACTGCAAAATGAGATTGAAAAATGCACAGGCCTCAGTTCACGAATGAGTAAGATAAAAGTTGTACTTGTAAATTCAGTTTCTATTTGTAACAGAGGGTTTGTGAGAAATTCTAACTTTTTAGGTCAAGTACAATTTTTTTTCACAATTCACAAAACCTGATTTACAGTTGCCTGAAGACATTTTCTGCATTAAAATCACTCCATATTTTGTCATAAAGGGTGTGGCATGTCAGCCAGCGAACTTACAATTTTCAGTTTGAAACAGGAAGTTGTTATAGCTAGGGCATACAATGTCCGATCAGGCCCAAACGAATCAGTTAATTATAGTCCAAGTCTGAACATTTTCATATGACAACGCACATTATCAGTCATAGTGCCACCTAATTTTTCTTCTAAATGGATAAAAAGTTAACAGTTCTAGGATCAAAGATTTTGTGTAATAAAGGGTCACTCTACAAACTGGCCTAGAGGCTGATGTGAAGGCCTTTCAACCGCTGCTTGCATCTTTAGTTTGAGTTTGTTTTCTGAATTATGTTTGTTTTCTCAATTCAAATTGCCCCTTGCACACTTACAGTAATTTATGCAAGAATAGCTACTGATTTACAATAGTTTTTTGTAACATGGAGTAACTAATGCAATTTATATTTGGTGCGACACATTTAAATACTTGAGTGTGATCAAAATGGCTAGGTGGCACAAAAAATACCTCCAAATCTTGTTTGTAATTAAATCCAGTTATTTTGGAACATGTTGCTAAAATCTTCTAAACGATGCTGACTTAACATGATATAAAACTAAATTGGATTAACCGTTTATGGTGTAACTGTGCACAAATAATGCTTATGGATAAAAATTTTGCAATTTAGACTCAGAATAAACATCTAATTTGAATACAAAAAAATTGCTATCGTCTGATTTAAGATCTGTAAGGATAAAATTAATATTTTCTTCCATTTTTATTTTATTTCCATCACTTCAGTCTCTTTGAAAAGAGCATATTTTAGAGATTGTTCAATTTGTCATCTTCTGAGACGCACAGTACATTCACAACCACATTCCACTGGTATTACTGCAGCTTTTGTCACGTTGAAAAACTGCAGTTGAATTGTAATTCTATATTTATAAATAATGTTTTTAAAAATGTATATCAAGTTTGTAACGCTGTTGGTTTTGTAGCACTGCTGTCTAGTTCTAGTAGTCAAACAATTTGGGTTGAGAGAGCAGTTTCAGTCCATTCCAATGTGTCCAGTGATTACAATTACTATTTTTCCACGAGTCATGCAAATTAAATATTAAACTTCTCATCTGCAACTCTGTTAGCGAGCTCAGGAAATTAATACCTCGCTTTCAGCAACCTGCATGCTAGTCAGAATTCATGAAATCTAATTAAAGGCACTTCTGTATCTGTCTGCTAACGCTGCCAAGAGCAATCTAGCGTCTTGCGCAAAGTGTTTCAAAGCAGACAGACGTCAGATAATGAGTTAGCTTCCATGATGAAGGTCATTCCGTCTCAGAACGCTGAAGGTTGTTGTGTTGTCTTAAGGGTTTATGGATGGCTAGTGTGTGGAACACTTTGCAGAAGAGTTCACCAGAGTGAGTGGGTGTACATACTAAATGTGTGTGTCTGTGTTTGGATATTAATAGCTGTCTCCTGCTCATGTTCTCTCTCCCAGCGGCCGTCAATGTGCTTTTCCTATTATGAAGGGTGTGTGCGTGGTGTTCGTCTTCTGGTGGCTAATGAAGATGGATAGCACAAGCTCCAGATTTCTTAAATATCACTGAGTGTGTGTTTGATGTCTTGAAGCTTGAATGCTAAACATATGGAACCCCTGAGGGAGTCCAATTTAACAACTGAAGGAGAGACTCAAGAAAACCCAGAGCCTACACAATATGTTTCCATCATTTAGTTACTACTTCTTTTATTTCTATTAATAGATAGACTGTAAGTTTTATTCCCAAGGAAATTTATTTAAATGCATTTCCATGGATTGGGGACCGTTACAGGATGTAGAATGTTTACTCTATAAGACTCTTGTGGTCGCAATTAGGCAATTACTAACAAGCAGATATAGATGATGGAAATAGAATATAGTATTAAAGGTACAATATCTATGTTTTTTTTCTAATAATGGACACATTAACACAGGTCATTTCTTCTACATTACCTTGTTTTCTCTTGCTTGAAAGTGTTAAATACATGGTTTGCTTGGGGTTTAAAAGCCCAAATTTTAGGCCTTAAAAAGTTTTAAATTCACCGTTCTAGGTGTTAAATAATTTTCACAGGCCTTATTTTTCTGATATCCATGTGAAGATCATTTGTTTTTTTTCTGTTGGTTATATGGGTTGCCAGAGACTGAGAAAATGCTCACAAATGCTATTTTTTTAATTATAGTTAGGGTTGCCAGAGTTTGAAACAGCTTGAGTCAGTAAAAACATAAAAGTGATGTTTAGCTGCACCATAGTTAAAAAAAATGGTAAAAGGGATGTTATGGTTTCCAGAAATATACGTAAGATGCATAAATGGAGAAAAAAATGAATGTAATTGTTAGGGTTGCCAGAGATTGCAAAAACATGCAAAAATCCTTGATCATTCGGGTTGCCAGAGATTGAGAAAAAGGCTCCTAATGTTAAAAAAAAAGTTATGAGATAGGTCTTAAATTAGATTTGAAACTTACAAAGGTCTTAAAAAGCCTTACATTTAACCATCCAACATGCAGAAACCCTACTATCTATAACAGCTCCGTGGGCGAGATATTATCTTAAACCTAGTCATGGTCTCCGAACACTGATTTAAATGTTACATATGTTCAAAAATCACTATCTATCTTTTTAAAATGTTCATTATAGCTGTTTGTCAGAAATGTAGGGGTCTTGCTTACGGACAAACTGCATAGAAAAATCCAGTGGAAACCACTTGTGCTCTGCACTGCCAGTCAAGAGATATTCAAACTGTTTTATGGTGTTCAATTAATCCTTTAATCTTTTACACCTTCAACCTTTTTATTTATTATTCTCAGGTTAGGTTAAGTAAGTCGAATCTGCCCTAAATTCTAAATTTTAAATGCTTAGAGCTTGGTCAGAAGACTCCTTTGTGGTCAGTTCTTTCTCTTAAGCTTTTACATTAAAAAGCTTTCATCAAAGATTAAAAATAATTTTTAAATCAAAAACTCGATAGTCAGTAATTGCAATTAATTAAATTTCTTTTAATGAATCGCTTTTTAAATATATTACAAAACATAATAATTATCATAAAGTAAAATAGTACTCATCCATCGTGGATAAAAATTGGTTGGTTGGTTTCTCAAATTAAATGTCTTTTCATCGTCTTAAAAGTTTTTTCCTCGCTCGGTCGTCCATCATCAGGTGTCTCCTGGCTCTGGGGATGCCGCCGCTTCGCTAGCAACTACGTCCGCTCTGTGCATGTCTTCATCTTTTATACCCGTTATGACGCATTCCGATCTCGACCGTTCATTGGCTCGTCTTTCATGTGTTCTAGGCATGTACACCTCGTGTCCAGATCATGGAGTGTTCATGATCACACACACTACCTCTTTTGCCCACCAGGCAGGCTCACAGATGCACAGAGTTAACTTTTTGGCCTACTTACTTCACCTTTAACCTATATCAGCTCTACACATGCAGAATGCAACTATAACATATAGCTCTTCAAGCACATCCTCATTTAGTACCGTAATTCATGTAATGTCTTTAAATTAGGCATGAGAATGAAGTTATTAAAGGAAGGAGGATTGCAAATTCTTGAAGTTATACAACAAAACCCAGCAGAAAAACATTTGACCTGAAGATCAGACGAGTTGGCTGCTTTAGATTGGCCTGTATGAATCTGAATCCAATTTAGTTCATGTTGGAAAGTATACAATCTTAAGCCTTGAGTACACAATCTTGGATGACTTCCATCAAATTAATTCTTAACTCTAACAATTTTAGTATGTCCTCTTTTGCTACATTTACTATTCAAATTATTTTAAGTTGTTTTTCCTTAAATTCTTGTTTAATGACAAAGTAATTGAATTTGTTGATTGTATCGTACCTTACTAATACAGTATAATTCTGCCAAACTCACTTCTGATTAATTGTAAAACAAAAAAAATTATTAAATGCCAGTATGAAATACAATCAAAAATTTCTCATTTGATTTACAAATTAAGGCCTTGGTTTGTATATGAAATTAGGCATTTATTTTTACTTCCGAATGTTGAATATGCCAAATGCAAAGCTCAATGCTTCTGAAGAGTTATTTTTAATTATTGAATCGAAAAGAGACATAGGCTTTTCAGTTGTTATAGCTCAATAGATTTTGAACAAAATTACTTGAAAACGTGAGCTGAGGGATTCACTAGCATCGCTGGGAGAACCTAATCAGTGGCTCCTGCAGCTCTCTGGAACAGCGGAGCGCTATGTGGAGTTCTACTTCCTCCACGCAGCCTGGACTCAAGCTCCACTGAATGGCCTCATGGTGTTCACCAGGGCAAGTCACAAGGCTTGGAGCCAAGATCATATGGAGAAGGAGAGGAGGATACCTCACACCCTGGAGGATTCAGACAAAGAAATCCCGAATGTCTAAATCACATATGTCTCGCACCCCGGGACCAGACATCATGCCAACACTAGCTGCACTTACTGGCCACATCATGCTTTGTTTTGACTCATACCCTGAAGCACATGACAGGATTTCCTATTACTACACCAAGTCATCTGCAGAAGCCTGCACCATACTCAAGAATGGAGTAGATCACCAGCGCATTTTCCTCTCAGCCCTCCTTCAGCCCTGGAAGCTCCTCTGCACCTTTCTGACAAACTATTTTTCACTGTATTAAATGAAACAAGCCTCCAGAGCTTAATGTTATAGCTTTCTTCAATCATATGCTCGTGTTTCAATCGCACAATTTCTTATTTAATAAATTCAACTCACATGTGTTTGTTTTCTGGACAAGAATTTTAATTTATTAGAAAACACAAATTTTTTTTTATTCTGTAGTGAGATTAAAGCATGACCAACTTTTTAATTTAGAGAGATTTGCTTTGCCAGCTGCAATTGCAGTCATTTTTATTCATTTGATTTAGTTTTCACCTTTTTAATCTTGTCATGATTTGCTCAGTCTCCCCATAGGTCTAATTATCCCTTTACTTCGCAGAATACATTTTCTAAGCAAGCATTGATTATTATATCAACAACTCCAATATTCCCCTCTCTGGAGGTCTTGGCATCGGTTTGATGGGAAACTGTAGCGTTGTAATAGACCCTATTATTGATCCGTTCAGGTCAGTTCATAGTTGGGTAAATGCACACCCTAACCTGTCACGGCCCTCACAACCAATCCTACCATCAGCATTTATCAACTTGTGAAATGTCAGAATCATGACTGGTGCTAATCGCCGTTGCACTAAACACTCCATCGATCGGCCAATGAGCTGAGAGATGCCATGATGCACTAGGTATCGACAACTCTCGACCCCATCTGCACATAAATAAAGGCAAATGGTCTTTCAAATTCTGTCATACATCCCTTTCAGCAAAGCCAGTCGCACTGTGAGGGCTGTGTGTGATTGAGATATATTGAGGTCTTAAAATAGCTCTTAAAGATGACAGCACTGATAGAGCTACATGCACCATAAGCATGCGGCTTCATGGTGATCGATGGCAGGGAAATAAACTGTAATCATCCTAGAGAACGGAGGCTAGATCTGTGTGTGTCTGATTCGCTGTCTGTCGGGAATACTGGGGTCGACACGCTTTACTCTGGGTTTTACTTCTATAATATCTCTATTTCAACTCCTCCCGACAGGAGTTTTGAGCGGTATCTCTGGTATCATGGGGTAATGCTAGATAAGCACCAACTGTCTCCTGGTAAATTTACTTTCAGACATCTGTGTCAACCTTGGACTGCCATGCTGCCTGTTTTCCTTCCATAAACGTATTTATTCATCTTGTCTTCATTATTTGTTTAGCTGTGTTGACTATTCTTGTTTGTTGAAGAATATAGTAATTACATATTAATTCAAATGTAGTATTTACATTATTTATTAGGAGTTGTACCAATGTCTTGAGCAAGTTTTCAAATTCTGATTAAAATGCATTTGAATTTGTGTTTTAAAGTGCCCCTATTGTAATTTTGAAAGGTTCCTTATTTACAACAGGCTGACACACATGCAATGTCAAAAAAGCTTTAATTTCATTATAATACACATTTAATTTAACCCGATTCAGTTGCGATTCCCAAATTGTTAGTTTAGTGACTCATTCAACCAGAGCTGATGATTGAAAACACATCATCAAACTAGTGACAATGTTTGAGTTGAGATCACCAGAGAGGCTTGAGGCTAGTTGTTAGAGTGTTCACCCGGTTGAAAATATGGTTCCAGATCTTTACAGAGTAAATGCATTCTCCAGCAGATGCAGGTAAACTATACCATTTTCCTTTCCTTCAAACTAATCTCTGTGAAAGACTTGCATAACCCTGCTTCCCCTCATAAGGCTGAGCATAGTTTTTTCACAACCCTGAGGGGCTCCCCAGTTTTATATATATATATATATATTTTATTTTTTTTTTTATGGATTCATGTATTTGTCAATAAACCATCATGCAAGTATCAAAGTTTCACCTTTTAGATTGGTTCCCATTTTAATTCATTTGAAATGAATGACATAGTTAATTATTAATTTTTTTGTGTTCGGTTTGCATGAATGAATGACATGGGAGTAGGTTGTACAGCGTGATGTGTAAGTTCGCAGGCCAAAAGATTCTCTTTAAATTAGGACTTCATTCAGCGACTCTGAGTCGACTCTCTCATTAAAGGCAATATTTTGATACACAAAGCTCTTTTAGTTTTAAACTTCAGCAGGGGAAGTCTAATTCCTCAAATCTAAAGTTGTGTTTCACACCACAAGAGAGGAATTTTTTTTTTAAACACCACTAAATGTAAATGCTGCATTTAAAATAAACAGCTCATTGAGAATTAAACACTTGACGAACTTGATGTAAAAGTGACGTTTTATTCAATGCTAGTTTTCTATTATGTTGTACTTAAATGAGATTATTGATCGCTTTCACAAAGTAAAATCCTATGTAGTTTATTGGATAAACTGACAATATGCATGAAGTCAAATACAAAATGAATACTTAGTATAGTGTGGGACATTGTGCTTGAGTTGGACAGAGCATGAGCATGTCTTTTAAAGCCCTTTGTGGGTGTGAGCCTGACCTTTTTTGTGCCTCTTTAAAAAATAAGAACTTTAGTTCATGCCCCTGTGGTGGGCAGAGTTACTGAAACTATGCGCTGATTGTGCTCAATCCCACAGCACTCTGTTACAGCAAATAATGAAGATATACCATATCATGAATGTAGAGGTGATTGTTTACTTAGTGTCTGTCTGAGCATGAATGTGACATGAAACCTGGGAATGGTTTTAACAAGCGCATAAACACTGCCTCTTCTTTTGGATATTGTTGGATAAATGCAAATATTGGTGTTAAATTGAGGGTACAAACATGGCAAAAAAGTGATATATACTTGTTTTCTGTACACACAGTAAAACAGTACTTTAGTGACTTAGTTCAAATTCTTAGTATCTAAAATAAAATCTATTTTTAAAAGACTTGCCCTTGATTAGTTGGTTGATGTTTTTGTTTTATACCTGAAAATCTGTGTTTTATGTTATTAATATTATGATTATTATTATTATTATTGTAGGTTCAAGCAGAACCTGTTTTTAAAATATGCCAAACTGGTGATGAGTCATCAAACAGGATATTTTTATTGTTATTTTTCAAATCAAGGACTATTGATTGACATTCATGATTTTCTTGGTGAAATTTAAAAAGCTTGTTTGTATATTTCAGCAGGGGTTGGTGGGCTCCAATCAGACTGTCGGGGAGCATTTTCCTGATATTCAGGCATCAGACTGTTTTATAAAATTATCAATCCCAGAACAAAGAATCAAATCAAAATTAGTTAAAGAATAGCTGCTGACGATCTGCTCCCATTGCTGCCACTAACGTCCACTCAATTCCCAGTGCCAGATATAAGATTTGAACTTTGCTTAGGGGTCCCACTTAACACAGGACATAATGCCATTTTATTGCCAATTTTCATGTATTCACACTCTCCACTATTACTAATGAAGCTGGTTAAACGGTTACCACTTTTACTGTTTCCGATGGTGTGAGTCGAGCCGCATCGATGGAACATTGGATCAATCGCACTAATTATGTCTTAATTAGGAGCTTGTTCGTAACAGAGTAGTTCACAATAACATGCAGATGAGAGAAGCCCAACACAAGCATTTAATCTGAGAGCCATGGCCATGTGGTGATAAAACACAGCCTTGGTTTCCGCCATCAGCCGTTCTTTTCTGTATTGACTGATTTCATGGAGCTGCTTATATTGTGTAAGTGATGAGAGCTGAAGAAAGCATGATAAACATGGTGTTCTGCTAATAAGCTTCCATCAGGTTTGTGGTCACTTACTTGGCAGTTAAATTAAGGTTTTACACTATATAAATATTTGATGTATTATTGATTTATTGATTGATTGATGTTTTTCCTACTTAACACAAAAAAGTAAAGATTAAATCACATTTGCTTGTGCCTTTGAAAGCCTCAAGAAACTATGTTTAATAATGAAACAAGAACTGCCTGAGTATCTTCGACTGCTTAAATGTACAAATGTATAAATATAAATAAAACATGATGTTTCACGATGGATGTAGTTCTGCACTTGAATGTATATTGCCAATTTTTTTTAATCATTTTGAAAGTTAAGGATGAAGCCAATAAGTTATAATCACTTGCTTTGATTCGCTGATGACAGCCTGGTGCAGAGAAACAGGGGCTGCTGCACTACCCTGGCTCCAGTGTTTTCTGGGTTAGATGAAGGCACTTTTGGATTTAATGAAAATTTAATACTCACATTTTCGCACAGGCTACAGGCACTTATGGCTTTTCTGTTTTATGCAACCGTTCTAGCTTTCCTCTGAAAATAGAGTTTTCTCTGATGTTTCTCTTGTTCTCTGTAAATCAGAGAACGAGTGGTGGATCCACCTAGAGCATTCACAATGGATCTACATCTGAGTGCATATAGGGTTAGTTTTAGTCAGTGAGGGAACGGTGGTGATCTTAAGCTGGGCAGATGAACAGATGCTCAGTAATTCCCCTTTATCTGAACCTTCAAATCCCAGAAAAGAATAATCTAAGCGTGGATATTGCTCACAACCTTTTGCCATCAGAAGATCAATGAATTAAAAATGTTTGGCAGTGTGCCGAGGATTTTCAGCATTTTTTTTTCACTGAAAAAATGAATCAGGAGATGAAACAAATAGCTGCCATGATCTATCAACTTCTTGTCTTGATTTCTATTGTAATTGTTGCAAAACAACAACGATGTGTAATAAGATGCAAAAAAGTATATATATTTTAGAAGCTTAAGTCCATATAACTATTCCTCTATTAGCTCCAGCTCTAAAAGTGTTGATCTTGTTAGTTCTCAAATAAAAGTTAATTTTGGGAATGTTTATAATAAACCACCATATTGGGTTACTGGAAAAGCTCAAAAATAATAGTCAAAGGAGATAGAATTGTATGTTATAAAACCATATATATATATATATATATATATATATATATATATATATATATATATATATATATATATATATTTATATATAACCATAGCTGAATAATTAATGAGCCTTTCTATGTTAATATACATCAAGTTTGATTAAATGATCTCTTTTAATGACTAGTCTAGAGAAACATTTATACATAAACCGGTAAATCGATACAACAGAAAGAACGTTGATTAAAAGTTTTTTGTTTTGTTTTTTTCAAATTGATTCAGCAAACTCCTCCTTACTCTCCTCCTTTTTTTATTTTCTTCTGCTTTTTCTCTACTTTTCTTCTAATTCTCTCCTTAAATGAGCTTTTTCGTATTGCTCAATAATCCAAGTCACAAACTAAACTCTAGACTTTTTGATGTTGGGATATTTATTTGGGCTATTAATATTTTTCTGACTTTCAGTCTTGCTGTTTGTTCTCACACAGGAGGACCACTTGAAAGGCAAATATTCATTGAACCTACAACATCTCAGCTCTAAATAATCCAAAGTAACAGAGGCAGCAATTAGCACTTAGCTTACACAAGCCAACAAGATCTTAAAATAAACTACATTTTAACAAAATATTTGAAAGAAATTGAAAAATGATAAAGGGTATTTAGTGAAATTAACATGCCAACATAAAATCAGAAAAGATTCCACAGGAAATCTGAACTAATTCAAATGATTAATCGAAAATGTAAATTACAGTAACACAATTAAAATGGTCAAAATATAATAAAGACTCGGATCTAATTGCCGGAGCAACCAAAAGGTACCCTCTTGTATCTAAGCACTTCACATGACCGCACATGGTCTTGACCCGTTTCATCAGGTCCCAACTAGGTCCTGTTTAGTTTGGAAAAAGATCTTTAGCTCTATAAAGCACCCCAATGTCTGCCCCTGTGCTGAATGTACGTTGTTGGATTATAACAGCACTGTCATAATTCATTAACAGCAAGCGCCATTCCTATTGTAACAAATTCAGACACTGTAAAGGTCTCTTTTGTTCAGTAGTTTATGGATGTTGAGCTGTTTGCCTTCAGTCAGCATCCCTCTCAAAGCCAGGCTTCCCCGCCAGCACCGCAGAATCGCCTCAGGTACAGCTTATGTAATATCTCATTCTATAAACTGCTGCAGACTGAAAATGACTGTTAACTCCTCCTCCTCCGTCACTCCATCTATCTCTCTTTACATCTCCATCCATCTACATGTTTAGCTCAAGCAACAGCTCTGAGCTCTAGCAGAAACAGCCTGGCGACTTGTTTTCAGAGCACTTCAAATCACTGCAGCCGCCCTGCAGCCCTCATCCAATCAGATTCAGGCGGCAACCAGTCTGCAGGTATCATTCACTCAAGATCAAAGACCAGCGAGAACAAATCACATCTTACAAAATTATCCCAAGGAAGCTAAGTGGCAAGAATGAGTCAGTCACCTTCATGAAAAGTTAAACTGTGAATTGTTAAACAGTGCTTTGAGGATTCAGGATTGTAGACGTCTCATGGGGGAAGTCTTCTGTTCTTTTTAAGAGTTCTTTCACCTTTGTGCTATTATCCCTTCTTTCTTCTTCTGCCAAAGTCCCCGCTGCCTTAGCTTAGAACGCACCGGTGATCTTACGGTTTGAATAAGCTGCTTTTTGGGATGTCTCATCATCAGCACAATTTTTAGAAAGATCAATCAGCATTCGCTCCATGTCCGAAGAGTGAACCCCAAACATGAGCAGTCCCTGTGTTCATACTTGATGAAGCCACACAAGTGTCAAACATGTTTCTCTTTAAAATTAATAAAGACACCACCAGTAAATTATAAATGTAGGCTTGATAATACATTAATAGGTTATCAAATAAGGATGAGTTTAAGGAAAATTGTGTTTGCAATTCAGAGTTTCTATCTCAAATATGACCTTTTCTGTGCACCCTTTAGCTAACCCTAGCTCAGGACTTTTATTTTGACCAGTTGCGTAATACTCCGGTTCTGATTTGAGATAAAAAATGTTAGTTATGATTATTTTTTATGGCTTTAATTTAATAATGCCTAGTATGCTTGAGAGGTAATACAGTAATGTAGTATACCACGGGATCTAAAAATAGCAATGGTATCAGTTTCAATACAATGCACTTTTATAGAATATTATAATGAACTATTCCACTCAGGGACCAAGTTGTAAAAACAGTTGTATATTTAAGGTTACTATCATATAAAATCATTATATTGAAAAATAGGCTATATTGTAAATGAGATACTTTTGCGTTTTGTATACTAATCATTATGTTAATGTATTATTCATCAATAGTTTTTTTTAAGCCTATTAATTCATTTGTTGTCATTTGGTCATCAGTTTTTGATTGGTTAACAGTTTGGTGACTCTGACTAAGCCTTACTCAGCTTCAGTCATATTTAGTTTCATTCCCAGTATTTCTGTTTACTACGTGAGGTAAGATAGAGAGGTGGTTTATGGTGAATTTGAATATCGCCAATGGCTAATGCCTAGGTTTTGTTTTTGACAATATTTTCTTAAAGCCACACCTTTTAGAGTGTAGGGTCATTTCAGTATTTTTTTTAAGTGTATAATATGATGACAAGCATATAACAAACATATACAAGTGGGGAAAACATTTCATAATCTTGGAATTATTGTAAGTTACTGTAAGGTGGTCAAAATTATATAATAAGTGATTCAGGCTCTATATGTGTAAATGCCTGCTAGGACAATTCTATGATTATTCAGTTTAGCTTATAGAATCTGGTGCTATTAGTGGAGAAAATGGATGATCTTGGAGCCTGCTGAGATATTTATGGAAATTTCAGATTAGTTTCTTGCACTGAGTGAATAAAATCCTAAAAAGTTTGAATCCTGAATGGCTTCAATATGGTTTTTTGTACCATTTAAAGTGTGAAAAAGTTGATTGAGGAGCCCCCTTAGTAAAGTTTCGGATGAAATGGTTGCATTAAATGGATAAAAGAGTAAAAAACTTGGACCGTATGTGTATATGGCCATTTTGTGTAATTACTGTTAATTGCTTAAATATGGTGTAATTTAAGGAGAATAAATAATGGATGTTTGAGTCTTAAAAATGGAGACCTTCGTTCATGATGAATGTGAACTGAATATGATAGTTTTTGTGTTTTGAGGAGGTTTTTGGAGATAATGTTCTGTATTTTGTTAAATTATTAAATGTGGTTAAATTGGAGAGTCTCGGAGTTTCGTGAGTAATAAATTGAGAATTTGTGGAGTTTTCCAAAGTTGTGTTGAATAAATGAACTATTTGTATTCTTAAGCTTGTCATTTTCCTTTTACATTCAATTAAGTAACAAGATTAAACCAACTGATGTTAAATGTAAGTTTTTCTGTAAAAATGTTCAAAACAAGAGTTTTATCCAGGTTAAAACTTTTAAGCTAGTTTTGTACATGTGTGGGGGTATCTGTGCTTCAGGGAAGGGTCCAGCGCAAATCACGTTAATCAAAGCTTTTCTGTTCTCAGATACCGAGGCTATGCTCGGCTTGAAGGCGCTTCTGAAATCAATTGCCGCTCTTGATTGTAACCTGCCTCTTTATGTTTATGTAATTCTCTCCGTCTCCTCGTTTGGAAAAGTCAAACAGGTTCATATTGACATTTTTCACCCATTACTAGTTGAATTCCATCCGTCCTGAACACTGCTATATTTGTTAAATCGGCTTCCGTTAAATGTAACGATCAGGTTGTGTAAAAGAAAACAGCAGTTTTGCAGGGCACCATGAATCATCACAGAATCCTGACGTGCACACCAATTTCATCCAATTTGCATCTGACAAGCGTGCGAAGCAACCGAATCAAATACAACATTGCTTTCCTTTTCATCTCAACACAAGGAATCTTTCTGGTTTGCCGAAGGAGTGTGAGTGTGCTGGCAGAGCAGAAAGAGTTGTACATCACGGCTGGGTGCTTCAGTAATCACAAAGCTTGCAGACTTCCTGTCTGCCCTCCATCAGAGAGAGGAACAGAGCGAGATGTGGACTGATGGCATTGCTGATCTTCAGACAGGAGTATGCTGCTCTGCTGTTAACTCAAACCAGCAATTTATGCCGGACCAGTTATGTGATAGATAATCGATTCCAAATTCTTTAAGATATTAGTCCAGAAATCAACTCCTCACATTAGGGACAGAGTGGTAAAGTCACACTTTGAATTCGCACACAGTTTGACTTTGTAACCTCAAGTGCTGTTCAAACCAAGATGAGTAATTGTGTCAACCATTTCTGATTGGATGCCAGAATACCTCAACTCCCTTAATTTTCACCAAACTCAATCCGCTGTTCACCATTGCTGTTGAGCCTTTTCCCCCTCTGGTGTATGCAAATACATATTAGAATTTCTGCAGAAGCAACCATGAATTCCACAGTTTTGTCGCCGCAGAAGCCATAATACCCTCTCCGCATTGCATCTTTTTTTGACTTAACATGTAAACCACTCCCAACATCTGTTAACGGTGTAAACATGCTGTCAGAATTTCCATTCAAAGTGTAGTGAAATGTGTTTTTTTTTCAAATCTGCTTTACAAAATGAGGGAACGGAATTAAAGAGCATTAATGATTCATGTTGCATACAGTGATATTGCAGAATAGGATTGGTAGATATAGTTCTTAATTACTAGGAAAAACTTTAGGTGTCTTTGGCTGAAGCTATGAAGCGTAGTTTTAATAGTTTAAGTATTGAGAGGTCAAATATTGGACTATAATGAAAACCAATCAACCTACATAAATTATAATGTGTGAGATAAACCCTGAAGGAAAAAAAACAGGCATACGTGAAAGGAGCATGCACTTAACCCAGAGAGAATTCCCTTCTTTCTGAGGTGTAATGATACTACTTCTTCTTCTTTTTCTAATTGTATGTTTCATCTGAGCCAATTTCAAAATCAAGGTTCTGGTTTCACATCCACAAGTCAATACATTTTTCTCACAATGTGACTAGTACTGCATTTTTTTTAAACATGTAAAACATTTATAATAAATACTAGTAATTTTTCAGTACTGTAGTATGTGCTATGCTTTTGTAACGTGACAAGCTAAAGATACACGTTTTACACTTTTACTTCATAGCAACTATGACACGTTATGAATTGCAAATGATTTGATCCGGTTTAGGTTGTCTAGATTAGATGCTGTATTATATGGAACTACCCCAACATATTATTGAAGTACTTCAAAAGTCACTATAGTACACTGTGAACCCTGGAGAGCTCAGCCATTTCCTGTTACGCATCAGGAGAGAAATGATGGTGTTCCAGGTTGACGCGGTCTCAACCATGCTGGATTTGGACTTGTCTTGTACTCAACAACAGTGGACTTAGTACAGCCCTAGCTACAAGCATGCTTTATAATGAGATGCAAATTATATATATATTTTTAAGCTTTACAGGAAAAGAAAAAATAAAACATGTCAAAGCATATATGTGCTGAAGAAATTTTGAAAAACTACATTTTAACATTTGAAAATCATTCAATTTTGTTCAACTAAATATAAAAAAAAACTACATTTGAACAGACATACACGTTCAAGTTAAAGGTAAACGTGTTTGATACTTGGACAAATTGGTAATGTTAGAATTCAAATTCTTGTTTTTGGTCTGGTGAAATTTTTTACATTTCTTTCATGGCTAAGTTCTTTGTTTTTCATGGCTTATTCAAATGTGTTGCTATTCGCTGACAAACAGTTTGGGCAGAGATTGGCGTTATCTAATAAGCTTGGTTCATAGTTTTTCCTTGACATCTGTTCGACTGTTTAATTCTTTTTTTTCTCCAGAAGGATCAGAGCCACATGTTTATAGGGGTCAGGGATAAAAAGGGGTTATGACAAACTAACAGTGAAACACTTTTGCTGGGTCACGACATGCTTATCTTTGAAGGAGCCCGCACAGATTGTTGATTTGCATTTCAATGCTTTTGGCTCGCTGTGCAGTTTTAAGTACACATTAGAGCTTGCTGTCAGGTCAAATGAACCAGTTCTACATAAGTAAGCGACAGGCGGCTGGACTTTCCATTTATTCTGTACAATACACAAACTCTGAAGTCAACTGAAGTGCAGTGTCAGCTCCGAGCTCCCTGAACGCAGTCAAACAACTGGCAACATTCCACCGGCCATTACCAGCTAGCAGGAAAACTGCCTCCGCTAATGCAAACACATTGGAGGAAGATGAGAGCCTGGCTGCTGTTTCCTGCCCACGGCCTGACATAAACTACTCACTATTTCATATCTAGGAAATATGACAAGGAGTTCATTATTGTAGTCATGATGCGCTGGGCAAACCAAATCCGCTGGTCAGATTGCACTTTATTTTAAGACACCTGTCAAATTTTTATACTAAAACCCTTCCAGTGTTTGGCAAATCTACAGGAGGGGAAAACTTGAAAATTTATTAAGTGAAAGTAAATGCATATGCAAGCGTACACAGTGCGAGGCCAGTCTGTATCAACATCATAGGGTAAATTTCTTTAGAGGTTCTTGTTAAGGTGACGTATAAAATCCAGCTGGCAGCTCCAGTCGATGTATACAGTGTGTTTATGAAGTTTGCAGAAGTGTTTTTCCCCAATAATGCCTGGATTGAGTCACGCAATAAGAACATCTCAGCACACACACACTACACAGTAAACCTGTCTCCAGCCCTTTCAGGAGGTGTTGTGTGTGGTTTGCTATAGAAATTAATTCCTATTTTTTTTATGCTTCGTGTTTTACCAAATAGTTTTTGTTTGAAATAAACTCACGATATGTCAAAATGTAGTCTGCTCAATTAGAAATTTATCAAGCGGAAAAGTTTTCTTCCTGTGAATTGACAGGTTTGGTTCGCACAGATGACTGAGTTCATTTGAACAAAGTATATGATTTAATGACTATTTTTGGCAACATATAGAACATTTGACTTATAATTTTGATAATAATTAAACCCCTATGCTGTGTTCCACAGGATATAGAGTAACCCGAGCACATGTTAAATGATCGTTTGTGAAGCTGCTTTGAAGCAATCACCGTATAAAGTTTGATTGACTTTGATTGATTGAAGTTTTTTGTGATATGTATTTAGTAATGCTTAGAATGTAATATTTCTCAACATAAAATACATGTAATGTGAAGAAACAATTAATTAGAAAAAAGTATGACATTGTATAAAAATATGTCGTTATGATGCACATTTATAGCCTCAGTGTTGTCCCTCAGATTTGAGCCATTTTCAACAAGGAATGTGATTCTGTTAAGGGACATTTCATAGAACTCTAAGACTCTGTGAGTGAGTCTGATCACCGAGACTGTATGTAAGTGTATGAATATGATCTTTACATCAGTGTGGGGCCATCATCCCATGAAGTGCAGTGATTAATATCTGTAGTGTTTGATGGAGGGAGATCAGTGAGCCTTTAAAATACACCACTCTTTTATCTGATTTTCATGCAGGCTGCTCTTCTCTCTCACAGGCCAGCTGTCTGAAAGCCCCACTGTATAATTGATGTGCTTTCGCAGGGACAAGCAGCTCGAGCATACACAGAAAGAGTGTAAAACCTCTTCCTCTGCACCTCTACTTTACCCATTCCTATGTCTCTCATTACTTTAATGGCATGACTTTTAGAAAATAGCCTAAACATTGAGTGTAATGTGTTGTAAATAGATTTGGCGTGTACTGAAACAGGTCTGGAGAAGGTTTATCAGCAGTACGGTTACAAGGACCTTGTCTACCATGTATTTATCAACCCCTGACTAGTGATCGAATCAGAATTTACCCATGTTTCATTACATTAGCGTACACTAGGTTTGCCTAATACTGACATAATAAAAGAAAGTTTGAGAGTTCAGGGTTTCCGCTGGGTCTTAAAAAGTCTACAATTTAAAAGCCAGAATGTTAGACCTTAAGAAGTCTTAAATTCACTGTTCTAAGTCTGAAATAATTTTTCACAGGTTTTTTTCTGAAGTTCTTGTAAAGCGCATCTTATATGTGCTCTTAAATGTAAAAAAAGAACATACAAATGGTAGTTAGTGTTGCCAGAGTTTTAGAAAACTTTTGTGAATCCTTAAAAACATAAAATGGACGTTTAGCAATGCCATAGTGTGAGAAAAGTCTCATATACAATCAAAATCGTAAAAGTAATGGTTAGGGTTAACAGAGAAAATACTTGCGAAAACTCATATATGCTCAAAATCTTAAAGGTGACCATTAGGGTTGCCAGATATTGACTCAAAACTGTTACAAAAATGTATACGTCATTGTAAGGGTTGCTAGAGATTGAGAAAACACACCTACAGTAAATGTTAAAAATAATAAAAGTGATTGTTCAGGTTGCCAGTTTAAGAGTTTGAGAAAATGTCTTGGTTACATCTGTAACCTCGGTTCCCTGATGGAGGGAACGAGACGTTGTGTCGAATGACGACACTGGGGGTTCGCCCTTCAGAACCATTAGACTCTATGCTATATTCTAAACGCCAATGAAATTGCGCGAATGAATTTCAGAATGAAATAGCATGCTTGCCTCCGCCCCGAAGCGGGGTATAAAGGGAGGAAGCTTGCTCCATTCATTACCTTTATTCTGAGGAGCCCAGAGCAAAGTTGTGGCATAGGGAAACAACGTCTCGTTCCCTCCATCAGGGAACCGAGGTTACAGATGTAACCAAGACTTTCCCTTTCTGTCGTTCACTTCGACGTTGTGTCGAATAATGACACTGGGGGTCCCTGTTAATTCCCGCCACAACTTTTGGCTGCCGTCGTCTGGTGCTGGCAAAACAAATTCTGGCAGGAGAGACGTGCCAGGCAACGCTAAGCAATCACCAAACCCTCCAGTGGTATACACAAGGGTTCCCATCCGTAGAGAGGAGTAATCCTTTCTGTCCGTAGTCCCTGCGGTGTTTAGTTACTCAAAAACTTGGAGATAACACAGGGTACCGGAGAACACTGGGAGCACTTAACTAAACAAAGCGTAGCGGAGTAACCTCACCTATAAGGGGAGTGTAATAATAAAGTCTCACCGCAGGGAGACATAGAAAACAAATGTTCACACACCTGGTAGGAACATAGGGTTAAGGCCCAAGGGAACACTGCTACTTGGGCAGTGGAGCTAACTTGGAAGAGCACAGGGATGAAGAATCACCAAGTGATATAACAGTCTTCTTGCCTGTTGAAAGCTGCTCCGTCCAGCTTGTCAACGAAGGTGCCAATGATGGAAGAATCCTTCCCGAAGGGGAAGTAAGGGATCTGGACTCACCTCTGTGGAGGGGAGCAGATGGCGCAAGCAGACGCAACCAGCTACTAAGTCATGCTCTGAATGACGTGAGATGATGCTGGCTCGACACCGAGATTGTAAAACCGTGCGAAGGTATTAGGCGTCGCCCAACCCGCAGCTCTGCAGATGTCTGTTAGTGTAGCGCCTCTAGCCAATGCCCAAGAGGAGGAAACCCCTCGGGTGGAGAGAGCTCTCACACCCAGGGGGCATGGTAAATGCTGGGAACGATACGCCATGAGGATGGCGTCTACGATCCAGTGCGCTAGCCTCTGTTTGGATACAGCATTTCCTCTCTGCTGTCCTCCATAACAGACAAAGAGCTGATCAGAATTTCTGAGACTCTGACTACGGTCCAAGTAAGAACGAAGGGCTCGTACTGGACATAAGAAACCAAGGGTTGGGTCTTCCTCCCTGTGGGGGAGTGCTTGCAGGTTCACTACTTGATCTCGAAAGGGAGTGATAGGAACTTTAGGCACGTAACAGGGCCGGGGTCTCAAGGTAACGTGAGAATCCCCAGGTCCAAACTCTAAGCACCCAGCGGACACAGAGAAGGCTTGTAGGTCTCCTACCCTCTTGAAGGAAGCAAGTGCTATCAGAAGTGCGGTCTTCATTGAAAGATGAGAACGATCCGACTCTGACAGAGGCTCGAAGAGGGCTAATTTAAGTCCCACTAGGACCACCAGGAGGTCCCAAGAGGGGATAGAGTGCGGTCTGGGTGGATTCAACCTCAGAGCGCCCTTTAAGAACCTAACAATTAGGTCGTGTCGTCCAAGGGATCTACCATCAATAGGAAGGTGATGAGCGGCAATGGCGGCTACATACACTTTCAGTGTTGATGGAGATAGATTCTGCTCCAATTTCTCTTGGAGGAAGGTCAACACTGTACTAATCGTGCAACTCTGTGGAGTTTCCCCATGGGAAACACACCAGGACGTGAAGATACGCTATTTCAGAGTGTAGAGTCTCCTCATGGAACGAGCTCTAGCATTGGCAATCGTATCAACCACAGCCGAGGGAAGGTTGGCTAGGGTTTCATCATCCCGTCCAAAGGCCAGACATGGAGGTTCCATAGGTCTGTTCTCGGGTGCCATAACGTGCCTCGTCCCTGAGAAAGAAGGTCCTTCCTCAGGGGAATCGGCCAGGGAGGAGTCGTCGTCATGTGAGAGAGCTCCGAGAACCAGATTTGGTTGGACCAGTGGGGTGCAACACAAAGGATCTGATGCTCTTCCTCCCTGACCTTGCTCAGAAGCTGAGCAATGAGACTCACTGGGGCGTACTTCCTCTTGTCTCGTGGCCAATCGTGGGCTAAGGCGTCTGCACCGAGAGGGGCGTCGGTCACAGCGTACCATAGCGGGCAGTGGGTGTTGTCCTGGAATGCAAAGAGATCTATCTGTGCTTCCCCGAACATGACCCATATCTGCTGGACCACGGAGGGGTGAAGTCTCCACTCTCCGTTGGCAGGAATCTGTCGTGAAAACGCATCTGCTGTACGATTGAGAATGCCCGGTATGTGAGTGGCGTGGAGAGATTTGACTCTCGGCTGACTCCACAGAAGGAGGCGTCGGGCGAGCTGTGACAGTTGCCGTGAGCGTACTCCACCCTGTTGATTGATGTACGCTACTACTGCTGTGTTGTCTGTTCAGACTAACACATGTTTGTCCTGTATGAGGTTGTAAAAGCACCGAAGGGCTAACAGGACTGCCATCAGCTCTAGGCCGTTGATATGCCATCCCAGTCGAGGACCCGTCCACAGACCTGAGACTGTTTGCCCATTGCACACCGCACACCAGCCCAGTTTTGAGCCGTCTGTAGTAACGACTATACGCCTTAAAACCTGCTCCATAGTTACTCCGAGTATGAGAAAGAGGGGGTTGTACCATGGGCTGAGTGTGCGTTGACATTCCGGAGTGACAGCTACCCGGAGTCTGCCTGTGTGCCACGCCGTCCTTGGGACTCTGGAATGAAGCCAATGCTGAAGTGGTCTCATGTGCATCAGGCCTAGACGAATGACCGCTGAGGCAGATGCCATGTGCCCCAGGAGTCTCTGGAGGAGCTTCAAGGAGACCAATGACCTTGTTCTGATAGCGTTCAGAGAGGTTAGCATTGATTGGACGCGCTCGTTGGAGAGGCGTGCGACCATTCCTACTGAGTCCAATTCTATTCCCAGGAAAATGATACTCTGCACGGGTGAGAGTCTGCTCTTTTCCTGGTTGACCCGAAGTCCCAAACAATCTAAGTGCCAGGGCACTATGTCCCTGTGTGCGCAAACTAGGTCTCGAGAGTGAGCTACAATCAGCCAGTCGTCGAGATAATTTAGAATGCGGATCCCCTCTTCTCTGAGAGGTGATATTGCTGCCTCGACCAGCTTGGTGAAGATGCGTGGTGACAGGGACAGGCCGTATGGGAGGACTTGTACTGATACGATTTCCCTTCGAAAGCAAACCGAAGGAAGGGTCTGTGTCGAGGGAGAATCGATACATGGAAGTACGCGTTCTTCAGGTCTATAGCCACAAACCAGTCCTGATGTCGAATGAACGTCAGGATGCGCCAATGGGTGAGCATCTTGAAAGGTATGCAGTGAATATATTTGTTCAACACTCGCAGATCCAAGATGGGGCGCAATCCCCCTCCCTTCTTGGGTACTGTGAAGTAAGGGCTGTAAAACCCTGATAACGTCTCGTCCGAGTGGATGGTTTCGATCGCCTGTTTGGCCAAGAGGGTGGAAATCTCCACGCGAAGTACGGAGGCACCGTCTCCTCGAGCTGAGGTGTAGCGAATGCCCCGAAACTTGGGCGGGCGTTTGGCAAACTGAATGGCGTAGCCGAGACGGATCATCTGGAGTAGCCACCTCGATGGGTTGGGAAGTGTAGCCCACGCTTCTAATCTCCGTACGAGGGGTACTAACGGAAGGATCTTCTTCTCAGTACTGAGGGGGTTGTGGCTGAGTGTGTGAGTGTAAGGAAGGACGACGTCCCTTACCTGAAGTTTTCTCACCTTTAACGGTTCCAGCTGGCACGGTTGGCCATCTACTAGAGAGCCTTGAGGTGCCTGTGGAGGGAGCATAAGCATGAAACCCAGGGAGGATAAAGTTTGCTCTTTTACTAACAAGGTGGGGGGTACCAGGCCCCCAGAGGGACCTGGCGGTTGGCGAGACGGGAAGGGATCCGTCCCGCTCCGACTCGGAGACGTTAGAAGGCCTGCTCGAGTTGGACCTGTCAGCTTCCTCCCTGGATTGAGGCCATCAGGACCGCTTCGAAGCCTTTGGGTCCTTAGGGGTAGACTGACGACCTACCGCTCTCCTGCGCTTTGATTGCTGACCACGATTCTTCTCCGAGGTGAACTGGGAGGATGTCGGCTTTGCAGGAGGCGGCGGCAGTTGTTTGGCTGAAGCAGGTGGACGAGATCGCGATGACCAAGGTGTGATCGTATCACGCCAAGGCAGGATGTGTTTGATTGCCTCTGTCTGCTTCTTCACGGTAGAAAACTGTTCAGCCAGGCTCTACACCGTGTCTCCAAACAACCCCCCTTGCCCGATGGGAGCGTCGAGCAGGCGAGCCTTCTCGGTGCCCCGCATCTGGGCAAGATTCAACCAAAGATGGCGTTCCTGGACCACCATAGCTGACATCGACCGTTCCAGAGCTCGGGCCGTCACCTTCGTTGCCCGGAGAGCGAGGTCGGTGGCGACCCGAAGTTCCTGCATTTGCTCTGGACCGGCAGTACCCTCGTGCAGCTCTTTTAGTACCTTGGCTTGGTGTACCTGCAGGATGGCCATGGCATGCAGGGCGGACGCAGCTTGTCCAGCGGCATTGTAGGCTCTTGCCACTAAGGACGACGAGACTCTACACGCCCTGGAGGGGAGCTTTGGTCGTTCCCTCCAGGTGGCAGCGGTCTGTGGGCACAAATGTACCGCTACAGCCCGGTCCACCTGGGGTACAGCGACATATCCCTGGGCTGCGTCACCATCGAGGGTAGTGAGGGTTAAGGAGCCACCGTCCCGAGAGCGTGCTGAAAAGGGCGCTCTCCAGGATTTAGTAAGCTCCTCGTGCACCTCAGGAAAGAAAGGGACTGGGGCGACACGCGGCTTGGAGTCACGTGTCGATCCCAGATACCAATCATCTAACCGAGAGTTTTGGGGTGACGGTACCGAGGGGCACCGAAGTCCAATACTCTCGGCCGCCCGAGAAAGCACAGCTGCCATCTGCGCATCAGACTCAGATACGTTTCCCCCTCCAATCGGAGGGGGCTCCATTTCGTCCTCCTTTGCATCAGACAGCAGCAAATCGCCCTCCGATGCTGCGCCTGACATTTCCTCTTCCGTACTTCCCCGCCGGGTAACGGAAGAACCGCCACCGCAGGGCAGTTTTCCCAGGACCCTATCGGAGACTGCGGGCTCAGAAATGCTACGAGAGAGATAGGTGGACTGCCAGGAAGTGCAAGGCAGCGAACCGTCCCCATCTCTCGAATTACCCGCATCGCTCGCTTCACAGCTCGCCAAAGGGGAAGCTGTGTAAGCGTCTGATGCGGTTGCTGTCGGCCTCAGAACGAGAGCCGACAGCCGTAACTGCAACATCCTGATCGGCATGCTCTCGCAGTGAGAGCAAGAACCGCTTACGAATGCCGCCTCGGCGTGGTCACGCCCCAAACACGCCGGACAGCAATCGTGCCCGTCAGTGGGTGGAATGTGCCCACCGCACCCAGCTCTGCAAACGTTTTCGGTTTGAAGAAATTGCTCTTTATATTAGACTCTTTGGTTGAATGAAGACTGCTGAAGCGCCCAGGGGATGAGTCACCGCAGTGAGAATCCAGCTGTATACGCCGTCTTGCCAACAGTAGAAGATTTTTCTTCTCCAGCACCAGCATACGCGGAAGGGCTCTGAAGAGTGAAGGTAATGAATGGAGCAAGCTTCCTCCCTTTATACCCCGCTTCGGGGCGGAGGCAAGCATGCTATTTCATTCTGAAATTCATTCGCGCAATTTCATTGGCGTTTAGAATATAGCATAGAGTCGATTGGTTCTGGAGGGCGAACCCCCAGTGTCGTCGTTCGACACAACGTCGAAGTGAACGTCAGAAAGGGAACCTCCGTTAATATAATAGTGATGGTTAGAGTTTCAAAAGCACACTTTTTATTATGCAAAAATGTTTGTCACTCAGACCACCTTCAACACGGTGGATCGAACCGGTGACCCTCCGATCACAAGTCCATCTCCTTATCCACCGGACCACAACTGCTGATCGAACCCTCCAACCTTGAGAAATGTTGAGAAACATGGTTAGAAAAATTACCCAAATCCTCGAACAAAATGAAAGAGCAAGAAAAGTGAATTAATGTGAACATAATGTTTGTGTTCATTTAACTTCAACATATGTTCACTCTCTCTCTCAGTGTATAGTGTCTGCTGTGTGAGAGACAGAAGGCTAAAGGCTGAGTAGTCTATTCTCAGGAGAGCTGGCTGATTTGTGCAGAAAAGCTAATTATGAGTGCCTTTATGACAACTGTACAAAAGGTGTTTTCCCCTCATTTTAAAAAGTTCAGACATGACTGTGCCATGTGAATCACAAATGGACAATAATTGAAGGATTAAGAAACATGACATTCACACATTTTTAATGACATGTTGAAACAGAAGAATGTGAGGATTTTTATGGACCAGAACAGAAAAGAATGAACTTTAAAGCTTCAAAATGATTTATGGAGCCATTCACAAATATTTCTGTTCAAAAATATATTTAAGAAAAAAAACCATATACTGTATAGAATGTATTATAATTTCTTGAGGAAGTTGGTAGTATACTGGTTAATAGAGGTTACAGCTTAACATAACAGCCGCACTGTAAAACCATTGATAAAAATAATGATCAAAAATAGGAATAGAAGTTAATAAGCCAAACAATGAGACCCATTATGGTAAACCTCGCATAATAAGATAAAAAAAAATATATTTTTAAGTGTCTCATATCATTGGGATATCTCCTGGTAATTGACTACAAGTTAGTTTGGTATCAAGAATTGCAAAAACAAGGGCTTTTGAAAAAGCACATACCTTTAATATAAAATATTGATTTACTAGAACATAACAGCTTACACTTTAAGTGTTTTTTGAATGTTACATGGCACATTTTACATGTTACTTTAAATTAAACATCAGGCAGGTCAGTCGGAATCCAGTGAAATGATGATACAATATAATACTCTATTAAAGCAGGCAGTCTGGAGTCTCCTTGGTCTGTCCTACACGCAAGATTACTGTAATCTCTCCTCACACTCACTACACCTGCTTCTCCTCACCTATTGGCTGGCACAGCCGTAATGAGAGCGCTGTTTTTTATGAGCGACAGCAGAGGTCGGAATTAATGGTTGATGAGACGGACGCCCTGCGAGATGTGAAACTGGCTCCTGGGGCAGACAAATGCTTTCCTAATGAAGCCTGGCACTGCTCATAGGTTATCGATGCGTGTGTGTATTGGTTCCAAATGAGACAAACAGATAATAACTGATTTGGTGCTTGCAGAATCAGAAAAACCTATAATGATCAGTTCATTGGTGTGAGTTGGTGCTTTTTTTATGAATGCGTTTCTATCTGCACTTGCTTTTTCTGCTGTAGACATTTTGATAGCTTGCTTGAATATTCCTCCAGTAATGAACGGCTGACTGTTTAATGACTGAATCTGTGAATGGTCGATAACATAGCTGCTAATAAGAAATCAGTGTCAGAGGGAAAAAAGGAGATGGATTGAATAGCAAATCAAATTACTTGCTACTCTATCTGTCAGACTAACTATCATGAAGAATAAATATTTTGAAAGTTTGAAATCACACTTTTCTATCTGTTGAATGAACCGATCGAATTAACTTTTTCCAATCAACAGCTCCTCTGCGTAAAGTTCTTTTTCGTTATCAAACTAATGTTGTCCAGTCTTACTGTGATTGCAAGCTTTTTTCCTCAGTTGTGTGCAAAGTATCTATCTTGTTCATCAAATTTGTTTTCACAACAAAAGACAGCTAGAAAATAAGCTAAATATTTACTTATAAAACAACATAAAACAATATATATATCATGTCAATCGTTATATAAATAAAAGATAGATATATTAGACAAATAAAGTTTTTTGTTTGTGAAATATCTTTTAGATTGCGTTCAAAATGCACATAATTAAATACTGTTGGTTGATTGGGAGTGTTTGAATTGTTTGTAAGTGATGATGAACCGTGGAACAATTAGTAGGTTTCTCTTATCAAATGAAAAACACATTTGTCAACCAAAGACATCTATTTTTTATTTTGTTTTTCATTTAATATATAGAAGTTTGTTTAAAAATGAAATTTTCAGCAGAAGTATGTTCGTATTAAAGCTTGCAATGCAAAATATTATATATATACACCATACAATACATAAAGTACATATATGTACATGAATATATGTGTTTTTGTATACTTTGAAATCAGCCAGCAAAAATACATGTCAAGCGACCTAATCAAAATATATTTATGTAACACTTTTTTGTTGTTCTTTTACAATCAATCCTGACTGAAGAAGAAGTGACAGAAGCTTATATATTTATGCTTCCATGAGGGAGACGGTGCAAATGATGATCGGTGAGGAATGTTATCGTGGTCACACGATGAGAAAATTCTAATGACTTGAATGTGTTTGCTTACGACGATGTGAAACCACAAGTTCCAGCCTACGCAAGAGATTATTTTATAGTGTTATTTCTGTATTTTACTAACATGAATGTCATCAATGAGATGCCTAGTTTGCGAACAGAGATCTTCTGTTAACTTGTGTGACTGAGTGGGTTTTGGTGCTGTAGTATTTTAAAGTTTAATTGATTTTATTGAAGGCAACAATTTCCCGTTTTATTTTATGCAATATTTTGTATTTCACATTAGTTTTTTTTAGATAAACACGTGTAATGAGTTAGAGCTGTAAATATCAAGTAAGAAAGCATCAAGGGTTCAGAAGTTATATTTATGTGAAGCTGGATCTTTACCAAGACCACCAACACGAGGTTACGTGAAGAATACAGTTTGTGTGGGTGACCAAACCCTTTAAGTTGCCTTTTTAGAAAATTTGCTCTGAAGTTTTTCTCTGAATTTTGTGAGAAAACTTGTGACCCTAATTAGTGTTTAGATGTGGTTACAGTAGAAGTTGAATCCACGCAAAGCAGAAATCAACTGTAAATAATGATTTTTTTTAAAGGGTCATAAACAAGTGGAAAATGATGGAGAACCAGCAGAACAGAAATATCTCCACGATGGCAGAGAGCAGGAAAGCATGACTCTTTAGTACCTTAGCGGAGAGCTGTGGGATTTATATTGCTCTCCTGTTGGCCATTTCACAGCAGAATGCTTTCACGGCAAAGCTTGGGAACATGAAAAAATAAGCTATGAAACGAGCTGACAAGTAAAAAACACGGAAAAGATGCATTGGTCTGTACCATCGGGATTCCTATTTGTCGAGCTAAAGATAGGATCTCGCTTTGTTTTAAAGATGTCAGATCAGTGGTTAGAAACATGTCCAGTGGTTATGTGTCCACTGAGCTGTTTAATTAGTTCCTACTGCTTATGTACAAACAAGAGCCAAAGCATTAAAATGTCAATGACAGCAGATTTGTTGTTAAGTGTGTGTACAGTTCAGTTAACTCAAAACAGAATAACTCAGAACGTGTGACTGTGTTTCAGACACCAGGGTTGATTTAGAGCTCCCTGTGTGCGTTCCTGAAAACACTTGTGTCATTATCGTGCTGCACTAAGGCTGTAGGCGATCCTAGATGTTTATTTGTGTTATTGTTTTGAGTTACTTTTGTATAGCGAACACTAAGCGTCACAAAACCCTGGAAAGCATTTTAACATGTATACATTACCTCGATTGTGTGGTTTACATTGACTAACATGAATAGAAATCAGTTTCACTTAAACTAGATTTTATAGGCAATGAAGTGTCTAAGATTTAAAAGACTGAGCAGAGGAAATCATTGATTAAGAAAAAGCACACTTCTTGATTCATATATTATTTTGTTTAAGAAACCACAATAAAGTATACTGTAATTAGTTTATTCTTGTAATGTAAAAATGAACAACTAAATAATTACATTCAAGACAATTACATTCATAGCTTGTACTAAATAGACTGGTTTAGCGAAATATTTTTAAAACTATAATGCTCTATATTTACACATTTATCTGAAATAGTTTCTGAGGAAGCCATGCTTGAGGACAAACCATTTTATACTATTAATTGACAAATTTATAAACGTTCATCCCTGAAATTTGTAAAGAATAAAAAAAAGTTTAAAAATCCAGAAAATACATTTATTTGGGAGATTCAGAACCAGCAAATGTTGGTCTTTTTACGGTGTGAAAAAAAGAAGATCAGTAATAATAAAAGATTTTAAACCCTTAACCAGGAAATTCTCAAAATGTCAGTGTCAGGACTTAAAATTCCCTGAAATGAAAAAGACCTGCTGAAGACTCTGTTTTAACCCTTCAATTGCACAAAATTAAAGCTAAAACTTATGCACTTTTTTTCAGTGTTCACAATAACAAAACCCCAATGTCTTTTTGTTTGTCTCTGATTGCACTTTAATCTTTTCCCAGAGCAAATCCTAGATCAGAAATTAAAACAAAATAAAGATAAACTAGTTTGAAATTATTTCTTTGCCATACACACATTGATTTTCAGTAGAAGGGAGGGGGGGGAGGGGGGGTTAAATTTCGATTTTGCTTAACGATTGTTTTTTGGCCGATATCACACAGTCCTAATCTCTGTCAGTGATAACCTGTGTAACCTGAAGTCCTACTCCATAGCATTTCAGCTGACCACGCCCCTTTCTCTGGGATTTTCAAGATGAAGACACCTTGTTGTATTCATGGGGTTATGTGAAACTCTCTTCATATCTTGGAAAGCTTTTGGAAATATATTTTTTGAGAGTTTGGACTCTTCGATATTTTGCATCTTTCCAGACTTCTCATTGGTTTCATGCTAACTTGTTGGAAACAAAACTAGCTTGTAAATTCAGAATTTTTCATTAATGAAAAAGCATCAGTAACATGTCAACAGGTGCCTACCTTTCTATACCTATCTCACAGTGTCGAAAGAAGAGAGAAGGAGAGAGAGAGAAAAAAGAGAGATGAGAAATGTGCTGTTAAGCTCGTTTGTTAATGCCTTCAGACAGAGCCTCACAGCTCAGTAAGACAAGGACACTCCTCAAGGAGAAACACTTTACTCTGATGCTTAAAAAGGGAGAGACCCTTCCAAATCTTGAATTTATTTCCCACCTCATGTATACTGTATTTCAGATGACCCAGAAGTCAAATAATAGCCTACAAGCTGAGGAAACTTGAGTAAATTCATCCATGGTTTTGTATTAATCTTTAAATAATTAAAGAGGGGGAAATATGGAGCAGAGGAGGAGTTGGTTGTTTTGTAACTGGAAGGTTGGCGGTTCGATCCCCGCCAGGTTCATTCTGCCGTTGTGGCCATGCGAAAGCCACTTCACCCACATTGCCCTGTTTGGATGTGTGTGGCTGGTGGAGGGTGTTTGATGGTGTGCAGGAGGACGTCGGCGCAGAATGACACCACGTCCTGTCAGACTGCCCCAGAGCAGCTGAGGGCTACCAAGGTTGTCTTTGAGTGTCTAGAAAAGTACTAAGTTAATTACAATTTTATGTTATATTTTATTTGTTCCATTTTGCATATGGAAAGTACGAGTATTCATGGCTTCTAAGCTGTGTGATTTTCTTATGTTAAAGAAGTACATAACCAACAACTGAACAGTCAAGGTAGATAAGCATCAGACAGATGAGTTCCAGCAGCTTTTTACATTTTAGAGTAACTGATTCAAATGAACCCTTTTTAGCCCAGCGAAGCATAGATCATGGACTTGGATTAAACCAGGTGCTATTTTCTAATCGTAATGGTAGCAGATTTAACTAAAAATTATAAACTTTTATTGTTTGGCTATTAAAACAAGATCTTTCGATGAAGTATGCCTGATATCCCTTGCATCTGCAACAGACATGTGACCTACAATGTTATTCTGAAATGAGAATGCAGTTCCTAACAATTCCCTTGGTCTTAGTACACTATACAATATTGAAAAGTTATTTAAAAAAAAATTGCCCTTTTGTGGCAGGTATAAAAATGCTACTGATCTAATCTGATTCACGTATCTATGCTATGCTAAAAGTGCGATCAACAGAAGCGAATGTTTTGTAGAATGACTGAGGAAGTGGAATGCTCCTCTTAAATATCAGCAGTAGAAATGTTCAACATGTAAGGTTTCATGTCACCTATTGTCCCGGCATACAGCAGCAGCGCACTCAGTGGTAATTACTGCAGAAATATAAATATCACGACCAGGTTGTCAAGCATTTTCTATGAACCACACTCCCATATTTCCCTCATGGTGGTTGATAATATTGCTTTCCCTTTTTATCATTATTCCTGACATCATTACTCATAATTTTCCTCTTTCATTGGCAAGTGAGCTAGCAAGTTGTTTCAGCACTACAGATAAACAATGATCAAATTCCATTCTTAAGTGTTGTAGACATGGATTTAAAAATAATACATATACATTTCAGCTTTTACAAGAAACGTGGATCTTGTTTGCACCAAACTCAAATGGCCAAAATATTATTTTTACTCAATAATTCATGAAACTGCCCAATGAATTTGCACTCACAAACTCAGTTTTTGTTTGTATGCATTCTCTGACCATGTGCTCTCAATTACTCATTTCGTACTCGCGTTTCCATTTCTTGTAATTCCAGTTTCATGTAAATGGCTTGCTCCAGCATCACTATAGGTCCAGAAGCTCTGATTGAAAGGTCTTCCTCTGTCTGATCTAAGAGAGGAAATGTCCCTAAGGTGTCAGGTGAATAAAGTGTACATTGACACAAATATACAGCCGTTTAGTTTGATGTCTTAAAAAGAGATCGCATTTGTTTATTCAGAGTGGTTATGATATGTTTTTGAACACATCTTTGAATATGTGTTCCTCTCTAACATTGATTGGCTAGAAGATGAGCTGTCATTCAGAGCTGATGGCCAATGGAGATGCTAGATTTACAATAAATTTATCTAGTACGAAATGGATATTATTTTCATAGATACCTTAAATAATCACACCAAACAGTTAGAATTGGTCATCAGAACACTTTCGCATTTTTTTCATTTACCGTAGGTATTTTTAAGTGTTCAACTTTGCCAATGTGTGCACTCTGCTCCTAGACAGCTTGATTTAACTTAATTCAACTCTTTTTCCAATTCATTACAACACCGGTAATGAGATTAAATGAGTTAAACAAAGTAATTTAACAAGCGCAAATGCCATAGGGGATGTTCTTACAAAGACATGAAAAAGGACACGCAGTTCTGCATGTTGTTGTTTTTAAGAGCTCTTCACCCCAAGCAATGGTGAAACTCAGCAGTGGTTAAAAACTTCAGGATGTGGCGTGAATCACCAGAACCAGGCCTGTTTCTGTCACAAAGCCTGTGGGAATGCAGCTCTGAGAGATTTCATTAGGCCAGTGAGCAGTTTTTCATCACGTCCACAGAAATAGTTCCCTCTTTCCACTGACACACATGCACCTGCTAAAAATACACACTTGCTAGTTCACTTCAGCCATTGCCTGTTTCAATTCTACCCAACACACACACAATTACAAATCCCTGTGATTGAGGAGCTCTCAGAAAGGTAATTAAATTTGCCAATGATCCACTGTGCTGGCTACACAAGCTTGCGCTCCGTGGAGAGAAACAGCGACGCAGAAGCTCAATAATAACACTGCGCTCATTCATCTGCAGAGCAGCTAAATTCTTTCATATTTCACCAGCTCTTTTCTAATCCCTGCACGAGATGTTTGGCCTCTATGTTCAGAGAGCAGAGGGTTGACAACAACAACAGACAGTTCGCAAACAGTTGTCTTTGTTTTGTTCCTGTTTATGTTTTTGAACCCACTTAGAATATCTACATAACACGTTTCTCGCCATAGCCACACAATATCCATCCTCAAAACACACATTAGAGGAAACGTGTATATTCAAGTATAGTCAGTTTCAACCTCTCCACCAAGTATCGTTAGCTCAAAGCTGTAAAAAGGCATGCAAGATATAACTGTAGATGTGACTCCTGCTGATTAATTAAAATAAAAACTTTCTTTTGAGCCCCCCTCCTCCACAGATCACTGTTGCCTCTAGAATATTTGCCTCTGAGCGGACTCTGTGTATGCTCCTCATGCCTCCATATCCTCCCACGCTTAAAAAGGCATGTTTAGACTGCTCGTTTCTACATTTCACAAAAATAGCTTTGCAAACATGTTAAACGGTTGCTGGTGAAGCTGCCGCTGTTGGGAATCATATGCTGAACTTAACCAATAGAAAACAAAGTTCCACTACAATCCTTAGTCATGGTAATTTTCTCAACATATGTATGCTACCAGACAAAAGTATGGAATTGCTTTAACATTTCTTTCTTGTTCCTTCTACTCTACTGTTGAAATATTAACTCTATATTTATCATTAAATCTCATGATAAATTATTTCATGGGGGATACTATCAGAATACAATTAATTAAGAGCAATGCAGTTCTTTTTAGACATCAGATGATTTTTGTCCTTGTTTAGTCCTTTTATGAGGTTTTTTTATAACCTTATGAGTTTCCAGTTACCCTACAGGCATGCAGCTTAACGTTGTTTGTCAGGTGGTTATTTGCAGATTAAATCATTTAATGTGGTGCAACAGTGGAGCTTGTACTAACAGTTCCAGGGAAAGATTTGTAAAGATTTTAAGGTTTAAGTTTTGGATCTTTTCGAACCCTGAAGCCTCCTGAGTTAAATGTTGGTTAGCTGGCGGGTTTACTTCAGGGGAAAATAAAGAAAAAACTAATCCATCTCTCCTCTTATTATGGAATTTTTCAGGATTTATCAAAATTTTTCAGGTGTTACCCCCCCCCCCCCCCACCCCCCCCCCCACAACACACACACACACACACACACACACACGCACACTCACACACTTTATTTTAAAGACCACATTTTTGCAGTGCATTGTAGCCCTTGGCCTCGCAAACAAGGCGAGGATGTGAAACCACTGGGGACCTGCTTATACATCTGCTCAAACTAGATACATTAGTTTAATTACAAAGTTTGCAACATGTCTTTTTATCCTCAAAGCATCAATTGTAGTGTATTCTAAGCAGTGCAGTACTAATGAATTTATCAGCACTGACTTGATTGATTAACTGCTTGCATCTTATTTCACTGCTTCAAAATATAAAAGTGGGGTTTTAACTCATCATATGCTGGTCACCACATTCAATGAGTTGAGATGTACAAACCTCAAGGTTTTATAGGCAATGAGCATTCCTTCAAAACATTTTCTAGAACATTTCCAACCAAAGATTAGATTTAATCAGAGTGAGAATTAACCTCATTCAAGCTCCACTGTTACAAATGCTAATAATATTTATAATTAATTATTATTAATATAATATTAATATTCATTCATCTTCATGTCGGCTTCTTCCCTTTCGGGGTCGCCACAGCGGAATGAACCGCCAACTCTCTGGCATATGTTTTATCATTATGATGAGCCCAATAGTATGTGTTCAGGCCTAGAGATACTGTTTGTGTGAGTGTCACTGGCCAGAGCTGCTGGTCTCTAATAGATCGGCCCATTTAGCATCTATTAGCATGCATTAGCATTCATTAGCTCTAATTCCATCCCCTTCAGCAGTGACGGGGGCTGCATTGAACAGACCTCTATAGCAATGAGAGTTCAGAGGAAATGGATAATTGATCGTGAAAAAGCTGTTTTAACATGTCATGGCGATGCCTGAGCTCTAAGTGAATTGGGCAGGTTAGAAAGGTGTTGAAAAAAGAAGGGTTTCTTTTGCTAAGTTCTTTTGGATAGCTCAATGCAGAACGCTCGTTAGCTCTTTTATTACCCGTTTCTTGACTTCATTCATGAGTCTTTGGTCGTTAACTGAACCCCTGAAAAACTGCACCAGGCTACACCTTTAGTTTCCTCCAACACGTACCAATAACTGATAAGTGTTGGAGGAATATGTAACCCCTTAAATACCACGTAAAAAAAGAAAAAAAAAGAACATCAACACAAAAAATGCATTCAAATTTTAAATGCCAGATGGTAAGATCGAGTGAGTGTGTGTCAAGTGGTGTGAACTGTGGGAGTCCAGAATTGAGCTATTTAACTACTTTGCAGTACATTACTTTGTAACAGCAGTAAAAGGGTTTGGGAGAAAAAGTCTTCAGCCTGTTAAATTCTGAATGAATCACTATTAAATCTGATATTTCAAGGGACAAAAACATTTTGTAATAATTATTTTAGCACTGGCATCCAATAAGCTATATTACAATTATTTTAATATAGCTAATTTTGTGTTGTGTAAAACAATTGAGGGAATTTGTTCACGTGTCTTGAATTTAGAAACACAAGTTGTTGATGTGAAAATGCTTGTGCCAGTGAACAATCTAACTCTATTTGTGAATCTTTTGTGGAAATGATGACATCTAGAGGTGGCGTTGTACACTCAAGTACAAATGTAAAGTAATGTTTTAAAACTTAATTACAAATCAGACATTTGATAGATTTTTTTGGATCAGTCAAAGATTGGATCAACCGAGATTTTGCGTAGGTCAAGTGAACTATAAAGAGCGAAGACACTGATGAATTTAATTTGCCCCAATGAGGCCTAACCTTCAGACTCCTTTCAGGGTTTACAGTGTTTTTTTAAATTTCCAGTAGATAGAGTAGACATTTAGCTGTGCTTCCCATCAGAAGCTTTATAAGTTACATACTCAGAATCAACGTTATTAGCTTTATTTAGAAAAACAAATAATCATTTTAGCTAATATTAGCTGGTAGCCTGGTGACAACATCCCTTTATGTCTGGGTATGTCTTTTTTAATTTGAGACATTCAGCTTGTGTAAGCATTGTAAAAAGATGTCTCAGTTATGGTGGTGATGTTACCTCATCATATTGTTCACTTAGTTTTTCTATTATTCTTGAAGAATTTCACATTTTCCACACCTTACAGGTTACATACCTAAACTCATCATCTAAATGTCACAACCTATTATTTACCGTCTCAACAAGAAACGTTGGAACTCTTTACGTTTTGGAACTCCTCATCAGACGGTTGTCTGACTCTGTGGGATTAAGTGTTATCTCTTTCATTGCTATTTGTTAACAGCAGGTTATATAAATAGCAGTTAACATAAACATGGCTCTCTTTGATTTTAACATGAAGCAATATATTCAAAGCGAACGTTTTTTCTTAGTTCCCACTGGTTTATATAAGGTGTTTTCAGAAGCGTAGCGTGGGCACTGACGCCCTTTAACAACCTGGGATTCGGACAATTCAGTCTCCTGATCCAAAAATTACAGTTTTGCCACTTCCTTTGAGTACATTAACAGATGGGAAGGTGCAAAAGACATTCATGGATCTGATGAAACATGTCTGAGTCACAGCAGAGAGGGGCCAGAAACATCTCTTGATTGAATTACATGAAATTGCTAGTGAATGTGAATAAATGGAGCAAACGTCTCCAAAGAACAAAACCGTCCTGCAGAGTGAACTGAATGAATACTAAGTCAATAGCAAATTTAGGATTCCTGCGGGACTGATTCACAACAGAAAAATGTCACTTGGAGGTAGTGGTTCACTGTTGATTGACTGTCTTCTTTACTCAAACTGTTTTCCTCAACTATGCCAAAAGAAAGCGTGACTTGCAGTGATGTGAATAGCCTTTGTCAAGCCAGGCTTTGATTGGTGTGACTCACACAATAGCAAAAGCGATAAACACCATGCATGACTAAAGCGCTGATAGTGGGTTTGCAAGTTTTAGACTGGTTCATTCAGGTTTTAGTCTTCGCCTGTCTTATTAAAATGAGCACAATAGAGCTGCCTGCCTCCCTCCTACTTTCCACTCTCTATGAATATCTCGGAGCTCCATCTCGGTGAAATCTTGGCATAATTCAGACGTACAAATGCCAACTTCTACCTCCAGTCTCTGTCATAACATCCCTGCCTTCTCTTCGGCTATTAAGCTGTCACTTCTTTTTATTTGCTTTTCTGCATTTGTTTGGTTTCAGATTTTTTTGGGATGCAGATGAACTTGATGCAACTGAATGGAGCGATTTAAAGCAAAGATGACACTGATTTAATTGCTTGCAAAACACATCTGATGAAACTTGTGTTCTTGAATTAGATGCAAGCTAGGTCGCTGTGTCCCTATACGCTGATTAACTCACTTTAATTAGAATTGTAATCAAAGCACTTGTGCATGAAACACAGACTCTGTTTGCTGGATTAAGAGTTCTGAACAGATATTGACCTGTCTCTGTAGTACGCACTAGTGTATTGATTTGCAATTTCCTTTCCTGTCGGAGACCTGAAGGAACATTCAAGTTCCCTGAGAAATAAATCATTCCTCCACCTATTTTGCTAACAAATGAACATGATAGAGATACTGTACACCTGAATCATTCCATGAAATTAGCACCTTTCGTGCCCTTCACATGATGTCAACCCTCGTGGAAATGTGAAATTAAATCCTTTATTCGTGAGTAGATTAGAACTTTGACTGCTTTTTGACCTAGTTACTCTTTCACTTGAACATTGTTAAAGTATTTATATTTTAAATATTGCTCTCTTAGAAATGTAATGAGTTATTTACTCTTTTTTACTTTAGAGTTACTGTCAATGAATACAGAACTCTGTTAATTTCGAATGATTTTTGTGCAGTTACACTCAAGGTGTTGCATAATGACTTAAGTGTTGTAACAGTGTGTATATATATATATATATATATATATATATATATATATATATATATATATAGTACTTTATGGTACTTTAGCAACTTAAATATTATCCAAATATGCTGTTTTTCATAGATATAGTCCATTTTTAAACCCTTAAAATGCACAAGACAAGGCAATTTAACTTAAAAATTCAGAAGTGTTTATTCAGGATCATGTCAAGTATCTCCCAAAAAGCCTCATTGTTTGCTGGTACTAAAATCACTTTGAACTCTATACGCTGCAAGTGTAATACCTGCGAAATTAAGGATTTTAATTAATTGATAAGTTTCAGTAACCTTGCATTTTAAATGTGGTAATACATGATAATCACCTAAATACACAGTTTTTGTATTGCTATGAGGTACAGATTACCCAAATTTATCCTTTCTGCTTTGAAAAACATTTAAAAAGGGGCATAAATTATTTTTCGCACATAATGCAAACACTAAGTTTGGCACATCTAATTTTTCTGAGGCACAGGTGTTAGTACCCACCATTCCTAGACCAGATTTGATCTTTGGTATAACAAACATGACAAGTGGAGAACTGAGAACATTAATATTATTTTACAGAGCCAAAACATTCGGTTAATTATGAATACTGCTTTTGAATAATGCGTTTGCCCAATAAGTGCAACTGAACAGGGAATAACTAGACACGAGGTGGAAATCTGTCAGTGACGAGGTGAACAAGACAGAAATGCAAATTGAAACGTGTAATGACATAATCAACAAAAGGCTTATTGAACAGGAAGAACTTAACAAGAATTATAACTTTTGCAAAAAGTTAGGAAGAGCTGGTGAGAAATAGGAAGTGATTGAACTGTAGTACCTTGGCAAAGAGAGTGGTGTCAGAAGGGAGCAGCTTCACTTTATTGTTTAAACTGCCCAACTATGGAGCTAAAATGAAAACCATGTTTCGTCTGCCCCTATGCGGCAATGTTTTTTCTATTTACTTCACCCAAACAGATATTGCTGATATCGCCCCCCAGGATCCATTTTTGGCTGTCTCTGTCCATTCTGAGCCCCCTTTACCCTTCAAAGTCTCACATTCTACCACCATGAATAAACTGTGTTTACAGAATGACCCTAACACTAATATTGCTATGAGACCAGGTGCACACAGGTAATAGCAAGTTGAGGTGTTTTATGTACTATGGTGCCACAATCAATTAAACAATCATCGTATTAGTGGACCTCTAGATGGACTCAAGTACACTTGATGCATAGGTCTCGTAATCTGTGAGTTTCTACATCTATGTCACTGCTGCATCTTGGAAGGCCAAGGGCAGGAAAAGCTCAAAACAAACACTCATATGGATAAGACACACACGTTTACTGATGCACATCAATCTGACAAGCGAATCAGTGCACTGCAACTGAGGTCAGATAAAGCTCAAGCTGTTTAGAGCTGTCCCTGTGTTTTGCTAAACCTCACTGCCAATCAAACAACACAAACTTTGCCGTTTAACAGTCAATTTAAAAATATAGCGTCTGCTATTTCAAGTAAACGTTCTATTAAAGGGCAAATGACAAAAAACGTTATTCATAATGCAACTTTTGCACAGTAAATCGATTAAATCAATTCTTTAAAAGGAATAAAAAAATGAAATCATGGAAATATCAAAATAATGATCGGGGATTTTTTTCACAGTTGGACTGATACTAAAATACATTTCAATGTCCTTCCAATGGAGAATTCTCCCAATCTGTTCAATAAAACCAGTTACAGGAAATGTATCCAATTTTCACATTCATCTAAATTCTTTCATAACCCAGCAGCCACTAGACCCTTCCCAACACACATTTTTCTGTTTTCTGTATTAATAAAAAAAAGTATATTTCACACAATGCTGAAAAAAAGAATTTTGTAGAGAGTTAAGATCATAAGATGTCTCCCAACATTGATTGAGCAAAAATTATATCGTCATGACGTTCAGCTCCATAAAAGTTTGGTTTCACCGAATCAGTGCTAACTTAACTTTTTAAAGTTTACCACAGCAGCTCATTCTCTTGAGCTCAGATACCGTTCTTTCACATCACGAAGATGGAGGAAAAGAAAAAAAAGTTCTTTAGAGAAAATAAATTTGAGCTGAAAGTGGAAAAATTGTGAATATAATAAACAAAAGTATAGCATATATGTTTCAATTTACAAATTTTATGAATCTCATGAACTCATTTATAAGTACATATATAATTGGCACAAATAATAATTGGTAATCATTACATAAGAATAAATACTTACTCAGTGTCTAATATTTCCACTATTTTTACAGGTAATGAATACCTAACAATTTATCTGAATTTGTCTCCAAATCAAATCAAAGAGGGAAATCCCCCTCATTTTTAATGCATACAAAATCTGGCCCTAATTTATATAATATTGTATTATATTGATTTTAATTATACAATAACATTACCTTAAACTGTTCGTGTTTAGAAAATGTTTGCCTTGTTTTGACAATAAGAAAATAGTTAAGAACCACAGCTAATGATCAGCTTCGTGCAACTTTCACTCCAGAGTTAAACCTTCTTTCATTTTTAACAGAAATAAAGATTTGATCATGTCGTTATAGTTATGAATATGGACTTGTATAAATAAAAGTATGGTGATATATTTTTCTATCAGGTCTCAAAATGTTGTTCTTGCGAATGCAAACACCGCTGTGCTTTCACTTTGCTCCTGTGACTCAGACCCCTAGATCCATTGTTCAACAAAACGTAAATTCAAGAAAAAAAACGTTTCTGAAATGTTAAGAAGATGATAGTTTTCAGTGTTTTTTTTTGTGGGAGATTTGTTCTATTCAGGGTACTGTGTCATGACATACAGGATTAAAGCCCAACGCATTGTATGTGGATTTGAGTGAACCAGAACGTCCTCTCCTATCGAGCATGTTTGAAAAGATTGTCCTTGAGTCAAGCTGACGACAAGAGAAGATCAAACATGTTGGGATTAGTCAACGTCCTAGTATGCTGAGCTCAGCTCATGTGTGTCATGACCTGAGCAGAAAACTGTCCAAACACATCCGTCACTGGCCGTACCTTTTTGAGCACACGCTTGGTCCCTGTAGCGAGAGTGCAGTCAGTTTCTTTAAACCACTTTCAGGCTCTGTTTTATTGCACATCCAAACTCATAATCTTATTAATGAACACTATAGTAAAGTTACCAAAAGTGGCCATCTTCAGGTTAAATGTGGTTGAAAATAATAAGTAGAATATGGTGATTTTTAAAGATGTTTGACTACAGCTTTTGAGGTGTTTGGATAAGAACTCATGATCCTCACACCCTCCCTTGGTATTTCCAACCTATCTGTACGACTCCTCTTGAGGAGAGTTCTAGATAAAGATCTTACTCCGAAAAAGTTTTAAAGTCACCTAAGCACTTGAATGAATTTGATTGAAATGTGTGTTTTGCTTATTTATGTATGTTAAATGTTACCAGAGCCAGAGCAAGAGAGACATTTTGCTCCACTGAGAGACAGACACAAGCTCATCCATGATGCCTTTTTCAATAAAACCTAATTTGATTTGACTTCTAAAAGCTTTACTGATTTTTATAAACCTAATAATTGTAATTCAACAAAGCTTTATTCTTATCACTAAGATCTATCGTACATTCATTTTAATTATAACATTACTACAAGGATATGTAGTTTAATAGATTACTGCCTCTTCTTTTCTCATGTAATGCGGCTTTAGTCATCTCTGCAGCAAAACCCACTTTTAAGCATCCTAAATTTTTTCTCTGATTGATATATTTTAGTCAGAGCAGCTCCCAAATTACTTTGCTTGTTTATTCTGTTTGGAAGTGGGATGAAAGAGTACAGCACAGTCTGGCTAATGCATGACGTTTTCATCTGGTCCTTTCTGTTTCTTGCAAAGCTCACCATGGGATCCGTCTCTCACCAGGCCTTCAGAGACTTCTGCTAGAAAAGCTGAAAAATGAGAAGCTGCAGAGACCAAGGTGAGGCCTGGAGGAGGAGAGGAGCTCCCATTGAAGGATGAAACAATGGTGTCATGTCTTCTACAGTCAACATTCAGGTGTGTGGACTTTTAAGTGTTTGGCTAAGAGTGCTGGGGAAAAAACTATTCACTTTTTGTGAATGACCCTAACACCTAAACCAGGGTTCCCCAAATCCGGTCCTGGAGGGCCGCAGCAATGCACATTTTTGTTGTAACTTTGCTCTAGTATGCATTTTAGACAAGTCCCCAACCTTTTTTCTTTGAGCCTACACACATTTCTATAACTACAGAGTACTGGACTCTCTGTCAAACCTCAAATACGTGTGGGTGGCTGCTGTTTCCAGCTTTAAAGCTTTTTGTTTGCAGTTTTCTGCTTTTTTAGCATGTTATTAGAAAACTGGCACTCCTTTTGGATTCGCTCCTAGACTCTATTTTCGCTCATTGAGAAAGTCTTCTCATTCGTTTT
Organism: Danionella dracula; assembly: GCA_900490495.1. Classification (NCBI taxonomy): domain Eukaryota; kingdom Metazoa; phylum Chordata; class Actinopteri; order Cypriniformes; family Danionidae; genus Danionella; species Danionella dracula. The sequence goes on along the minus strand of UELW01000010.1, from coordinate 1,214,011 downwards.
GCTTCTGAATCGCTGATTCAGTTCCACCTGGATCTCCATTCTCCAAGATCTGAATCACCTGAATTCTTGCGATCTCATTGGATGATTTTTCAACAGCAGGCATATTCATTCTCTTATGAGGACTACATTCCCCAGCACTCACTGTACGCCAACTGTTATGGCACTCAGAAATTGTACTATGTGTCAAGATGGTAAGGAAAACTAAGACAATATGGAAGATGGGAAGAGATAAAAACTATATGAAAGATAGTAATACATGACTGGAACTAAGGAATTTGAGACAAACTGAAAACATGAAACGAATGTATCCACTATCCATAAACTTTATCCTCTATTAAATATAGTTAGTTTTTTTTTCAATTATAAATGGAACTGAATAGAGGAATTTCAAAAACAATACAAATACTTATCCACAAAATGATAATTCCTTAAATGCATTTTCTGTGAGGTTTTTTGATGGTGAAAGAAACTTTAGACACTAAAGTCTAAAAATCTGTTTTTCTTAAACATTTGGCATTTAGAGATCTTTGAAAAATCAGTCATTCAACTAAACATAATGTATAAATATAGAGCTTTTTTGCCATTGCTTTAAAAACAATATGCTAAATGTGAATTCTCATAGTTTTGTTCCATGGGATAAATGTTAACTTCAACTCTAAATCTTAATATCATGTAGAAAGACCATTTTTATCATTAACTTGTTTATGTATGCCTGGATTATCCTAATTTGTAGGCAATATCGAGTATCCAATTCACTTATTTTCATGTTTTGTGAACAATACTTACAGATTTAGCAGAACTGGCAATTGCATTGTAAACAGATTATCCATTGTGGTTCAACATCTAAATGATCTTTCTCTCCAAGCCATAACATTCATGTTTTTGTTAAAACCCACATTAGACCGGAATAAAGACAGAAGTGCATACATATAAGTCCAAACACAAGCAACTCAATCAATGTATGTACAGAAGCTAAGTCCTTGTTTAACAAACATCTGTTCAGCAGAAACAGAGTCTAATACTCTCTCAGACCTTTTAGAGGTTCAACAGCACCTCCCATAATCCTCTGCATGAGTCAAGAGAGCACAACAACACAAGAGGATATCAACAAATATATGAGTGTTTTATAAAAACTCTTTCTCTCTCTCTCCCTCTTTCTGTCCTCTCTCTCCCTCCCTTCTCGCTCTCTCTCTAACCCTCTCCATTTTCTTATCTCTCTCCCTCTCTCTCCCCCTCTCTCCCTGTCTCTCTCTCTTTCCTCTCTTTCTCTGTCTGTCTCTCTAACCCTCTCCCTCTTCTTTTCTATCTCTCTTTTTCCTCTCTTTCTCTGTCTGTCTCTCTAACCCACCCCCTCTTCTTTCTCTCACTCGCTCTTTGTAAATTACGTATATGTAAACATTACAATATCTGCTTATATTTTTGTATTAGCTCTGCTTTCAGTTGCTCTTGATATAATCATGGGATCTTTCAGGAGTTTTAATATTGTTATAAGAGATGATTAATGTATATAAATTCTGACCTACCTTCAGATATTCTTCTCGGTTGTTTGGTTTCTTCAGATCCGCAGCGGTGTTATATTAGCATAGCGTAGCATAATCTCATGCTGTAATCATTGCCATTTCTGAGTTAAAACCAGACAATATTAGAATAAACTCAGCTTGAACCAAAACATCTTTCTTATTCATTTCAGCTGCAGACATTAAAGAGAAATGAAGTTTTATGCTAAACTTTGATAAACTTTAACATCTTCCTGCTATCATGACAGACACGCGCCCCCACAGATAGGCAGAATGCATGTGAGTAGCTTCACTGTTAAACAACTTCAAAGGAACGTTACATGATTTTCCTGCACAGTAATAGTGCCTTCAGACTTGAACAATTTGTATTTTAATGGCAAAATAAACACAATCACGCTACGTGGGAGGGTCAAATGGCAGATTTACCCAGAGGCTGGAGGGAGGGGCCTTTGATTTCATTGGACTAGCCCAGTGTCCTTCAAAGAAGTCAACAATGGGCTGCAATTATTTAGTGTTGCGTACCACCAAGAGGTTTTCAAGCACCGCTAGTGGTATGCGCACCAAAGTTTGAGAACCACTGGCCTAGGGGTAGTGAGCATGACAAGCATATTATGTAAGCATATTAATTATACTATCTTTACATACAAAATTAGTGTTATAAATTTATGTTCTGTATATTTTGATCCTGTTATTAAAACAGGCTCAGATGAATGAACTTAGAGATACAAACGTCAAAAAAAAACTTTCTGTAACTTGCTGTTCAAGCTGTTTCTGAACCGATAGAAGTAGGCCATGCCGTGAGAAGAAGCGCTAAAGGCTAAAAGCATCTGTCCAGTGCTTCACCTCACAATCTCACCTGTCTCTATCTCTGTCTCTCTCTCTCTCTTCTCTCTCTCTCTCTCTCTCTCTCGCTCTTTCTCTCTCTCTCCTCTCTCTCTCTCACACACACACACACACTCTCTCTCTCTCTCTCTCTCTCACACCACCTCTCTCTCTCTCTCACACACACACCCATCCCCCACACCCCCCCCCACACTCCTCTCTCTCTCTCTCTCTCTCTCCTCTCTGCTCTCGAATCTCTCCACAATGTCAGCAGACGACTCGGATCAGCTAAAGGCAGTTTATAATTGCTTTTGCATTCGAATTAGGAACAAGGAGTCAGGTTAACTTTAATTAACGCCACAGAAGTCAAGTAAAGGTCTTGAGGAATCAACGTAACACATTCACCTGGCAACAGAATCAAACTTTGCTTTCATCCCTTCAAACTTTTCCTTTATTCACTCCATGTCCACTTTTTATACCTGCAATTAGTGTCACCGGGTGTTTGCCGGGTCTTTTCCAGAACTCGATGAAAAAAGCAATGGAACACAGACCCTGAACTGGCCTCCGATCCAAGCTTAAGAAATCCAACCAGGAATCAGTGCTACCAACTGCAACAATGTACAATCACGTCCGCATAGTGCCTTAAACAGTGTTTACCCCTAACCATAAAGATTCATTCCACTTTTATTCTTCAAAGTAGTAACTTTAGAGGGATTGATACTTGGACTTTGTTATTTCAGTGAAAAGTATGATTAGGAAACCAATTTAAAGTGTGTAAATAACTAGGTTATTTAAGGATTATTAATTAAATAATTCAATTAAATGACAGTTTATAGTGCTATCTATATAATATGGATAGTTCTATAACAATTAGGCACCAAAGGATAGCTTTCCCATATTAAATGGTGTTGTTTCCTATATCATTCAGGCTTTCAGATTCAATTTAAAAAAACAATGCAAAAACAATATCTCTGATAATGGAGCCCGATGTGGGAGTCTGTGTTAAATGAGTCTGTGACTGAGTGTGAGCACACTTGTTAGGCAGCATATTGAGCGCGCTCCTCAGGGAGCAAGAGTTTTTCCTCTGCGAGAAAGATGGAGCCGCGACAGAACAGGGTCAGCAGCAGCACTATCGACACACACATTACTGATCACACGCCAGCGGAAAGAAGCCATTATTGGGAACACAGCGTCTAGGAAACACAAAGAAAGAGGAGCTAGCATCGGGTAAAGCAGCACGGAGGAAGATTGTGCTGAAAAGAGAGAGTTAATTATGTGCGATTATTGTGATTGAAATAAGAGTTTTACTTCATTAAAGTAATGTTTGAATATTCTTAGAAGCTGCTTCCCTTTCCAAGGCACTCATCATACATTTACAATAAAAAATACATATAAAGAAGTATGCACTATGTATGCAAAAAGCCAAACCTTAAATTCTTTTTAAAATGGCTGCAAAACAACATTATTCATTTAAAGGTGGTGTGTCATGTAAACTCAACTTTTTAGAGGTTTCTTGCATGTTGTAGAATTGTTTCCTCATCAAAAACATGCTTCAAATTATTTTATAAATATTTTCTGGAGCTCAAAACAGCTTGTTGGCTGCAGCCACTCTCATTGGCTGAAGCCCCGCCCCCTAACAAATCCGATTGCAGCTCATCTCAATAAAGAATGTGCACTGACTAAAAAGATTGTTTTAGAATGTACTGGGCCAAGAGTGTTTATTAGCTGTTGTTCTGAGGGCCATCGAGCAAAACCCAGCAGGGGGCATGATGGCAGTGGGAGGAACATTGGGCATGTGGCTCACATAGCAGAACTCAACCCTTTGAGGTGCTTCAAAGACAATGTTTACAATAAATACTGCCTTTTGAAGGTTATTAAGGGTGCAGTGATAGTCTAGAGGGGTCCAATGTTTATTATAAATCATTTAAAAGGGGCATGATATGGCAATTAAAGTAAATTGACAACCCTGTAAAAACTGTAGATTTTCTATTTTAAAATGTATGTGTAATTAAACTCATCAAATATTGAAAACAACTAAACACGTGGAGGGGCAAGAAAAAAAGGTAAAGTGAAGGAAACTGGAAAAACAGTGACTAGCAGGAAGTGGAGATAAACGCTAGGGAACAGATGCAGAGAATCCAATTAATCAATGAAGGGTGAAAGCAAATAGAGTTAAAGTAACTCTGAGCGCCTCAACTCAAAGTTCAAACTCTTATTTTTAATATTGTAATGAGGACAATAGTTGTGAGGATTTTTTATTTATGGTGAAACACTAACGTTTATCACAAAGTATAAGTTCTTGGTAAAGACTCAATGGTTTAGACGATAACCTCATTGATATTTAACTTAAGTTTGATTTAAGTTTGAGTGTTTTTTATTCAATTGTAAAAAAATATTTAGCTTAATCCCTTTTAAAATATGTTACATTTACATATGTTGAAATACATTTTGTATTTGTGTAAATAAAACTATATTTAATTCATGAAATAGTTTTCAAATAAAAAAATGTTAGAGAGAGAGAGAGCGAGAGGAGAGAGAGAGAGCGAGAGCAAGAGAAGAGAGAGAGAGAGATAGAGCGAGAGAGAAGAGAGAGAGAGAGAGAGAGAGGAACATCAGAGTGAATGTTTTTTCTGAAACAAGTCTTTGCTTTTGATGAGCTTGCTGAATATTTTTGGCCTTTTGGTTCATCTTTTCTACCGTCATGAAAAGAAGCTTGACTCTCCAGAATCAACCGGAAAAGCAATTTAATGCAAAAGAATAAAATTACTCTCAGAAATATGTTTCCCTTCTTCTCTGAACGTGAGTGCTGAAAGCCAGCGTTTTTCTTTTGATGAGCGGAGAGCTGAGGCTAATCCAGATCTGTCCTCCTGCAGATTTCACAATGTTAAACTCAAGCTTTAATTGTAAGTACTGGATCTTCGATTCCTAGAGAAAAAGCGCTGAAGCACAGAGGAGAACGAAGAGAAATGGCATCAGCAGAGAGAAAGCTGAAGAATTGTGATGGAGGGAGACAGAGCTGTAATTAGCTGGGATCACTGCTCATACTCCTGCTGATCTCTACCTGCATGGTCGATTATCACAGGCTCAACCCGCTGACAATGTTTCACGCATGCATGAGCTTAACACAGGAAGAAGCAATCCTGAACTTATCATTAACTTATCAGCATGACATTGGAAATTGAAATGCTCATATCCAGTTCTTAAGCAATGGAAAAGTGCAATGATAAAAAAAATCTACTCACATGCTAAGATGATTTGTAAAATCTGAAGCTTTCTTTTCATTTATAAAAACTCGGAGCTCACACTTCCTTGTTGCCGTCTGTAAGTTTCTCTTGCAATTCAGAATTTATTTAAAATAAAGGATTTGCATGTTACTATAATTCTTTGAATTCATTATCATTCACCCACATTCACTCGCTGGTGGTGATAAGCTACCTTGGTAGCCCTCAGCAACCCTGGGGCAGTCTGGCATAAAGTTGCTGCCATTCTGCGCCAACGGCCTCCTGACCACCAAACACACCCCCACCAGTCACACACATCCACCAAACACACCCCACCAGTCACTCACTCCACCACCAAACACACCCCACCATCACACCCCACCATCCACACATCCACCAACACACACCAGTCACACACATCCACCAGTCACACCCCACCAGTCCTCACATCCACCAAACACACCCCCCACCAGTCACACCCCACCAGTCACACACATCCACCAAACAAACCACACCAGTCACTCACATCCCACCTCACACCCCACCAGTCACTCACATCCACCAACACACCCCACCAGTCACACACATCCACAAACACAACCACACCAGTCCACACATCCACCAAACACCCCCAACAGTCACACACATCCACCAAACACACCCACCAGTCCACACACACCCCCCAAACACCCCACCCCACCTCACATCCACCAGTCACACCCCACCAGTCACACAATCCACCACACACCACACCAGTCACACACATCCACCAAACACACCCCACCAGTCACACACATCCACCACACAACACCCCACAGTCACACACATCCCCCAAACACACCCCACCAGTCACCGACATCCACCAAACCACCCCACCAGTCACCGACATCCACCAAACACACCCCACCAGTCACTCACATCCACCACACACCCCACCAGTCACACCCACCACCACCAGTCACATAAATCCACCAAACACACCCCACCAGTCACCCCACCAGTCACATACATCCACCAAACACCCCACCAGTCACACACATCCCCAAACACACCCCACCAGTCACACACATCCACCAAACACACCCCACCAGTCACACACATCCACCAAACACACCCCACCAATCACACACATCCACCAAACACACCCACCAGTCACTCACATCCACCAAACACACCCACCAGTCACACCCACCAGTCACACCATCCACCAAACACACCCCACCAGTCACACACATCCACCAACACACCCCACCACCCACCACATCCACCAAACACACCCCACCACTCACACATCCACCACACCACCCCACCAGTCACACACATCCACCAACCCCCCCACCAGTCACACCATCCACCACCAACACACTACCAGTCACACCATCCACCAAACACACCCCACCAGTACACACATCCACCAAACACACCCCACCTCACACGCATCCACCAAACACCCCACCAGTCACACCATCACCACCAAACACACCCACCAGTCACACACATCCCCAAACACCCCCCTCACACACATCCACCAAACACACCCCACCAGTCACACACATCCACCAAACACACCCCAGTCACACAATCCACCAAACACACCCCATCAGTCACACACATCCACCAAACACACACACACCACAACCCCACCAGTCACACACATCCACCAAACACACCCACCAGTCACACACATCCAGACTGGGCAATGTGGGTGAAAATGGCTTGCTCAGGTCCACAACGGCAGAATGGATCTGGATCTGTTGAAGATCTGTAACCTCTCCGGTTACAGAGTCAACCACTTCCCCACCACCTTTCCACCCTACCTTTTACAAACATAGCAACCCTAAAAATACTTGTAATTTACCAAACAAGAGCTGATGCACCAAAAACAACAGAAAAGAGAAGGAAGTTAGTAAGGGACATAGTATCAAGCAAGCTTGGAACGAGGATGAAAAATGGTGGTGGAAAGCAAGTATGACTTACAAAAGAACAAATACAGACCTCTTGCAGGAAATTATTGTTGAAGTCAACTATAGAAAAGAGCTGTTTCGTTGAAATCAATACTGGATGCACTTCGTCCCGTATTTCAGAACTGCCCCAACCCCAACCCCCAAGAAATCAGCTCCCAATTGAAAAACATTCTCATCTCACGTACTGTGCTAAGGATTAGAAGACAGACATGATCCAGTCTATCAGGAGTAGAGGAGGATGGGACAGAGAGCAACAATAAGGAAAACAATAGCTAAACCTCCTTCCTCTCTAAAGGCTACCTTGAGACTGGAGCCCAATGACCCAAATCCAATTTTTTTTTTACCCTTATGTGACGAGTATCTGATATTTTTAGAACAGTCTGAACAGCTGAATTCAGATGGATTTACTGACTTTATAAATAGTGACAATATACACGTAAGAACTAGCCACATCTCCACTGGTTACTCTTTCCTTTAACATAATTAGACCTTCTACAAGACCGCTGTAACCCTAATTATGAGTCATATGTATGAACAAAAGTTCTGTAAACAAGGTGCCAGATGCCATTGCAAATGTAGTTGAAATTATATTATTTTATGTTGAATAACTTCCAAATGATGGCCTTGAGTTAATCTACTTATACATGACCACTTTACCACTAATCTGTTATTGACTAAACAGTAAAAGATTATACTAAATTATTTGTGAAAACCTTATTAATATTCATGAGTTATGCATTTCAGTTAAGCCTCCGCAGCGTCACGTGGGAGATACTCTTGGCTTAATGTGTGTCTGTCCAGTGGGTTCGTTTATGCGTGTCCTTTGCCTCAGTCCTGCTCCTGGCTGAGTGCTGGAGGAATGCTGCAGGGGGAGGGAGGGTTGGTTACTTGATGTGTGTAGGATGTTTGATACATCTCACTGTAGGGGTGAGAGGACTGGCAGAACAGCATATGCCATGCATACGTGTTAGACTATAGCGTTCGTTGAAATCCTTACTTTGTTTCCTAACTCTTTCTACTCATGTGAAAAGTAAACCCTGTTATCTTCAAACCTCGTGTCCTCTGGCCTTTTCAGATTACCCTGTATATCTGTGAGACGATCCGCTGATAGCAGCTCATCACAGTATTCATGATTCCTTCCACTGTGAAATTCCTGAGTTATTTCTGTATCAGTGATTTAAAACATACCATAGGTCCATTTTGGCAAATGACTGCATGTTTGCTAGTTGAGAAAAGCTATCTTATCCATCTTGTCTATCCAATTCGTCCATCCAAAATGTCTCCATCTATACTCATCCAGCCATTTACCCATCCTAAGAATCATGCAGTTTTTCCAAAATGTATTTTTTCCTGTCCATCTACCCTTCTTTTTACCTATCAGTCCATCTCTCTTTCATTTTCAAAAAAATCCTCATTTTGCTCATTTGTCTGTCACTCCACTGTTTCAACATTTAAAAGAACTAGAAATAAATGAAAGCAACTCTGTCCATCCCCAGTTAACCCATCTATCTGACACTTAATCTTTTCCATTTTGTGATGCTTTTCTACTAAGCGGTTTTGTAACGGTAGGACATAACGGCGTGCGTTTGAGGGTTCCCACTTCATTCTGCCCCCACTACCGATATCTTTGTCTAACTGCTTGAACATGATTCTAAATGTGGTCTGAGTGGAGTCAAAGTGATCCCTTTCTCCGATTGGAAACAAAAGTGTGATGACACATTCAAGCTCTCTACAATCTTTTTGGCAGTTCTTTTACTTCCATACATCTTTTAAAAGCCTTTGGTTTGAGCGTTAAAAGCCATCACCTACACAGCATAAAGAATACCACTCCTTCGGTGGACTCCATTGTTCTGTGTTGTGTGCAATAACACAACACAAACAATGTTTTTTGCATTTCTGTCACAGTTTCACTATTCACAAGCAGAGTCCTGCTATTATTGAATGCTGAGTCTGCCGTTCCACGCATCATTTAGTCTGACCCTGTACATCAATCAGTAAGTCAATCATCCTTTCAGTGACTGAATCTGTCTGTCCAATAGTTTGTTCGTCCATCCCTCAATGCATTCAATCAGTTCTGACTTAACTAGTAAATTGTCGTAGCTTAACGAGTCATTACAGAATAAACATGCAACCAGTCACTTCGTCTGCAAGTCTGTGTGTCCGTCAGTTAATCAGTCAGTCATCTGCAAATGCATTGCTTATTCTATCTGTCAGTTCATTCCTCTGGTAGTTTTCTGTCAGACCGTCTGTCACGCAGTCCTTCCGTCTGTTTGTCTTTATTGGTTACTCTGTGTATAAGTGAGCACGAATTGGAAGGGCTTTAGTCCATTTGACCACTACTTAATCGGTCTAACAGAGTCCTACAGTGAGTCAGTCTTTCCACCGACTGTTGATCTGTTTCTCTGTCAGTGTGTCAGTCTATACTACTTTCAGTCACTACGTCCATTATTCTATCTTTCTACATTTACATTTACATTTATGCATTTTTTTTTTTGAGGTGCACGGCAGGTTTCGGCACGGATCAGTGTGGGTTACATAAATGTGCAGCCTTCACAAGGGCCAATTCATAGGCTTGATGCACAGGTAGAGATTGGCCCAAAAGCTGTCCTTCCATGAGTTTATCCATTCATTCAGCCATATGTCTGACTGTTTGTCTCTCTTCCCATCAGTTAGTGTGTCTGACTGTCCACTGATTAGTCTTTTTATCATTACAGACTCAGAAGAGTTTCAGTCCAGTCATCCATCAGACTGCCACACTCTTGGTCAATGATTCTATCCAACACTCGGTCCGTCCATCTACCTTGTCTGCCCAACCATCACTCACTCAGTCTATCACTCAATACTTCATTCATTCAGCCCATTTTTTTAAGTCTGTACATCTGTCACTCTTAAAGTTAGTCCAAATTTTCATTGATTTTAATGTTTATTCGTCCAGAAGTCAGCCTCTAAAATGGTCAGACACTTGGTCGTTTGCTCCATCATTTGTCCTGTCTTTCAGTCCGTCTCTTCCAGGCAGTCCGTTAATCCCTCAGTCCCTCTTTCTATCACTCAGCCCTTTAGTTCTTTTCTCATGCCACCCGCCCATCACCTATACATCATGCCATCCCTCCATAAGTCACAGAGTGTCCATTTGAGTTGGGGAATATTTTACTGTTGACCACATGCTGTTACAATTTTTCCTAGAGACCGCTAACTTGGACCGTGTGTGCACCAGTCAGCCAACATGAAAACATAACTAATCTGAGAGATCTCTGGTACAGCTTTGGAACACTGTAAATCTACAGCAAATAAAGCATCTTTAACACAGATCCACAATCTGGAAAATCCTAATTTAACCCCAGTATAAGTAGTCTCCCTGCAACTCAAACATCAAGCACCTAGAGTTCCTAGTGCCAAAATAACTGTTCTTCATAAAGTAGCTTTCATTGGCCATCTTATTGATTCCATATATATTTTTAATATATTTAATACATATTTTTTTATTTTTAACAAAATAGTACAGTTTTTGATCTTTTTGACTAACCAACATCATGGAAACAACTTCATGGAAAACAAGTATTTTAAATATCTATTAACTGCTTTTTAAAGCACTGCTGAGTAACAGAGATAAAGTTTGTTTTCATCTCTTTATTGTATGTCACCCATCCCTACAGTCCGTCCCTCACTCACTATCTATACATTTGGTCTGTCTGTTGGCCACTGAGTTCAGATGTCCATTCTGAATCACAAGTGTGAGTGAACAATTTTCTTTCTTTCCGACTGCAGAGCATCTCAGAAGGGTTTAGTGCCCTTGGTCGTAGTTTAGTGCCCTCAGAAGCCCATAGTGCCCTTGGGAATATCTAAAGCATTGAATGAAATAGGTTTGTTCTCATTTCAGAAATATTGGCTGGTTGTGAGGGCTGCCAGAGAGTTTTACTGGCTCTCTGAAGGGCCTGTATGAAAAAGCAGAGCCATAATCCGGCTGTAAAATCTAAACACATCCAGACTGCAAGGACACAGAGTATAATCTCTCTTCAAAAAAGATTCTCATTAAGCATAACAGTTGTCTGGTAAAAATGTCTAGTTGGGCTTTACTTGGAGCTGAGTCTTTACCCAAGATAATTCATAAAGAATAGCTCGGGGAGTATTATTTTGATCACATTTTAAGTCTGTTGCACTGCTATCTGCATGTCGCTCTGTGTGCACTAGAGAAATATATGTAGGTCATCATTTATTTTTCTCTATTTCTTTGTCATTGAGTTTGTCTCTACAGTGGAGCTCAAGAACAGGATACAATGTTAGTACTGTTTGTTTCCAGGCAAAGAGATCCAATAGAGGAGTGAGGATCAAATGAGAAGCCAGTGAAAATCCCACCGATGTTTTTCTGCACTACACTCCAGAATTGCACAGAAACAAGCAGAGATTATTTGAACAGAGGGGTGAGACTGGAGTACCTCGAGAAAACTCACATAGGCAGAGGGAGGAAATCCAAACTCTGTTGTCAGGGTCCAGAAGGGTAAAGGCTGAATATGAAATGAAAGGCATCAAATTAAAAAATTGTCACTATTCTTAATGTGCTAAAGTAGATCTTCTTGGGATTTTTTTACTGTTGAAATGTGTATTTCTTCTTATTTTCTTTTAATATTTGAATTTGGTGGAAGATAATGGAAGAAAACAGAAAAACAAAATAACACAAAAAAAATCCAAACATTTGCTGTTAGAAATCCCAGTGAGTGGATTGGCTGAGACATCAGTCAATTGTCTCCCACTCTCCCAGATCTTCCTTGTCACTTCATTGGTCAGCAATGACATCACCATACACCTGAGCTTTATTTGTTTGTCTAAAATCCAAGCAACTGGATAGGCTGAGCTTCAATCATTTAAAATTTGCAGTCATTCTATTGGTCAATGGCGGTCTCAGCCAGCGGAACGCTAGCAAAACGAAAAGTTGGAAACACTTCAAGAATCATGAAGTCATGGTTTGATTGGTTAAACTTATCTGGATTTCTGGTAGTAGTAAGTGTTGCGTTTATTTTCGTTCTACCTGGAAACAAGGTGGAGGTGTGCAATCAAGAACATTGAATATCCATTTTGTGTGTCGAAAATGTGTGATTTTAAAGAACAACTAAACACTAGATTCCCAAGTATCTCTCATCTTCTATGACTACGAGTTTATGACTAACTCGGTCCGTTATTGTGGTAACATTTCTGCTCCCCAAACATAGCGCTATACAAAACCTTTCCTGAAAGTCTGGCTACATGAGACTAGGTCGGCAATGACGTCATCGCTGTCATTCATCAGGAGTCCACACCCTCTAATTACTGAAAATTATTACCAATGTGTAAAAGTCTCTCAGATTGTTGAACATGCTCCTTTGTTGACTGCTCATCCTGCTCTCTTTTGGAGACATGCAGTGTTTATATCTCATCTGTTTTTCTGTTTAATTTGATTGTCTTTTTTGCATTCTGGTAGTACTCCGCATCTAACGGGAAATCCAAGCTTCCTCAACATTGCAGTGGTTAAAATTCCATTTTTTGGTTGCCCCTGAGAAGTAAAACAGCAAACATGTTTTTGTTCAACAAGAAACTGACCACAACAGTAAGTCCTATCGCTTAAGTTGAGGAACGAAAGTAGAGACTTTAAACGTTTTAATTTAAATGTATTTTAAGAGTCATAATACTGAATTGTTATACATAATAGACAAAAATGATTGCAGACTTGTCTTTATCAAGTAAAAATTAATATTGATGCTCTCCCCAAAACAAGCAACCCGTCCCCACTGACAGTCACTGAAGAGTGTGAACATTGTGCTGAACATCTCCCTTCGTCTTCATCCACTGAAAAATTCATAAGCCTCTCAAACAACACCGGGGTAAGCAAATGATGAATTTTCACTTTTAGGGGGAATCTAATCCTCTTCTGATGAAAAATTGGATTTGGTTCAAAGGAATTCAGTGTTTGTCCGTGTGTGTTCAGAGAGAACTCTTTAGTATTCTGCGCTAAGGACTCTTGGAGGAAAGACTGACAGAAGCAGCTGGCTTTCCATTAGTGCAGTGGAGCTGCTGAAAGCTCCTTGCTCGTCAGGTTCATCCTCAATTACTCCAGCCAGGTAAAACCACTCAGAGCAAAAGAACTGATCAATACCCCATCTAGCCTTCCCAAACCCTGCTCACTCGGCTTCTCGTGCACGATAGCTCTAGCTAGTAGCAATTTCTTCCATTACGAGAGAGCTGCATAATGATTCATATCATGAAACATTTCCAGAAAAAATAAAAATACACATTACTAGAATAATGCAAATCTTCAAAGGAACAAAGTAGTTGGATCCACTTTAGTAACACTAACCAGGGTGAGGGTTCCTAAGCTAGTACAGTAAGTGTCTTGACCAATCAACAAACCCTCTGCTTTCTCGAGTCTGCTCTCATTGGCTGACAACCACGAGTTAAGCTCATAAATCTCTCCTCATGTTGTTAAATCATGCTGTTGGTAATGTGTTTTATTCTCAAAGGACCAGGCATTATAAAAGAAAGATGAACATAAACAAAGTTCACTACAGGTTAGCCTATCTTGACTAACTATGATCAATCTCCAAGCTCCAGTCCATTTTAACCAATTCATTCACATCATTTGTTTGATAAAGCAACTGTTTCTGCTTTAGTGGATTGGGCTGTTAGCCAATGATGTAGCTTTAACTTTTAGACTGAACTAAATCCTGCGTTAAACTGACTCGTGTTGTGCTAAATTGTGTAAATAGTAATTTATTGTTCACAATAAAAATAAGTAGGTGTTGGCAGCTTGGGTGATAATGGTAAAATTACATGTGACGTCACAACACTAAGAATTCAAAAGCAGCATGTTTTAGACGGCATTCAAGATCTGCAAACACTGACACTTACAAAAAGCTACATTTCGGTTCAAGCACCTGGAAATGTTGGATTTTAATCTGAATTCTCTTTATGTCGTGTTCAGACCAGGAACGGGAAAAATTGCGGATTCTATTCACTTGATTTTCGTAGTTGAACTCTCCCCCGCCGCCAATGCTGGTTTCCCAAGTTTCCCTCGTGTAACTACTATAGGAAACTCTTGATTTTTCGCAGCTGTGAAAATTTGAACTTCCTCTGCATTGTAGAGTGATGCTGCGTTCGTTTAAACAATAGATACTCTGCTTTCTCCACATGGATTCAGCAACTAGCCATTGACTTAACATGTCAATCAGTCACTAACCTCGCAAATTCCAATCTTGTCTGAGAGCCCTTTAATAAATACCAGGCATGACCCAGAGGACCTGTTTCCTTACTGACCGCCCCAATCCACCTGCCATGTCTTTTATAGACTATTAAAAGAAACTGGATCTGAAGGAGCCACTGTAGCAAACTTCAGAAACCATCTCTTCAAAACAAATCAACTAAAGCTATGTGATTGGTTGTTTCCCTGCTTCACATCTGCATCATCCTGCCTCCCCCCCATCCTCGCTGCCCTCGTCACAGAGAGTCTATGACCCAACTGACAGGTGTACAAAGGGCCTCAGCCAAGCTGGACCCCAGGTTGGACCTTCTCCAGCGGCCCGAGGGTATAAATCTTTAATCAGCACCCCCCTACCCTTATGCCTTCTGAGGCAGAGCAGAGGGCTCAGCATGCCTCTGCATAATTCAGAAGGACCACAGAGCTCCAGCTTCATCCTGCATTAAACAAAGCAGCTTTACATAAAACGTCCTCTTCCTGTCTCACCTCTGGACTCTTTCTCCAGATCCCAGGGACAGATTCCCACACCTGCAGATGCCAGCACTGTGTGCCACGTGAGCAGCATATATTCCCCTCAGGCTAGAGTGATGGGAATACTTTTATAGCGAATGCTCAGCTTAGATCAGCTATTCCAGCTTTCTCTTTTTCCGTAATAGTGCTTTACTTTTAAAAATGTTCATTTCTCTTTTCTAATGTTCTTAACAATTTGGTTGTGCATCTTCATAAGTATGGGTTTTCTAAAGAATGAATTCAAACTCATTTGTTTGGAATATGTAAGTCAAACTCACAAAGCTTTTGGAGAAGCTGTTCTTTTATTATAGCATTCTTAAAAATGGATAGAATAACTTGTAATCAGTGAAGATAGCTGTTGTTTTGAGAAGGGTAACTTTATTGTACAGTATGTTAGCCAGTGTTTCTCCCAGCAGCTCTGCGTTGCTGAGTACTAGCATCTCAGCTAATGAGCAGAAAAGGTGATAGAGTCATGGAGGACATCATTAGAAGCGGATCACTGTTAACAGCTAGCTGTCGATCGATACCTTTATGAGCTGCCCATTGAGGATCTGAGGAAGACTTCTCTCTCTCCCTTCCTCTCTTTCTTGCTCTAACTTACTTGCTCTCTCTTTCTCTTTCCGTTTTGTTCTCTCGCTCTCTCTCTCTCTCTCTCTCTCTCTCTCTCTCTCTCTCTCTCTCTCTCTCTATCTCTCCTCTCTCTCTCTCACTCTCTCCTCGCTCTCTCTCTCTCAAATTAGCTTCGGCAGTATTGCCAAAGCTGTCACCAAACAGATACAAAGACTAAGTAGGTTCCCATATCTGTGCTCTAGAAAAAAAAATATATATATATACATGTCACTTACTATCAATACTTGTCCATGGGTCGTGAAACGTGTGCATTGAAACCCCGCCTCACTGTAGCTGATCTCAAAAGGATAGCATTTGCAAATAGCAACTGTAAAAACATTTTGTAAAACTGTAAAACATACGATCCACCGTTGTTATTTTATGAAACACACGTGCTTCGATCATGAATTATAAAATAAACTATACAGTAAAAAGAATTTAAATCGGCTTACCGCTGCTAGTATAAAACATGCTGATGATTGAAAATGCTGATTTGCTGAGCTACTTGTTTGATATTCACAGTAGTCATGTCTGTGAACTTCTTGTGTGTAGATATCGGGATCCAATTCATACAAAAGCACAAAAATTACACACAATACTTTTAAAGCATACAAGGGGTAATGAACATTACACGTAAATCATTTTAATTTGCACATGTTATTATGAGAGTGATTCTATTCCTTAGATATTGTAAAGCTTAGATTATGCACAAAGAGTGACTGAGATTTAATCATTGTTTGAACTGTACCTTTAAATGAAACGAATGTTTGGACAAACACCCACTGAACTTTCCATTTTACACAACTAATTTGTCCAATTTGCAAACCCTTCCTCTAGCGACTAAACTGTGATGAATAGTTCTGCATTAGGTCAGAAGTTTGCAGAGAAAGGACTGGCGAACCGATCTGACTTTAGCAAGAACACTGACAGATCTGACCTCTTTTTTTCTCATCAGTGCAGGACTTTGCTGCGCTTGCTGTGTTGAAGCGAGTACAGGGGTGTAATCTTGGACAGAGTACAGTGATTATTTCTGTTTTTAGCTCCTAAAGGTACAAAAGATTATAACTGAATCTGAATATATAACCCATTCATTTTGGTCATGTTCTTCTTGATTTCTCTTCCATGTACATGAAAGTTAAAGGTTATACTTCTGAAAGACACACTGATATATTAGCAATCGATAAAAGGATGGCATGAACACCCAGAAGCTTCATTGATTCTTCTTCCCCTCGAAATCACTTTCTTGTTCGCTTTATATCTCGTTTTGCCTTTATCCAGGGAAAGTAATTAACTCCCGGTTCCTTCTGTGCGTTTCGATGGCACTGCGACGATCTCTTGTGATGTTCGTTTAATCTTTCGAGGGACTTGGTAATCTAGAGCATCCACTGCAAGTAATGTTTAGTGATGTAAACAAGAGATGAGGCTGGAACAGAGGAGCTGAGGGATGAGGGAAGATCTGGCAACATACTGTGGCATTCCTCCTTCGTTTATCTGACAGCTCTTTTAAGGTTTTAATGGAAAAAGCTAAAAACTAAAATTAAAAATGTTTAGTTTATTTTAAATATCTTTAGAGTTGAAACTGGGTCCTGTCCAGTAGGTGGTATAGGCAAATGCTAAGGGTGTCTAAGGGGACATACAATGTTAAATTATTAGTTTTTAAATCATTTTTGTATAGTCACCATAGCACCAAATGATGAACCTTATGATGTGGAGTAATAAAACTCTGTTTAAATTGTGTTACCAAGCTTTTCCAAAGTCATTTTGAAACCGGCTGCACACCGCTGCAGAGTCTATCTGTTAACCCTCATTTTCAGCCCGCAGCTCAAGCATCAGATCCCGCAGCATCAGATCTTTCCAGCCTGCACACTGACCACAGAAGCGATTCATTCATAGCTTCAATAACAGAAACGATAAGAAAATATCTCTGAAAAGGTTTTGCTGGAAATTTTTTCTATATCTTTTTTGTGTGGTGTTGTTTTCGGAAGCAGTAGTCGCTCTGCGATAAACAATTTAGATTTTGTTCACCTCTGCTTTGTTCACACTACAACTAACGAAGGTGAATAAAAAAATTATATAAAAAGGTTCATCCTTTATTCGGATAAATTGTTGATTTTGTTGCATTTGCCCACTTTATCTGCATCAGCTGCAGAGACAGACAGTAATATTTTATTATTTAGCAAGAGGGAGCTCATAATGCTACTTTGTTTCTGTTTTTGAATGTGTGTTGTTTGTATTGCTTTGTTCTATTTACAATAATACCAGTTATTAACGTTATTTTCAAAATAAAAGCACAATATAAATCGATGTCCTGAAAGAAAATATTTGTCATAATAAAATTTTAAAAATAATGTATCAATATTTTTGACGATACAATCCTATTTTCTTTTGGTGGAAAACTGCTGTTTTAAGAGTACTATTACACGTATTCAAGTATTACATTTAAGTATGAAGTATGAGATTCCAGGTTTCAAAGCCAAAATAAAAGGAAAGATATCCAGCTGCAGCCCATCGTTTCAGAACACCAGTGCTGCAGTAGTCATGACATCACTAGAAAAAATAGCCTTTAGCTGCAACTAACACTAACACCAACTAATTGAACTCCCCCCTCACTCACTCTCCCGCTGACTCAGACCACTCTAGCGCTGATGCTGGTGCTGGATACTTCTTCGGTAAAGCCTTTTACTTTTTCCTTTGGTGTTCTATAGCCTTAGTACTAAGTACTAAGGCTATTATGCCAAGGCACATGGGTATTGTGTTAATACCCATGTCCCTTGGCATAATAGCCTTAGTATTTTTCCGTTCTGAAGCTGGACAAACTTTTTTCAACATTGCCCTCTTTTTTTCCTTATTTTGTGCGATTTGTAAAGGTGAAAAGGGTTTTTTGGGTGTGGGGGTTCATATTTTTCATTTAAAGCAAGCGTGTGTGTGAGAGCAGGGAGAGCTTTCACGCCTTGCACTACGCTCTTGACCTCCCACAGAAGTTGCTCCGTTTTACAAGTGGAAGTGTTTTGCATGCTCTGAATGTGTTGCGTTATCTGGGTTGAGCACAGCTGTTGATGTCAGACTGACCTGTCTCTCCTCTCCCTCTCGCTTTCTATCACCATAGCCGCGTGAGCGTCCATGCCAAGCTCTGGGACTGTGGGACATGATGCTCTCCTCCAAACAACTAATATGCACAAACACCCACAGTCTGCTGCCTTTCTCTCTGTTGTGTAGCTTCTTCCATTCTTGCACTTTTCGTTTTTATTTAGAACATGGTTTATAAAATCAGTGACTTTTTAAATTGCAAACTAGATTTTTACTGTGAATGTATCAATTACTCATAATGTATGAACATTCCTTACAAAGGCAGTGGTAATAAACATATATAGCTGAATCAAAGCAGAAATGAGAAACAAATACATAAGAAAAACAGACTAGAATACAATCTGATTCACAAACATCAGCCTCAAATCCATTGCCAATCCTCTTTTTCTCTCTTTATCCACTTACTTTGTTACAATGGCTTGATATCATTCTCACAATACCAGGGTTGCATGTTGTTTATGCTTTATATTACAGCGAACACCGATTGATTGATTTATTAATTGATTGGTTGATTGTTTGATTGATGGTGATTTCAGTTTTTCTTTTCAATTAAAACTTTTTAATCTACCCTTTATAATGTAGAAGCCACATTTTGTCTTATTTATATAGGCTGTCAATCTTTTCTCAAGCTGATTTGTTTTCTCGAACGCTATTTCTCTTTTTGAGTTTACATGATTTGTTCATCTAAAGTATTTCATTTATTGTATTATCTTTGTTTTTTGTTAAAGGCTTTGAGAGCACATGAGGCATCCTTTCAAGGCTTTGCAGGCAGATTTCAGCCCACGCTTCCAGTAATAACACCTTGAGCCAGTGATTTGGCATCTCACATGCCCATCTGCCTCCTCAGAGTCCGGCTGGCACATACAGCTGCCAACTCACCTGTCCAGAACCGCAAATCACTGATGCCATTTCTAATGCTTAAGATCACACTCAAATGTCATGCATGATGTCTGGATGGAAAGGTCACGTGCTTGGCAGCTATTATAAAGCTCGGCAGCTCATCTGCTCATACCACGCAGACCTAAAGAGAAATGACACAGCAGATTCACTCGATCACTGGAGCATGAATTCATTTAGATGTTTGCTAAAAGTTCTTTTATAGGCAAATGTGAGGGAGAGGAGAGGAGAGGGGAAGAAAGGAGAGGAGAGGGTGAAAAAAGAGAAGACAGGGCAGAAAAGGAGATGGACTTCAGTAGAGGACATGAGAGGGGACAGGAGAAAAGGAGCGAACGAATAGAGGAGGGGATTTGTCAGGGTCATCGAGGAGAGAAGGAGTTAGGAGATGAGATGAAAGATAAATAAGAAAGATTAGGACATGGCAGGATAGCTCATAAGAGAAGAGAGGCCAGGAAAGAATAAAGAGAAATAGGGACGATGAGAGGTGAGACAAATAAACGAGAATAGAGCGGAGATGAAGATAAGAAAGGACAGTGAGAAGAGAAGACATTGCAGCAGAGAAGAGTAGATTCAAGCAAAGGAGAGGGAAATGGTTGGCAGGAGAGGAGAATAAAGAGGAGACATGAAGAGGTGGGAAAAGAACAAGAGAGTTGGGCCAGAGGAAAGGAGTGGACCAGAAAGGAGAGAACTGGAAGGGAAGAAGGGAATGTGTCAGGATCAACGAGGAGAGGAGTTAGGAACGTAGATGAGAGGAGAGATAAAAAAACAGAGGAGAGGAGAGCTTGTATTGCACTTGTATTTTATGTTTTTTTTGTATTGAAGCATGTTATGCTCTGGTTAGAACAACCAAAATAAAATGCTTCCATATTGTTTGGATTGGGATTATGATCTGAAGCCTCATATTTTTTTTCAGAGCTAATCCTGCTTTAACATTTGGCAATTAAAGCATGTTCCCAATTAATTTTCGCACAATAATCAAATATAACATTTTTTTTGATATTCAAATTCACAGTAAATAATTTAAATGTAATCTCATTGACTAGATCCAACATAGGCAGCAAACTCCACGTCTTAATTTTAGCTAAAACAATGCAGAAGATGAAGTAGAGGGTTAAAGGCATCCTGCTGGAACTAATCTCTCAAAATGGTCTCCTCTAACAATAGCATCTTACAGTCAGCGCCCCCAATCCTGAGATAAACCAATTATGAGCATACAACACATACGGAGGAAGTCCAAGTCTGTAAAATATGCTTACATCACGAGTAGCACTCTGAAGATTTATAAGCAAAAAAGGGATTTATGATATAAATAACCCTTTTATATGCTCATTTCCCTCAATTAAATGGGTAAACCTGCATTTAGATTGTTATTCTAAGATTTTGTCATATGCGCATTCCTCCCACATACAAAAGGAAATGAGTCATCAATTTATTGATTGGTTTAAAAACAAGCAATACCTGCCAAGAAGCCAATGAATGCTTCTCAGAGCTGGATTTAGAGCCTGATGAAATGAGTCAAGGATGTTATTTGCTAATCACGATCTGAGAACATCCAAGTCAAAGCCACAGCATTAAAGGGTGCTTTCTGTTCTAGCACTGTTATTAGTAAGATCGTGAGTTGTGAGTAAATCTGTGCGATCAGAGAGCAGACTACAGAAAGACAGATATATCTTTGCACAGAGGGCTCAAATAATAAGAATTAAAGGACTACTATTATCAAAACTACTCTTTGGAAGGTGTTTAGACATTATAGTGTGCGTGAACATCGAATGTTCTACGTTCAGATTCTTTTTTGTGAAATCCGATTTTTAAAACTGTGTTTACTGTGTTCGTTCACTTTACAAATAATATGGGACTGCTGTTTCTATTATGTATGAATGAAATATGATTACAATGTGACAGTCATGAGCAGAAGAACAAACTGTTAATGGATGTAAACACTGAAGCGCATGCTCTCTCGGGCACGTTGGCATTTTGTTGGGGTAAATATCTAGCCACAATCAAGCTTATTAGTACACTAAATAGTATTAAGAAAGAGATTGATATGGAAAAAAATGACTGAATATTGTCGTAAATGGAGTTAAATATCATGCTTTATGTTCATTTTTCTGTCTCTTTCACTACATGCTTTGATTGATTCTATTCCTCTCTTTCATTCTACCTACTATTTCTTCCTTTGTATTTTTTTACATTTTACATTCCTAGTCAATCAATAAATAAATCAAAATGTATTTATAGGCAACTTTAAAATCAAGGGGTTTAGAAAAGATCAAATAATATTAATATTGATATTAGACTTTTAAGACTCACAGTTCATTTAAGAGCTCATAGAACCTTTATGTTTATTTGAAATCAGGAGATTTGCCTTGTTTTATTTTTATACAAGGGCCAGATTAGATGCTTTTGTTGTTAATTTGTTAAATAAGCCTAATTTGTAGGAAATGTAGAGAACCAATTCACTTCTTTATATGTTTTCATATTATGGGAGGGAATACTTGAAGCACTGTGAGAAAAAAAAACTTTAAAAGTGAGAGAATTGTCACAAAGGTATCAGTCTGTGTGAGTAATGAATGAATATAATATACAAGTTAACCTTTTCAATGGAATGACTGAAATAAATAAACGTTTTACTTATATTCTATTTATATGACCAGCTCCTGTGTCATCTGTATTTATGTGTGTAAACATTATATGCATGCATACACATATATGTAATTTCAAAAGTATCACATATAACATTCTGTGCACAGCTTCACACATATAAGTTACCCACTTTTTATTATTTAGTTTTTTTATTTATTTATTGTTTAAATCACAACATGCTATCATGCTATAATTAATCATACTACCTATCTATAATGAGAATAAACCTATTCCTAAGTTTATTAGTTTATTACCAAATAAAATAACAATTTGATGTCCTTCAAAGTCATACTTTTTAAGCTTCTGGGTACATTCATACATAACAATTCATGTAAAACATTAGCACTGTTGAAATGAGATGAACTATCAATCATCTTTAAACTAAAATATGAGGGTGCATATCTTTGTGGCATTGAGCTTATGACTTATAGCGTAATGCACCTTACTTATGTAATGCTTGTAAAGCAACAGTGTGCTATTGCTTTCTGTTGATAAAATATACACTCCAACACAAAGAGTGCTAGAGTTACAGACACAGGGGAGTTCATCTAAAGAAAATCTATCTTTAGTCTCACAAACCCGAATCAATGGAGTGGGAGACTTTCTAAAAGCTTCAGATCAGCGTTACATCCCTTTTAGTTTCCAGGCTTGAGTTACATCAGTTACACTTGTTCCCGTTTCTTTTCTGCGGTGGAGCCATTAAGCGTATAGTTTAAGATAAAAAAAAACTATATAAAATACTACAGTCACTCCTAAAATTCTCAAGAAGAGAAAAGTTAAAAGGCAGTCAAGTTATTTCAGTTTGGAGAACATTTTTCAATGGCAAGATGCAGAGACAAACAATAGATTATTTAAGCATAGCCATTGAAAATTTTGCATACAGATTCCCAATTATTCTGACAATCAAATTAAAACCATGTTTAATAATTCAGCACAAACAGTGAGAAAGGGAGAGAGGAGGAGAGGGTGAGAGCCATGTGGTGACTACAGATGAGACTTTGTGGGGGGAAAAAGTAAAGCTTTAGCTAGAAGCTCGGAAATCAAGTCACACCTGATCAATAACACAAATGTTTCAATCAATAAACAAGTCCTCATTAAACAGCGCTGAATAAAACACTGTAGATACATTAATAACAGAACAGAGCCATGTTGTCAATAAAAGCATTTAGATACAACAAAAGTCTACAATCAATACTGTGTAAAATACTGTTTATTTCTCTTTCCGCCCTCAGCAATAAAACACTCAAGTGCCTGCTACACATGTGTATGAATATTGTCTGAAACATACTCAGACTCTGGTTTTTTATGTTTGGTGTGTCAGCAGAGCATGTTCGTGGCAGTTGGGTGGTCATAAAGGGCTATAAAGTTACGCTGACAACCCAGGAAGGGCAGCTAAAGCCACTGGAATCGATATCCAAGGTCAGCCAGGTCTCATGAGTCCCCTTAACCCGCTCTCATTTCCAGAGTCGAAACACTAGTCATGTACTCTGCTGGTATTTCTTATTTTTGTTCCATTCTCTAAATGTTATTGCTAAATAATTAAAGGTTGATTTTGTCCATAAAGAGTTTCACAAGGTGAACTTGTGTTCCTGCAACTATTAAAGTTAGCTTTCTACAAAAATACATACACGGCTGTGATTTGTTAGCGCATTAGCTCTTTAATGAATTTGCTAAGTCTTATAAATTCTCATAGTTCAGGAAAATTCTTAGACTGTTTTATGATTGCAGTTCATTTGGATTGATGTTTGAAAATCACTTTTATTTGACCTCAAGTTTTATAGTACGGACGGTCAATCCACTTAGCTGTGATTAGAGAAATAGCCTTTTTAGCAATGCTTCTGTAGCAGAGTTTACTTGCTTTGGAACCATTAAAGAAATAAAGTTACAAAACTATTTATTATTATATTCATCAAGAACAAAGTCTGAAATTCACTTTAATTTGGCAGAATGGGCTTTAACTTGACCTTATTCACTTAGCTATGTTTAGCGAATTAGCCCTTTTAGCATTGCTTCTGTAGCTTAGCTATCTGCTCTTGCTTTGGAACCATGAATGAAATAAAGTTACAAATCTAATTATTATTATTATAGTCATCAAGAACAAAGTCTGAAATTCACTTTAATTTGACAGAATGGGCTTTAACATGACCTTATTTCACTTAGCTATGTTAGCGAATTAGCCCTTTTAGGATTGCTTCTGTAGCTTAGCTATCTGCTCTTGCTTTGGACCCATGAATGAAACTAATTATTATTATTATAGTCATCAAGAACAAAGTCTGAAATTCACTTTAATTTGACAGAATGGGCTTAACATGACCTTATTTCACTTAGCTATGTTTAGATCATTTTGTTTTGGATACAAATTAGAGCTGAAAGTTAAATCTATCATTGACCTGTTTATGCATGGATTAATAGTTATATTTATCAGTGTAATGTTTTTGTGGATTTGAAACTTTAAAGAAAAGTAACTGTAAAGTGTAATTGATTAAATGAATGTTTCTGCTCCTTACTTTGAACAGCTATTGATTTGAATAGTTAAAGGGGACGTAAACTTAGAAAAAAGTACAATGATGTTCTACTTATTTGATTCTGTGACTGGGAATACAACAAAAACAACTTGGACTTTTTTCTCTACATTTTGTTGTTAAAAGAGTTACTTAGTCACATTAAACCCTTTTAAGCCCTAGCCCGTTTATTATTATAGCCAGCCCCCCCTTCACACATAATCTCAGACTTGCTCATACACAAATGCAACACTCAGGGATCTGAATGTCCTTGAAAGGGTTCTAGCTTAAGCCTATGTATCATTTCTGCCAGTTTTTCCTCCAGTCTAACAGCTTTAAGCTCTGAAACCTGTGAGTCACCTTTGAGAAGCTTGGGCAGATCAGGTTTGCACAATTCACTGCTTTTGTGGCTTTAGGGTGATGTTGACAAGCTATTCAACATCAGCACAAACATCCGAGCTAGCTAACACTACATTTTGTTTTAAGAGAAGTTTAAGTTTTAGTTAACCCTCTTGTGTTCTCTCCTCTAAACACACTCTCCAGTGTGAATCATGTTGGTTGTTGTTCGACCTGGATGCTGGCAGAGATGCAGAGTTTTGTTAGCAGCTGTTTTTCTTATTCTAGCATCTTCAGGAGCCAGGCTGCACTGAATCCCCGGGTCTCAGATGAAATAAGGGAAAACCTGTGATGTTCTGAACAATCCGTCTCTTTCTCACCCCATCTGTCTCTGTTTAAAATATAAATCCTGCTCTGTTTTTCTTCATTTCTAATGTAGACCAGTGGAATTCATAACTGATTAATGTTAATTTGTGGCTTAATCATCATATTTATGGTTGAAATGGGTTCAATGAGGCTCTCATATCAATTAACTAGGATATGTAATGATTTATGGCATGGCCTGTTTGTGATTTTTTACTTAATTAACATAAATTTGGAATTCATTATAAAAAGTCATTTTAAGCTTAAAAGGCAACTGAAAATGGGTATCCTGTTTTTCGGTGACCTGAAATCCTCTTATGTTTTCTGTCTCCCTGTGTGAGGAGAAGCTGTGTCCCTGGAGCCACCAGGATGTTCTGTGACACAAAAGCACCTGGCCTGTTATCCTGATCCACCCAGTAGATTTGGTTGTCTAGTTTAGCCCTTCGACCGTCTTTTCCCCCTAACGGACAGATTTGGTAAAACAGGGTCATAAACTTATACGCCTGTCTACATTTCTGCAGCATCTCTGTATAGGATTCCCAGGGGTGAGCAAACTCCTTTCTGGATTTCTGGTTTTTATTCCAACTCTTTTTCATGAGACACACCTGTGGCTTTAAACAACCCAAGAGGAGCTTAATGATCATCTGTGCTGATGGTTGCAGTGAAACTGTGCAGGACTGTGGTGTTCCTTGTCCAACCCTGCCATAGTCTTTCAAAAAAGAAAAAAGGGCATGTGGGCTGATGAACTTTGTGTGTTCTGTTATAAAACATGTTGAATATGTGATTAATAGCTTTATCCAAAGAGCGAAATTTAGAGTTTTATTAGTTATATTGTTGATCCTAGGACATGTGTTGTGAAATAGGGGCATTTATTTTTAAATTTAGAAATGTTCTGACATCATATTCTGAGATTTAAATACCAGTTTTAAATAGAAAATACAGACAAGGGCTTCCAATCCAAAAATTCTTTACTTAAACATTGGTGAATAATACATTTTACAGAATTCTGTTGATCTTTCAGCATCGCTATCTTTTAAGCCTGGCTGGAAAGGATAGGATTATCCTTTCCAGCCAGGCTTAAAAGATGGTTCTGCTTTTTCTTCCAGTAACATATTTTTCCATTTCTGCCCCAACACAGCCCAGATGCTGTAAATTCGGATTGGCTCCCAGTCTGTCTCCCAGTGCCTCAAATAGAGCCTCTTTTGATCTTTGAACGAAGGAAACACTAATAACAAAGTCCCTATATTGAGACACACCCTGTTGTTTTACATCAGAGGAAACAGATCAACAACTGACATACTAACCATGTTCCTTAATTCATTCATATTATAAAACGCAACTTTTATAGAAAATAGCTATGATGTAATTAATAAATGAAATGATAATGACATTAATTAAATTAACCCAAGATCTTCAAGTAAAGCGTTTTTACCTGTGTTTAAAATTGAATTTAAAATTGCTTCATTATATTAGCAAGAGCAAAAGTTCATTCGATTTTTTGATGCATTGATGTAGCACAGACAGAGGCTTGAACTTAACACAGAACAAATATTTCGTTTTAAACTTTAAACACATTACGCATTGAGTGTTCAAGGGCAGTTATTATTTGAGGTTTTATTTTTGAGTGTGTCTATATGCAAACATTGTCAAAATAACATTAATAAACAGTATTTTTTCTGAACCAATGGAACAATATGTTTGGTTAGAAACAGGAATAGAAACAATATATCAATCATTCTGTCAGAGCGAACTGTTTGTGATTTTACATTTCAATATCAAGATGCAACTATCTGCATAGCCTTGTTATGTGACAGCGAGAGAGAATAGGTATCCGGGATGCAAAGACGCAAAATAACCATTTATTCCTGATTACTGATCACTAAAATTTATATTGTAATAAATAAAATGTGATTAATAGAGCACATGCCTTGTGAACCTTTTTTCTGGAGATGATCTGCACTTGGATCTCTTATCTGTTTCCAAAGACAACTATATGACAGTGAAATGTTGGTAAATATTCGACTGATGCTGATATTAAATTTAGAATCAGCGAACCTCTAATTAATATAAGAGCTTAACAGATAAATTAACAACTTGCTGTAAGACACTAATAGAAACCTTGATCACGTTGACGGTAAACAGAAGCAGAACATTTTAATGGTAAATGTTCTTCGCATCTTAAAACCATTAAAGACGTTGTTGCATACATTAGGCTCATGATGCTAGTGAGGAGCAGATTGGATCTAAATACGACGTGCATTTAAAACTTTGCATAAACTTTCTGGTGTGTGAAGGACATATTTAATTTTCCAAGACAGCCTCCCTTTCAACATAAATAACTTTAAATGTCACAATAGGGAGAAATATAATCTTGCTGTTTTTAGTAAACACCCCCATCGAGCCCCAACTGTGCAAAGCATTGCTACACATCTATGTACCACTGTTCCTTTCCTGCAGATCACTTCTGTTGTTTACGCCACATTTATCTAGTTCATAACTGCATGTTTTTGGTTTGACATTTTCACCAGTCGTCCCCAAGGCCTTCCCAGCAGCCTCCGCTTCACTTTCCCCCGAGGAGAGGTGTTACTGTGACATGCAATAAGTCATTCATGCACTCACACACACCGGTGGAAATGTAGAAGACAAAGCTTCCTATCTTTATCTACAACGCTTCCTCTCGACCTTCGCTCTATCTCTGTATCTCATTTATAGACCTCAGTTAGTGAGAAATCCTTCAGATGGACTAATCCGGCTGCCGTGGGATCAATCTTCAGCACAAACTCTGCAGTGCTTACTACTAGAGTAATCTCACTGAAAGCACAGCTTGCTTTACTGTTTTCAGCAGTCGCTTGAAGAGAATGTTTGACAAATCTAATGTTTGCATTTAACAATAATTTGTGGCTTAGTATTTGGGCTTTGCTAGCATGACACAAGTGGTCAGCTGCTTAAATGTCATTTGAGTTGATCACATCTTGACGTAATTACTTGCATGAAAAATGTTTTTTGAGCATTACTAAGTTCAATAAAGGTGAGGCCACATTGAGGTAATTTGACTGTGTCTAGTATTCCTGAACAACAGACGTAGTGGTGCTTCTTGCCATTTGATGCCACCAGTGAGTTACGGAAATCTTCGACCACATGCTTGGCTGCCCTGAAGATGTGAAATTGATTTTGTTAACTCTTACCTAACAGGGAACAGGGACCTAACAATAACCGGAACCAGATGAGATCAGATGTCAATGCATCTCAATGGAGAACATGTTACCTGAAAGTGAACTCGTTGTATAATCGTTTCGGAAAAACAATGAAAAGAAAAAAATATTTTTGGCTTGCCAAAAGATGAATGTTTTTGTCAGAATTGGGTGGATTGCCTGTGTGCCCACAGGAAAACCCAGCAGAAGGCATGGCTGAGACAAAGCAATGGGAGTAACATGACATTTGTGGTTCTTTTTGTGGAACACAAACATTTGAGATTCAAAGGCATAGTTCACAATAACTACTACCTTTTGAAGGTCATTAAGAATACAGTGAGACTCCAGAAATTTTAAATGTTGATTATAAATTATTTAAAAGGGGACCTTTAAGCTGGCATGTCTATTGAAACTTCTCATTGAAGGATTTCATAAACATAGAATAACTTTTGGATGTCTCAGAAAGATGTTGCACAGACTGTAGATCATGATATATCTTAGCAAACAATTAAGGATTCTGCTTCACTCCAAGAAGTACTTTCTTCCCTAATGTATGAAGAATTCTGACAAAAAAAGGTTAGATGTTTGTTTTCATGTCTTTACTGTTATTATGCTTTTCTACAACTCCACTCTTAAAGACATGCGTGTATAGGACCAGACCCACAAAACAATCTTGGTTGTAACGTCTCCAAAGTATACTTGAAACTGACTTGTTAGACTTAACTATTTTTAATTTTTAATTATTTTTTTCCTGTTAATGTGTAACATTTTTAGCATTTATTTATGAACATACTTGACTGTAATGGATACATTTAAACTTTGAAACAGCAAATCTCCCTCAGAACTCATGTCACATGTTCTCTCGTAAAGGCACAGAACATTATATAGAAGTTTACAATTATAACAACATTTTTTTAATAAAGGCACGTTGTGTGTAGGATTAAGACAATAAACCACACTAAAATGAAAAGTTGGATTTTATTATTTTAAACAAGGTATAATGTTATTAATACAACGTATGTAATTAATAATAAGGGTTTATTGTTAAAATGTAAATGTGAGTGAATAGATTGAATTGACAATTTAAATGTATGCATTTTTGTTAAATAAAGCCAAGGTTTGTTTTCATTTGAAAACAAGCTAATTAAAAGCAAGCTGTGATTTGTTTTTAAGTGAGCTGTTAAGTTTCGCTACCAAAGCAAGCATTGTTTATATTCTCTCTCATCTAACTGGTGCAAATTGTTAGTACATTCTAGTTTCTTTATACCTTGGCTTGGATCTTTCTACAAAGGAGCTCAAATCAACCAAGCGCACCATTTGAAACCATTTTACCAAACAACACTCTGTGAGGCTTTTGTCTTCGCGCTTCCCTCTGCCAGACTAACTCCACGGGGAAGAAAACATAAAACAGCAGGAAATTCCACAAAAGTGATAACCCTATCCTGAAAGTATAAACAAGTGATTTACGAATAGAAAGTAAAGACCTGTTTTTCAAAGCTAACAGCAAATCCCTGCTGAATTGCTGAATTCAAACTTTTTGACTCGTGGACCATAATGGATTCTATGTTTGTTTTGTTTCTTTAGAGTATATATGTAAAGCCTGAAACAATCTAAGTTTATATTTCTAAATGGTGCCGCAAAAAAACGTTTTACCTGAACAAAACCACAGTTGTTTTTAAGATATTTATTTATTTACATTAAATAATACACTTACTTTTTTCTGGAATTGGGGCTGGATCATGTAGACTTGGTACAGATCTACGTTTCAGTCTCAAGTTCATTGCAAATCCTGCTTTGTACTGACCCTCATTCAAGAAATGCAAAATGGCTTGAGCCAACAAACACGTTTTGGTTTCTGTCGTTGCATTTCCTCCAAAAAAAAAGTCCTTAAAGCTTCCCTTGATGGAAATAAATGAGAACAGTTGTGTACTTATTCATATTTCTAAACATACAAAATAAAAAAATTACATTTGTGTTTACAGCCGGATGCTGAAAGGGCAGAGGTTATGGTGATTCATGCGAGGGCGAGAGTATTAGAGGGTTGTTCTTAGAGCAGACATGGGCATACTACGGCACGCGGGCCATATACGGCCCATTGGTCTTTTTAATCCGGCCCACCAAACATCTCCCAGTTATATCAAAATATAAAATTAATAATATCGTTACCCGGCAAACCTTGTTTAATTACTTACTGTAATGCCCACATTTCCCCAATAGATGGCGCGCTTGACCATTTGCTCCCTCTTCTTCGCAGTTAAGATTTTCCCAGAAGAAGAAACATGTTACAGCATTTAAATCTAAGCTCGTTTTATTCTCCAGACAAGTTGCGAAAGCATCCTTCACTCGTTTCGCCACACTTGACACTCAGAAAGAGGCGACACGATATGCAAAGAAATACAGCAAATCACTGGATGACCTGCACAGAGAATTCAGTCGCCGGTTCTCTGATTTTGAAAACATTGAAAAGTCACTTCAGCTCGTGTCTTGTCCCCTCTCACAAGACCCTGAAACAGTACTACATGAAGTGCAATTAGAACTGATCGATCTTCAGTCTGATGCCATCTTGAAAGAAAAGTTCAGCACTCTTAAACTTAACGAGTTTTATGCTTCACTGGACTGAAGCCACCTTTCCAAACCTACGGAGGACGGCACAGAAGATGCTAACCTTGTTTGGCTCGACCTATGTATGTGAGCAGACATTTAGTGTTATGAACATGAACAAAGCCCGTCACAGATCCAGGATAACTGACGAACACCTCGAATCTATCCTGAGAATCGCCACAACAAAACTTACTCCAGACTTTGATGCACTGACAAAACAGGGAGATCAACAACACTGTTACCACTGAAACTGATGGGGAGTTTTCCTGCTGTGTTTATTAAACTGAAATGTAATTAAATTAACCATTAATAGGTCAAATCCTGTATGTAATTTATTTAACACTCCATCCATCTGTTCTTGGCTCGGCCCCTCTGTCAAATTTTAGAACTCATTGTGGCCCGCGACTCAAAAAGTTTGCCCTACCCCGTCTTAGAGGGTATAAAGCATTTGTTCCAAAACCCTTAGATGGATTTTTAGCATTTAGGGGGGATTTGCACATTTCTGTCTAAACAGCTGGAAAGATTTGATTTTCATCAAAGATCTCCTTTAAAAAGCCATAGAGAAAGGCAACCTTTCTTTCTTTAGGACTTTTCATAAATACCATAATAATCAAATCGGCTTGTGTGAAATTGGCATCTGATCCTCTTTGAAACAGGACAGACTGTCAGAGCAAGAGTCAAGAAGAAATTCATGTAGGTTGACTGTGAAGAATGACTCATTCGAAGAAGTGAGAAGAGTTTTTTTTTTCACGGAGGCCTGTTTAGATTCATCTGTGTACACAAAAATAATGAACAGAAATTCTCATCAGGACACAGCGTTTGCGAATATATTTGGAAATGTTATTAAGTGCAGCTTTGTTAGCATGATAGAAACAAAAGTAGCCCAGTATTATGCCCTGGTTAATGCTGTTGATGGTATATTGGTTGAGTTCAAATATTCGAGAAATTCTTAGATCGTGTTCTTTTATCATTTACAAATGTGAACCATTACAATAAGAAAATAAAATGTATTATAATCCTCGTGTACAAAATGTGAATTCAAATCAGTAGAGATTTTTACTCTATTTTTTCTAGTTCAGGTCTTTATTAGTACTAAATAGTATAAATAAAGCAGTTTAGAAGAAAAACACTTATTAGGTTATACTAGCAGAAAAGAAGCTAAAATGCTAGGTTAACAACTGGGAGTTCATCAGAGCTATAAACATGTCTCTGAGTGTCTTCCTGTAAACAATTTCAGTATAAGACTATCTTCTCCAGAGACTCTTATCTACAATGAAACCTCATTGATGAATAAGCCCCGCTCTTAATAATACAAAACGTTCATCTAAATATAATTAAATAACTGACTAAACACCCTCAGAGTTGTCATGGAGGTCAATTCAAACTATATGCACAAAAAACAACTAATGGAGCCATGGGTGTAAATATATTTGTGTTTTTTTAGTTGCAAAGTTGGTTGTTTTTAACATTGCGGCCAATGGGAATCTGCTCACTTCTGAAGCCAAGCTGAACAGACTGCAATATTCATCTCTACCTATTACACATCAAGAGGAAACACCAGACGTTGCCCTTTGGGTATAACAACCATTTATGTTTCTGAAATTGAGTATTTGAGTGTGTTGAAGCACATTCTTGGAATCGAGTTTTAATAGTAGCTGAGCCATATGCTTTATTTTATCACAGACCTGAAAGCATGTTTAACAGCTTTTCAGTGTGCTTTTTTCTTGCCCATGGCTACTTATTAGGGGGTTTTAGATTTCATGAATATATACCCTCAAAGAAAACCACACTAAGAAACTGATATTTAGTGACTTTTATTATGAAACAAATACCCTTGCATTGGAATGGTGTTATGTCAAACATATCCAAATTTAACAAGATGTTCTTTTCTATGTGTTCAGTTTCATCAGAGTATGATTCATCATTCTAATCCTGTCAGGACTGGGCAGTAAGAGTGCTGTCCTCCTGCTCCTACCCTTGGCAGCGCCGGGCAGTATGGGCACCAGAGCCTGAAATCCTCCTGACAGACCACTAGCGCGAAGCAGCCAAGGTAACACATTCTCTCTCATACCGCTGGCATTTGTAAGATGGAGTGCCTGTTTTACAGAGGTGAGGTGAGTGTCAGGCTTCATCAGTAAAGGCCTGATGAGACACAAGAGGGAATGATGCCACGAGCAGGGTCAGTCCAGTCCTCTTCTGGACTCCCGAAATAAACACAGCCAACGCAGGCATTGTGTGTGTTCCATGAACCGTTGAAAACACTTGTGTGCAGGCATGGATTTGCATATCACAGGGATTATAAGAAGAATAATGCTTAGGAGCATATGAACCACTATCAGTTTAAATCTCTCCAGCGAGAGTTTGAAACACATATTTTTGTCATAATTCATATTATCCTCTTTCACACAAACACATAGTGGATTTAACGATAGGGGGAGGGGTTGAGCTGAAAGCAGACACAATTCCAGCCGTTTTTCTGTCAAATGTCAAACACAAATACAATTGGTGATGTATCCAGAAGTATGGCACCCTGGTACTTTGAAAATGATTCACTTTCACTGAGAACATAGAAGGGTTTCACCATGGCAAATGAACTTGTGCTTATTGACACTTGACTTAATTAAAAGAGTAAGAGTTTTGTCAGTTAACACAAAAATGGCAAGTAAAAGGTGCAATTGTACAAGTTTGACAGATCAGAGGCTTCGGGTTACACACATACTGGAGCAATGTAGAACGTGAAGTTATCCTGTGTTCCACTGAAAACAGTTCTAAAGCTTCTAATCTTTTTTTTTTCAACAGACCATGATGCATCTTTAAAATAGTGTCTTGATTTGCAAATACAAACAGAGTGCTGAATAATATAAAACAGAAGAGACGAACCTATTTGAAGTCAATAAATTATCTCATGAATCACATTAATTAGTAATTCGTTTTGTTGGTTTACCTTTGACACTGTAAGAAAATGTAAGTTTTTAACCTGAAAATTCATATAATCTCTAGAATACAGTGTTCCAGCACAAATTTAGCTAATTTCTGACAGCTAATGCTAATGTCATCACCAAATAATTTTAAACAACACACTTGATGTAAAAAATTAATACAAGTTGTGAGTATCAGTGTTAATTTACCTTTATAGTGAAGAATCAATAGACAAGGAATAGAGACAGTTTAACTAGACTTCACTGACTTGAAATGTTGAGAAGAGGAACAATCAATGACAACTCAGAACAGCTTAACAAAAGAACACTGAGAGAAAAGAGATTTAAATACAGAAGGAGCTCATTAGAAAATGAGTGAAGTCAATGAAGCAATAAGTATAACCATAAAAGTGGGATACATGGGAACATGGTGACACCCTGGCAGTAAAAAAACACTTTAAAATAAACTTTTCTGCATAATGCAGAATTTAGTGTGAAGTTGATATCACTGTCAACACTGCACAAGTGTGCACGGAACAGTCTGAAATTAGAACGATGTTTAATTAGTTTTTTTGACTAATTAACAACTGTTCAAACAGTGATAACTACAGCGATAACAGCCAAAAGAATGAACGTGGTATCACAGGTAGGACTATGGGAGTGACGGCATCTTGTTTAGACATAGATTGTAGAAAAGCTCTGCTAGTAAATAGTACGGCTCTAACATCTACTATTAAAACATAACAGGCATTTATTGTGACATAAAATTATGGAAGTAAAATTTTTGAGTGTAGAGGACCTTTAACAAGCAAACTTTCCACAGAATAACATTTTTTTGTTTGAATCAACCTCTGACACCACAAAAACATGTCTCAG
Source organism: Danionella dracula (assembly GCA_900490495.1). Lineage (NCBI taxonomy): Eukaryota > Metazoa > Chordata > Actinopteri > Cypriniformes > Danionidae > Danionella > Danionella dracula. The sequence continues at coordinate 1,178,733 of UELW01000010.1, read as the reverse complement.
TGCAAGAGTAACAGAATAAAGAATAAACCTTCATTTCGTTTTTAGAGTTGAACATGTCCACATTTGTGAGAAATGATGGTTAAAATAATTCTAAATAAGAGTTCTTTATCTGAGAATTTATCTGGTTTAGAAGTAGACTATACATAAAAACTAAACTAAAAAGCAGTATGGCATAACCATTCATTCAAATATAACACATTTAACATGACAGACAATTAAGAAAATTAAACACTTTAGAGTGCAATGGAGACCTCTTAAAAGTTACTGTAATACCTTTAAAAGTACTCTTTAAGATGTCTCTTCTTCATGCAATGAAATAACCATGCGATCCAAACCATGAGATTTGTGACTGTTCAACCACAGCTCAATATGACCGCAGCCATGCTAGCAACAGTAGAGCGCCCACTCAGATTATTTCTAGGAGATCATTTCATGAGGAGTCAGAGATGTGTATGAACGCGCCATTACATCACATCTCAGAGAAAGTGAAAGCTGCCATGTCCAATCACAGATCTGGATGGGTCCTGTCAGACACTCTTCATGTGCGAGGTGTGTGTTTTCAGCTGAGAAGCGCACATCTGTGCACACCAGACTTGTTTTGTCTTTTAGCAGACTGAATGATAATGGGTGCTCAGTTTGAAACCTTCAAAGCTCTCGTCTCACCTGGATGAAGTGAGCTCTGTGCAGAATATATATATATATATATATATATATATATATATATATATATATATATATATATATATATATATATATATATATATATATGTTTGTCATGGTGCTGTTTATACCACTTTGGACCAGATTAACATATTAAATATTTGTCATTTTCCCAGCGATGGGTTGCGGCTGGAAGGGCATCCGCCGCGTAAAAGCGTAAAACCCCGAAAGGGAAGAAAGCCGACATGAAGATGAATGACTGAATGAATATTTGTCATGGATTGTGCTGTTTATACCACTTTGGGCATCATTAACATATTAAAGATATTATTCATGTTTGCTATGCAGTACATAAACTAAATAAAATGGTAAAAGAGACCAATAACATTACATTTATGCGTTTGGCAGACGTTTTTGTCCAAAGCGACTTACAGAAGGTGAAATCAAATGGTGGGTATTGATCCCAGGACCTCATACATGCAAAGCATGCGCTTTACCACTAAGCTACACAAGTTAAAATAAATCTAGATTGTGCTATACTGTGTATATGGTGATGAAATCTGTGATATTTGAAAGAGATTCGGGACAAACACATAAGCAATAACAGAATGCTGTTTTGAACACATTGTTTTTATAAGGGGCGTCACGGTGGCACAATGGGTAGCACGGTCGTCTCACAGCAAGAAGGTCGCTGGTTCGAGCCTTGGCTGGATCAGTTGCATTTCTGTATGGAGTTTGCATGTTCTCCCCGTGATCACGTGGGTTTTCTCCGGGTGCTCCGGTTTCCCCACAAGAACAAAAGACATGCGGTATAAGTGAATTGAGTAAGAACGATTGTTCAAAGTGTTAAAGTGTGAATGAGTGTGTGCCAATGTTTCCCAGCGATGGGTTGCGGCTGGAAGGGCATCCGCCGCGTAAAACATGTGTCAGAATAGTTGCCGGTTCATTCTGCTGTTGCGACCCCGAAAAGGAAAAAACAGACAAGATAATAGATGGGTTGGATGGATGTTTTCATCAAAGACATTTTATTTAGCTTTATAGACAGTCCTGAAATGCCAACATTATGCTAGTGTGCTAGCATCAGTTACAGTTCTAGAATAACTGTAGTTTATTCATGATTTCTAAATCCACTGTGAAAGTGTGACATTTATTTTAACAAGCAGAATATTTAGCTAATGATTCCCTTTTCATAGCAGGCTCTGCTTATACTCACCGAATGTAATGTTTATCACATGTAATATATGTTATATAATATATATATATATATATAATATATAATTTATGACTGAATTTAGTCACTAGAAATGATTATTTTCAACGACGTACCCTAACTCAATCAAATTCAACCTTCCACTGAGCTAGATGAGCTCAAGTTGAGGGATGAAAGAAATATGTCGCTATGAAGCTAGCATTAGTAATGTTAACACTTTAAAAAGATCACCTTTAAAGCAAGTTAAAACTTCACCACAATTTCTTCAGTGTAAGATATTTGCATGAATGAAATCTGGCGAAGGCAAATGTGATGCCCCTTGTTTTCTTTTCACATGAAATTATACAAGAAAAGTGGACATTAGTCCATGCTCTCCGCTAGCTTTTTTCTCCCTAATCGGTCCTCGCGCTGGCAACTGAATCAGTCGAAAGTCTCTTGGTTTTAGTACATTTTTTGGTGTAAAAATGTACCTTACAACTGAAATAATATGGTCGCTAAAACAATCCAACTTCAGCAAATCCATGTTCTGTGGTCTAGGGTGCTTGAATGGACTGATCAGCTAAAGTTAATGTTTTATTTTAATGGTTACTAAAGTCACGCAAGGATACAAGTAATTTGACCACCCGGGGCTACATGTGTATGTATTGCAAAATATACAACACCTGCCAGCCAATCAGAATTGAGTATTCATTGAGTATTCAGACGACCTGAGTTAGACTTTGACTGTGTAACAAATTGCACATTGTCTCTCCACTAATATAAGTTGCTTCAGACAAGTGTTTGCTAAATGCAAAAATGTTCATTTGTTTTTTTTTTGTATTTGTATTTATTTGTTTTAGTTTATTTATTTTAACAAAAAAACTAAAGACATATCCTGCACCTTCAAAGTGAAAGCTGCCCCAATTGTGATTTTGAAAAGTTTATTTTTTGGTTTCGGGAAGTCTTTAACAACAACAAATATCTGACCCAACGTGACAAGCTGTGATGTATGGGTTCTTAATTCTTTCAAAATATCATAGTCACGTGAGCAGCTCCAGTTATATCAATGAAGAGTGTTCTTTAGGGAACAATGCTAAAACATGCTGGAAATGTCTAAAAAGCTGAGTTTACATGATATGGCACCTTTAAATATGAATTAAAGTGAATGAGATCACATAAAATGTTGATCTTTCTTTTGATCCTCCTACAGTAAATAGCATTCAGGCACAGTTTAAGTCACACATGCACAATATAATGTCCTGCCAGCCCTTGCTGCCTAAAGTCCCTGTTAGCTTCTCGAGGGAGAGCAGAAAGGCTGCCGCTTGATGCTAATACCACAGCTTTTTCCAGCTATTATAGACCTCTTTGAGTTTGACCTTTGTGCACTGTAGCACTGTACTTGGTTTTGTGCATTAAGTGCAGAAGCATGAAGCCGAGCTGTATTACCATCACCCAAGTTAATCAGATGTAAATCTCATGCAGGAAATACTTTTTGGGCTGTACAAACAGCACACGGTGGTCAGAAAGACGAGCTCAAACAGAAGCGCCGCCATGAATGACCTTTCACCACACGCTTCTCGTCTCCTGTGAATACATCATTAATCTCTCGATAGGCGGTGACACAGCAGACCTCTGCTGAAAGATTATTGTTTGTTTTTCTCTCATTGACTCCTAATCATCATCAACTAATGACCGAGCCTGCCTCCCATTCACATTTAATTAACACTCCAAAGAGAGAGAGAGAGATTGGGTTGCCGGAGATTGGGTCAATCGACTCCATGATACGGAAAAATGGTCAGACATTGGGGGTCTATTTTTATGAATCTAGGAATGCTAGATATGTGCATTCTCTGTTTATCAACTAATGAGAGAATGAATAAACCCATTTGAGCCTGCATATTTAATGAGTGTTTCTAGCGTACAGCTCAATGGGTTGTTAGCGTGTGGGTTTGGTCACCATTTTAGCTGTATTTTAACAAACTGCGTCTGGATTCATATGGATAGTTTCATTAACAATGGTTCTACTTCAGCTGAAAATGCACAAAAGTTGCCTTGTAGGGACGTGTAGATATAATCATTTCAGTTATGGAAATTTATGAAAGAGGATTTGATCATGGTATAGTTATTTGAAGGGGATAGCGTCAAAGACAATAAGCTAAACGGAAAAATCACACAAAGCAGCTGTGGTAATATGAGCAAAGCTTAGGTTTTGCTACAGGTAGCCGTTTATACTTTTTTTAACTTTGAGGATGTAAATCCAGATATAATGCCTGACTCAAACTACAATAACCCTATAATATTCATATTCCAGAGAAGCATACTGCTAGAGCTGACGGATGTGGGAAGAATCTAACCAAGAATTGTTTCGCCAAATTAGTTTTTTTTCTATATTCTATTAAAATCAACCAAGACAGAGGAGATGAAACAGTTTTTTTTAACGAAGAGTAGGAATATAAGTGGTACAAAATAAACACAGTAATTTAAATAGTACCACAGTAAACTTTTGAGCGGAAAGTTAACTCTATCCAGAGTAGGTCCAAATGCATTCTTATTAATTACAAACGGAGATTAAATTATACATTTTCTGTCTCCCATTATTACCCATTAACAACCAATTCTTCACCAAAAGCTTGGAATTTGTGAAACAGTTCACTATATAAAACTCACAGCTTCTTTGGGTTCCTATTTCACTGTAAACTAAAATAAGATCTTAACTTAAAGTTGTGAAATTTACCTTAATAGCGAAGGACCAGTAAACTTGGAATAGAGACAAGAGATTTAAATTCAGAAGAAGCTAATTACAAAAGAGTTGAAATCAGTGAAGCATTGAGTGCTAAACAAGAGTGCAGGAAGGGATCATAAATAAGTAAGGTAACACAAAGACTATCTGAAAAGATAAGAAGTCGATGTACATTTATAAATCATTACTTTATTTTTTATTTCCGCTGTCCACGCCATCCCAACTTTTTCTGATTTGGGGTTGTATATAATACTACAGTAGAACAAAGGAAACAGATAGATGGAATGGTACATAATTGAAACCAGACATTTGAAAACCTAAAAACCCACACCAAGAATTTTGATTAAAAGTGCAACAATTATTTTTTATAATTCTTTAGAATGAAAAATGTATGTAAAATAAAGGTTAATAATAATATTTATTCAATTGTTAAGAAGAAATCTAGTAATTTTTTTATTATGAATAATAGAAATAGAAAAATACTAATAAAATAAATGAATGTTGACGTAATTTAATATTTTATCTTGGCAAAAATATCAAATTGTTAAACTCTTCTGGCAGACTTGCCAACTGTGCTGCAAATTCTGATCTCACTATTCTGCTCAGCTATAATTGATGGGGTTCTTTTCCAAACAACAGGTTCTTCTGTATTTTCCTCACTTAGCTTGAGAACATATATTCAGACTGAGGTTATTTTGGTGAGTAATTTATACATTTTGACAATTGTACGTTTGAACTTATAGTTTGGTTATTTGTTCCACAGTTTGGTATACATTCGTTTTGCATTTGAACTAAATCTCTAACAATGTAATGTTAGCATGTTGTAACTCCCATGTTGTAAAATGTGCTGTGTATATAAAAATGGATTGATAGTAAAAAAAAAAGTTGTAATACTTTTTTGTGAAAAACATTTTTTTGGTTAGCACTTGAGCGTTGGATCTCTCGAAATGTGGAAAAAGATTAACCTTTTTTGCAACCCATCAAGAGAAGCATGTTGGGTATAGTTGGCTTTGGGTTTTTTTCCTTTTTTTTATTCCCTAATGAGGTTTTGGCTATGTCCAAAGAGGGAGTTTCCGGTTTACCAATTTCATCCAGAAGACAGTTGGAGCCCAAGATAATTGAGTCTTTGAGTTTTTTTATCTATAAACCTGTGGTTAAAGCTAAAGTTACAAGATCTAGCTTTTAAACAATCTCTTCAAACCTCATCATGCACAGATTGAACAGTCTCTTCCAGCCATTTCAGTGTGTTTGCACATGCTAATATGTCCACATGCAGGCATTCCTCCAGCAACAGACACCTACAGACTCAGAGAAGCTTATAAATGATGCATTGATATTGGAACGCTTTAACTCTGAATCCCCATTAAGAGCAGGTTTGCAATCTGGCGGGGAGGAGAGATTTGCTCTGCCACAGGTGGAGCGTGTGTACGTGTCTCCATTTCTTTTTGGCTCTCTGTGTTTATTTGTGAGATCTCTGACTAAATGAGCTTTCAACTGAACGAGCTCTTACAATGGGGCAACGACGAGTGGCACCGGCTCACTGCCCAGCCACTGGCACTTTTTATGGTAACTGGCCTTCTGTTTCCTGCCAGCTCTTCAGCCAATAGATCGCGCCATGCACTTCTAGCCTTTATTTAATCTGAGCAGTTTCTACTAGGTTCTCGTGCAGGTGGAGGGATAATGGAAATAGAAGTGCCATATTGGAAAGAAGCTAGAGCAATCTGGGGTTAAAAGAGGGTGTATAAGGGCTGGAGTGAACAGAGCCAGAAATGGGCTCATTACGACCGGTGACTTCTGCTGCTTCTCATCCACCGCCGCACCTGAAGAACAAAACAAACTGACTCTTCTGATCTTACGATCACCTCGTCTTCACTCGGCGGCTCTGTCTTTGCTTCTGTGTATGTGAAGTGAGGCTACAATATGTGCAAAGTAAGAATCTACTCAGTCGTATGTCGTTAATAAAAACTATTTTGTTTGTTTCAAATTTAAGTGATTTTTAGTAAAAAGAAAGCATGCTGATGTTTTCTTAGAAAATCGATGCTGAGCTTACATTAGCACCTGTGTTTCCGTATCTGTCTGTATATTGTATCATCTATTATTGTTTTTCTGCTTGGTCTGCAGGCATGGACTGGCTACACGGCAAAATTAAATGTCTTAAATCCTGGTGTTAAAAGACGAGCCTATATTAACACCGCCAAAGAGTTAAATGTAGCAGTATATATGCAAGCTATAAGAACACTAAGGGAGTTATTTTAACTCTACGAGAGTTTAAATTAACACCGCATCCATAATACATTTTCACTGGTGTCTTGATTCACACAATGTTAATCCAGCTCTCATAATATTAATTCAACTCTCATAATGTTACATGTAACACTTTTGGCAGTTTTTAAATAGGTCTAGCATCTGACATTGAATTAACACTCAAAATTTTGTTGTGTATAGGGAGTACTGGGGGATGCCTGGTTGATAAACACACTATAATGAGGAGAGCTGTGGTAGTTATATCATTTTATTTTATTTATTTTTTTCTGCCACAAAGGCAGGGTATTTGAGGCATAAATTGTGGTTTATTGGCTGATGGCTGTAAAGTAGTGGTTTTACTGCTGACCTTTGGGGGAGGGGCTTAGATTGTTTTTAATGCAAATATAATAATAATAATCGTAAATCCACTGTGTGCATCTTCCTCGTAACATTAGCCAACAACATAACTTGAGTATGATATCAAAATGTAACCAAGAGAATTTTGTAATTTTTCAAACAAAGATTTTTCTAAATAACCGTTTGTTCTGACTCTGAAAAAATTACAACAAATAATGTAATATTTAATTATTTCTTGGACTGGTCCTCATCCATGGTCGGTGGGTTGGGGACCACTGTCTTAAAGGACATTGCTCTAATTGAATTCTATTAGAGTTCGACCATCAGAAGTTCTAGAGAAAAAAGAAAAAGGGTTTCCTTCCTAAAGTTCAGTCATGGTTAGGGTTTGCAGCAGACGCAGGTCTATTCAGAGGTGGACTAGAGTGTGCTGAGTATAATCACACTTGTAGTTTCATTTTAAAAAGGTGCGATTGTAAGGATTTCAGGCAAAATGGCAATGTTTTGAAATAGATTTTATCTCTCAATGGTTGGAGTTTAACTCCTAAATGAGTTTGGTGCATCTTTAATGCTTTGGGGCATGGCTGAAATATTTTGGAGGTGTGTTGGATCAGTATCCTACTGCAGGAGGAAATTGCCGAGACGTTTTAAAGCAATCCTTAACTTTTGCCTGATGGTGTATCTCTATTCATTTTTGTTTGTCTGTCTGCCCACCCATGTCTCTGTTTGCATCTGCTGGATTTGCTTATATATTATTCAGTATCCATCTCATTTCATTCCATACTGAAACTCTGCTCTAAAACACTGAAACGCTGAATTTTTTAAACTAAATTTTGTCTTGCATTAATATTTTATTAAAGCATTGATATTAATATTTTGTGTTTTAATACCATCATGTGTATAATTAGCAATGCATCTAATCTACTCTAATTACTTTTCAAATATTTTACAGTTTTAATATGTGGTTCTTTTGTGGTTATTCTAAATACTAACCTTATCAATGCTTGTACAATTAAAGGTGCCATATGCAATATTTAGATCGAATGTAAACATTTAAAAACATATAATCTTAGACTAACCACACCTCATTTCCAGCTCCTGCTGATCGGCTTTTTTGTTTTGTCTCCTGTCAGGTTGGTCGAATCAAGTGCTCTGAAATTGCACATTCAGTCCAAGAACTAAAGCGTGTAGTTTGTGAGATCTTTACATGTTATGTCAATATGAAGACGCAATCCTGAACTCGTGTGGAGAAAACAGAGGAACTGGCCTGCAATTAGAGCTAATGGTTAAGAAGTAAAGCTAAGCCCCTGAACACATGCCTTTACCCTAAAATTAAAAATTAAAATTCCAGAAAAGAAATTTTATTTGGGGCATCAGGACCAGCAAATGTTATCCTTCTTACACAGTGAGGAAAAACAAGTATTAGATCATGAGAGATTAGAAAGTAAAAAAATGAAAAAAAGATCATAAGTTTATATTTTAATCATTTAACCAAAAAAATCTCAAAATATCAGATTCTCAGGGATCTTTCAGAACCTCTCTTTTAACTTTTAAAATGCTTTAAAATTAAAAACTTCACCTGAACACCTGCTCTGTTTTAACCCTTAAATTGCTAAAGCATTTGATTTCCAGTGTTCACAGTAGCAAAAGCCCAATGTCTTTTTGTTTTGTCTCTGATTGCACTTTAGCCTTTTTAAGGTGAAATACCAGAAAGTAAAATCAAAACAAAATAAAAATGAAACTAGTTTGAAATAACTTCTTTGTTGATTTTTAATAGGGGATGGGTGTTTTTAAATCATAAATCTGATTTGTTTGGATGATATTTGGCAGTCCTACTTCTTTCTAACTCAACTGGCACAGCACACCAAACACAGAGGTTTCATCTCAGGAAGAACTTTAACTGAAACACTGAACCTTGTATATGTACGATACACTATCCTCCAATCTACAGAGTGAGGACTTCCCTCACAGATGTGGCTTGTGGGTAGTGTTGAATGGAGCACATCTGACCAAGGCTTCCAGCAGGTTTTCCCTGTGAACGGATTGGTGCTGCTCAGCATTATTATTCACTGCAGAGCGTTTCTCTAGCCTGGGGCTGTAAGCATAGACCCCTACTGCGAGAAACGGCAACAGTAACGAGTCATAACTTTTCATTTCATTTCATTGTGTGCTATTGTGTGTTTGCGCTGAGAAGGGGGATGCTACAGATGAAGCAGAGCCTTTCAAACACACAAACAAATCCCTCTTCTCTTTTTCTCCACCCCATCTCGTTCCCAACTCAAACCCACACGTTCGTTTGAAACGGGAGGAAAGAAGACACTTCCCAGAAGTGTTGCTGACACTGGCAAAAAGAAATAAAATCACTAGATGAAAAAGGGTTTTAAGATTTAGTGTGTACTCTCCTTATGTGTAAATGCTTAAATTGCTAAGAGGTTCAACCCCTCCGATGTATCTCACTGTCGTCTGTCTTTCAGTTCCACTTCAGCCTCTGAAACAAGCCATAAATTCCTTTTCTTTTTCTCTTCTCAATCCTTGAAATCACTATACCCAAGTTGAATGCAAAAACAAATGCTTCAGTCCCCCCGAAAAAAAATCAATATACTGCGTATTGCATTAATTCAATTTTTTTCAATTTGTTTGCTTATGTTTAAAATAAATGCTAAACTAAAAATGTATTAGAGATAGAACTTATTTAAAAAGTAACACAAGCTTTTTGCATGATTGCTGTAAATTGAAATATTTGAAAAATTGTATTAATTAAACTAACACAAGCTGATCCCTTTGCATGCATTGTGGGACAATTTCAGAGTCCACTTCCTCTTAAACTATTATTATTTATAAAAAGATTCTTCAGTCTTGATATAGTATGCATTGATCATTGATTTGGTTCATCAATGATCTGCACATGTTTACTTAAAGGTAAAAACCACATATGCTCCATTTTTATTTAGTATTATTTGGGACACATTAAATCTTTTGGTAAATTGTTTCTACTGAATTTACGGAAATCTGATAAGAGGTGGAGTTGGTCGTCCTGTAACCGAAAAGTTGACGGTTCGATCTCTGCTAGGTTCATTCTGCCATGATGGCCCTGGGCAAGCCACTTCACCTACATTGCCCAGTATGGATGTAAGTGGTGGGGTGTGTTTGGTGGATGTGAGTGACTGGTGGGGGATGTTTGGTGGATGTGTGTAATAGGTGGGGTGTGTTTGGTGGTGTTCAGGAGGCCGTAGGCGCAGAATGGCAGCCACGTCCTGTCAGACTACCCCAGAGCAGCCGAGGGCTATAAAGGTAGCTTATCACCACCAAAGTATGAATGTGGAGTGAATGAATAATGCTCTGATAATTGTAAAGCGTCTTTGAGTGTCTAGAAAAGACCTTTACAAATTGAAAGCATTATAATTATTATTATTAAACTACTTGAAAAATGTTTCCCTGGGATAACATATTCCGGGATCTAGCAATTAACCAAGAACTTACCAAGCCACCAACCAAGCATTACCAGAAACTTTTAAATGATTACATTTTTGTTATAAAATTGTATTTGTACACATTCTACACAGGTAACTTCATTGTGTTATACAAACACACAAGTTTGTGTTAATTTAGCTAAAGACACCTATGTGAGTTTTAATTTGTGTTCTTGAATTTTTTTAATTAGCATAATACAATATTTAAGAGTATACAAACACTAATGTTGTTCTTTTAAGACTTCAATGGTTTATTACTCATTATTTTTAAAATATATAAACCAGAAAATTAATCACATTGTAAATTACTATAGCAATGTTGATTAAAAAACATATTTTCTCACATCAATTATTTTCCAAACTCGTTCACCTCTGTAAATACTTAGAAATTCTCCAAAAGAAATAGTGAAACTTAACAATGTTTTAAACCACATTTAACAATTTTAACAATGTTACTTGCTACCTGAAATAAACTAATGTGTTTTTTTAACTCAATTAAACTCTCATAGTCTTACATACTCACACTAACACTGACACTTTGTTCTTATGAATGCTCTTTTTGACAACCATCCTTCTTTTTAAACACCATTCTGCGATGTCTCCGATAACAGAATAGTCAATGAGCAAAAAAAAGATGCAGCAATTTCTAAAAACAAGCATAAGCTTGCACACATTGCTATAAAAGTAAAACAGCGCCTCCCCGTGGACACACTCGTGGTGATCCATCACTTATGACCTGGATGCTGAACTACATCAAGATAGATTTAAAACAACCTCAACACACAAATACAAGCCTCAACTCAGAAACCCCAAAAGCAGTCGAGCTTTAGGCTTGATCGCAGCTCAAACCCCTTAAAGTGGGGAACACAACATCCATCTTTCCGCGCGAGTGTGCGTGAGCATCCGAGTTCACTAACACCGGTCCCCCGGGTGTCTGTCGCCACGCAGCCGTCTCCCGTCACAAACACGCCACGCTTTTATTAAGGCAGGCTTTCGTTCAAACGCTGGAGTTAACTTCGGTAGTTGTCAGCTGCAGTGCGGCATCGCTGGACTATTTTAAGTATATTATTCTGAACCGATATTAATATTTCATCACCGCACAACCAACGCTCAAAGAAGCAAACCTGAAAGCAGCCATATTAAAACCTCAGAAAGAGTTTCCCACAGCCTTTAAACTAAAGGATTCGCGCGCGACATCTCGCGAAAGGTGCCATCCGTTATCGAGAGTAGTCGTAGCACATGAAATACAAATAAATAAAGAAAATTGTTGTTTTACCTCGCCGGAACATCCTGAAGGTGCGGTGAAGACGCGCTGGACTTTAACCCACTGTGAGCATCAAAACATGTCTCTCATCTTCAATAATCCTCGGTAAAAGTTCCCTCTGTTCTTTCAAAACGTGAGTCCGTCGAAAGCTACAATCTGGCAACTCTTGACCCCAGCCTTTAGGGATCGATTCAGATCGAAAACATCCCAGGCATAGAAGACTTACATCCTCGAGGAATGTCTGGATTCAGGAGATTCCAAGCTGAACTGTTTGTAAAAGCTCAAGCTAGCAGTTAGAAGCCCAAAATGAGAGCATTTAAAGTTTGACCATTTGTGTTGTTTTGACGGGAGATGCGTGTTCAGTTCAGTTTAATAGCTGCGTGTGGATGACAGAGATGCTCGGCTCGTTAACGGATGACAAGCGCTCCTCTCTCTCTCTCTCTCATCTCTCTCTCTCTCCTCCTTCTCCTCTCGCTCTCCTCTCTCTCTCCTCTCTCTCTCTCTCTCTCTCTCTCTCTCTCTCTCTCTCTCTCTCCCTCTCTCTCTCTCTCTCAGGTTGCAGAAACGGTGTTTGCTATGCCGTGATTCCTGTAAGAACCATTTATAAAGAATCGGTTCTTCTTGGAGATTCATATCGACGACTAAAAAACTGAATTGATTCCGTTCAAATAGCTTCCTATATGTAAAGTTTATGCGAAACAAGAATTGGGTTAATTATTCACCTTTATTATATAACCTAATTCTCTACATGTAAAAAAATTCAAGGCCTCTTACAAAATCATTTTCCAGAGACCTGTGAGAGGACTCAGTCATAAAGTTACTTTACACGTGAAAGAGGTTTTACTTTAAACAGTCTTGTTTATTTGTTGAAGGCCCTCAGAGTAAAACTTTGTCATATTGACCAGATCTTACATTCTCAAGCAGTAGACACAATTATCCTCACATCTGGATAAACATCCAACATGCTTTCCGACCATGTACACAAAACATCATCAACAATGAAAACTATTTATTTATACTGTAATTAAATGACTTTACAAATGAAATATTCTAAAACGTTAAAACGAGATATTACATTTATATTTACATTTATAATTAATACCTTAAAATTGTGTTTAGGTTTACTTGCTTGTCTTTTCACCTCTGCCAGTTCCACACAAGCACACAAATTTTGATTTGTCTCAGGTATCCTCTGTATGGGAGTATAATTGAGTCAAATGAGTTATTAAATAAGTTTATGAGCTACAAAGAAATGTGAAGAGACAAAACAAATAAATAAACAAATAAATATACATGTATGAATTAAAAGACAATCCAAAAATATGTTTCTCTAGATTTGAAGATCTCTTCAGCATTTGTAAATCTTGTCTTCTGGATATTCGTTTGTGACTAACAAATCGTTGGACAGTGCGAGTCTCTATTATTTTTATTTTTATTTTATTTTTATTTTTTGTTCCTGGTGATTATAAACCCCATTAGAGGGCAGACCCTGAATTGGTTATACTGCAGAGTACAATTTTAAACAAATTTCAGTCAAACTTACTGAAATATATTATCAGTCAAAAGTATGAAATTGCCATCAGATGTTGCAGAGATTGACCATATCTAACAGATATGCATATTTACATGCAGCAATGACAAACCAAAATGTAGAAAGTTGCACTGGGGAGGCAGAAGAAATGATATCTCTGTGTCCATCTTGCAGCAGGTCCCTCAAGGAAGAGGAGGAGGAAAGGGGAAGCATTATCCTCTTCCCTCCGGATTAAAGCGCCCTTGTGATTGACCTAACTACATTCAAGATTGTGTGAACCTGGCGTGATGGGTGCTTGTGTCAGATGATTCTGGATATGGACATTAACCCTCTTTGACCTACTGTTACGCCCGGTCTAGGTCAGACGCAACAATAGAAATTAAACATTATCTTTAATGCACTTAAGAAGAAGGACAGAAAACAAATATTCAAATATTGAAATTTAATATGTGATCAAATAAAAACAATAAGGGTTCAGTTGAGTGAAAGAGTCAGACAAATACCTCAGGAGACTGGGGGGAAACTACAAAGAAAGAAAAACAAGTCCTTTTTTTAAACACCTCTAAATAAACCTACTTCCCAAAACAAAGTGTACAATTCCTAATCCTATCTCCTTAACAAAACCTATACAATTTCAATAACCAAAATAAAACCCACAACCAGCTCCCTACTTACCAATTTATGTACAAATATTTCACAACAAACAAGGGCAATCCAGAACTCAGTGTCAAAAACAGGCAGCAAATCGTTAACCAAGTAAGCAAGACATACAACGTTTCAAACACACAAACACAAGGGCAAGTGAGCAGAAGCTGCCGGTATGGCAGTGTAGCAGAGTTCTTATGGAGAAGACTGAGGGGTTGACGAGGAGGCAGAACAACACGAGGACCAATGGCAGAGTGACAAATCTTCTGATGTAAGGATGATGTGGCAGGAACAGGAAGTGATGCATCACAGTAACAGGAAGTGAGGAAAGCACAGGAACAGGAAGTGAGGTCTCTGATGGGGGAAACACACACTACAACAGAAAGAACACTACAAGGGGTCGTAACACCCCCATACACAAAAATAAACATAAAAATGTTTATCAAAAAGACCTAGAGAGCAAGTCAGCAACCAAATTGTCTTTTCCCTTTTTATAACAAATTTCCAAATTAAAGTCTTGTACGTATAATGCCCAGCGCATGAGTCGTTGGTTGCTATTATGAAATCTCTGAAGAAACACAAGGGGATTATGATCTGTGAAGACCTTAACAGGCTGTACAGTGGACCCAACATAAACTTCAAAATGTTGTAAGGCTAGAAGTAAGGAGAGTGCTTCCTTTTCGATGGTGCTGTAGTTGCATTGATAGTCTTTAAACTTCTTTGAGAAGAAACATAAAGGGTGTTCCACTCCCCTCTCATCTTCCTGAATCAGAACAGCACCAGCACCATTTCCGCTTGCATCTACCTCAAGTTTGAAGGGTTTGAGGAAGTTAGGAGACGCCAGTACAGGAGCACTACAGAGCAGAGATTTGAGAGACTCAAAAGCAACCTGACACAATGAAGACCACTTGAAGGCCTTGTCTTTCTTAAGCAAGTCAGTCAAGGGTTGGGCAACAGATGAAAAGTTCCTACAAAAACTCCTATAATAACCAGCCATTCCAAGAAAGCGTCTAAGCTGTCGTTTGTTCTGCGGAGCAGGAAACAGAGCAATGGCAGAGATTTTCTCATCACTGGTACGTACAGTACCTTGCCCCACTTCTTTCCCAAGATAGCGTACTGTAGCCTGACCAAAGTCACATTTAGCAAGGTTCAATGTCAGGTTTGCCCTACGCAAACAAGTAAACACTTCCTCTAAAGTTTCCATGTGACTATTCCACGTCTCCGAATAACAAATTACATCATCCAAATAGACCTCGCAATGATTGACATTGCCCAGAACTTTACACATGAGACGCTGAAATGTTGCGGGGGCATTTCTAAGTCCAAAAGCCAGTACTTTATATTGTAGGAAGGCATCTGGGGTAACGAAGGCAGATATTTCTGATGCTCGAGGGGTAAGAGGTACTTGCCAGTATCCTTTCAATAAATCTAACTTTGTCACAAACTTAGCATTTCCAATACGATCTACACAATCCTCGATGCGAGGTAGGGGATACGAGTCAGCTTTTGTAATAGCATTGATCTTCCTAAAGTCAGTGCAGAACCGAGGGGTACCCTCTGACTTTGGAACAAGTAAGCATGGGGAGCACCAAGGACTGGTACTAGGGACTGCAAGACCATGCTCAAGAAGGTAATCAGTTTCCTTCTTCATTAAGGCGCGTTTGGCAGGGTTTACGCGATACGCATTCTGCTTGATTGGGCACTGGTCTCCAACATCAATATCATGTTCCAGTACTGTAGTGAGGGAGGGAACATCAGAAAACAGGGAAGTGAACGTTTTAACTAAATGTTTTACTTGATCTTGTTGGGCCTGACTAAGGTGCATTAACTTTGAAGAGAGAGCAGTGAGAGTTTCTGTATTGGGCAAGCGACCTGCAGTAACAGCCATACTGCCTAAACTGAGCTCATCAGTACACAAGGGAACACATGGCTTAATCACGTCTGCAGGGAGGACCGCAGTAGGTGTGAGGGGAGCCATCTTAGGATGGACCAAGTCAGCATCACAGCGAGTTATAAATGGCTTTAACATATTAATATGACATAAGCGAGACTTGCGTCTACGATCCGGAGTTTTCACTTCTTCCTTCCCATTGTCCACCTCAGAACAAATAAAAGAATCTGAAAGATCCACTGCATCTTCTAATTTCCGAGCTTGAGCTCGAGTCACAACACATGAACAAAACACATCAGGAAATTCCTGGATTAATGCATCAATATCAGACACAACGGGTTCCTCGATGACCTCTGGTAGCAGGCTGACCTTGCTATCAGCAAGATCATTACCCAAAATCATTGAGATACCTTTTACAGGTAACTCTGAGCGAACTGCAATTTTTACAAGACCAGTCACAATATCAGAGCGT
This sequence comes from Danionella dracula, assembly GCA_900490495.1. Classification (NCBI taxonomy): domain Eukaryota; kingdom Metazoa; phylum Chordata; class Actinopteri; order Cypriniformes; family Danionidae; genus Danionella; species Danionella dracula. The sequence continues at coordinate 1,162,273 of UELW01000010.1, read as the reverse complement.
AGAAAGACATGATGAAGAGGAGTTCTCAAAATACTTAATCCAATACCTTGAACCAATACATCAGTACCACAACTAGACTGATCTGAAAAGGGAAGCACACTACCTAGAAGGAAACTCTGTGCAGCACCAGTATCCCGAAGGATTCTAATACTTTTGTAATTTGAATTAGTGAGAGAGACTGCCCCGTCACACACAAATGGTTCAAAACAAGGGTCAATTTCAGGTTTGCCATCAGATTTTGGCTTATGAATAAAGCCTACACCTTTGGAACCATGAAGGTTATTCCTTTGGTTTTTACGTTTTAAAGTTGGGCAAGTAGAAATTAAGTGCCCTTTCCGTCGTGACAGTAAAAACATTCCCTATCTTCCAAAGAACGGTCAGGTGACTGTTCAGTTTAGAATTGCGTTTGGGAAATGCTTGCCGATTAAAGTATTGAGATGGAAGTGGTGAAGAAAACACAGCCTTGTGGGTTAGCACAAACTCATCTGCAAAACAGCAGCAGCATTCAGGGAGGCAACCTTTTGTTCATTTAGATGAACCACAATTCTATTAGGAATACAGTTTTTAAACTCCTCCAGCAAAACCAACTCACTCAATTGTTCAAATGTGCTGACCTTACTGGCCGAACACCACCTCTCAAATAAGCTTGTCTTGTCCCTTGCGAACTCAACAAAAGTTTGACTGGGGGATTTCACATGGTGTCTAAATTTCTGTCTATAGGCCTCTGGAACAAGTTCATAAGCTCTTAGGACAGTTGCTTTAATTACATCATAGTCCAAGCTTTGCTCGAGTGATAGCGCTGAGCACACCTCTTGAGCTTTTCCCACAATTTACACTGCAGTAACAATGGCCAAACACTCCTAGGCCACTTTAAAGTGGTCGCTATGCGCTCAAAAACGGTGAAGTATGTATCGACTTCACTTTCTCTAAACGATGGTACTAGTGAAATCTGTTTGCAAACATCAAACTCGGATGCACTTACCGGATCATTTCGGGGAGTTGTGGAAGTAGGAGGGTGCATAACAGCAGCTGCTGCATTCCCAGACTCAGGCAAGGCAGCCGAACGAGCCTCAGCCATCTTGATCTCTAGTTCGATCTCTTTCAGTCTCACGTCTCGCTCTTTACCCAGTTCTAGAGTGCGGACGTGAAGAAGCTGTGCTTGATAGTTTTGGCGGCTGAGCTCCAATTCAAGCTCCTTAAGTCTGATTGCCAGCAGTTTCTCTTCTGTGGGTGATGGGGGAACGGGATCTATGCCTGGGACTGCCTCTAGTTCAGGCACTACCCTCCACAGTACTCAAACTTTTAGAATTGTCCACCTTATGTGCAACACCCGCCCCTTCCTCAACCTCCAATAACATATTGAGTTTACATAACTCTGAAAGCACCACCTCCTTAATCTCCCTTTTAAGTGCATGCCGAGAGACATTTATATTAAAGAACTCAGCGATCAGAATTAAGTCATCCTTCCGACATTTATCCAATTCCTCTAAGGTGGGTGAAATTATAAACTTCTCCAAATTAAATTTAGACTCCATTGTAAAAAATAAATCACACGATTCTATTTCCACAGCAGTACAAAAAATTCCAGAAGACACTGTACCAACACTCTTGCTAAAAACAACAACCAAGACAAGGCTTCCTTAATAAAGAAAACAACAACTAAGCAATGACAATCACTCAAAATCGGACGAGCCCCCAAATTCGTAACACCTACACACTGCCATACAGCACACAAAGACATTAACACTCTCACCTTACAAAGACGCAGGGATTTAAAGCTTTCTCCTGTAGGCCAATTGGCTCATGGCAGAAAAAGCAGCAAGAGAAGATCTGGTTCAACCAGATAAAAAGAATTATGTTAATATAGATCAAATTCATTTATGTTGAATTATGGAAAACAAAATATAAAATAATTGGCTATTGAATTAAACCAGAGTTCACTTAACAGTTTTCATAGTTTTTTGCAGACTATTTTGAAAAATAAAAGTTTTGACCCAAACTATTTTACTATGACCAAAACAGCTTCAAAATATCTGAAGCAGGTGGTCTCCAGTCGTTCTGACTCCAATAGAGAGCCCAGTTTTTGCATCTGAGCAGTTTGATTCAATGGGCTAGGTGCTGTAAGACTTGAGCATAAATAGATTATGATGAAAGACTCAATTAAAGAAACACATTTTGTGGGAGATATCCAGGATTATTTTGGGAAATGGTTAGAAAGAAAGCATAAAGTCTTTTTTTTTTTGCAAATAAGTTTATTTATTGAGTTTGTTTAATTAGTTTTATCTTCTTTTTTAACATTGTCATGTTGAAAAATGCATGAGAGCGCAAGTTCACAAAGTGATTCCTTCGATATAGATTAGTACATGGTTGAGTTCATGATACCAACAATGAAATGCAGCTCCCCAACACCAGCAGCCCTCGTGCAGCCCCACATAATGACACAGCCACCACCGTGTTTCACTGTATCTACCATGCATTTTTCCCAGAAATCCTCACCTTTATGCAGACGTGCTTTTTTTGTGCATGGGCTTTGATCTCATAGAAAATGGTGATTCTTAAAGCAATCTAAATGGTTTTCTGACTAATGTAGTGTGGTGTAAATTTAATTAACACGTTGAGTGTTGAATTAACACAGAGAGAGTTCTGTGAGAGTTAGATTGACACTGCGAGAGGTGAATTGGACCGTTGGATTAACCCTATGAGAGTTGCATTAACACTATGTTATGTGAATCAAGACCCCAGTCACTTTTGTGAAGGCTGTTAATACAGCCCTCATTGTGTCATTCAAATATCATAATGTTATACACAGTTAACACTTTGGTAGTGTTTATGTAGGTCCAGCATTGAACATCTAGAGTGTTAATTTAACACAAGAAAAAATTCCGGTGTAGTGTGACTAGTATACATTTCGAACTATAGAGGCGAGAGAATCTCTGACACCGATGATATTATTGGAGCGCTGAATGTCTGGACCCGTTGATGAGTCTTCTGCACCCTGCCATCGACCTTAGTGCAGTGTGACACCCAGACAGCCTTGCAGTGTGAGAAGATCTGTGAAGGGACTACTTTAACAATACTGCAGTCTGAACTTTCTTAATCAGGTAGAACATTTGTTTGCTTCTGTTTGTTAGCTTTATTATCCCCAAATCATACAGATTTTGTCTGCAGGTACCTGTTGATCAGCTGTAAGTCTTGTATGCCTTTAGTGTGTAATGATTTGATGTCAATATAGGCTGAAATCTTTTAGAAATAGTTTCTTATTTGGGTGCTAATAACATTATTTAATGAACAGCTTGAGAGTGTGCAAACATTTACAAACTTACTTTACTGCAAAGATTTACCTCAAAGAATATTCTAGTCACATAATGGTCTTCCTAAATTATGAGTGACTGTTTTTTACTTAAAACATTTATTAAACTTCATTTGAATTGAGATTCTTGAGTTAAAAATACACATGAGAAGTGTGAGATCCAGAGAAAACATAATTGCGTGAGAGGAGTGGTGCAGCCTGTTCTTACTCTCCCTAAGGATGACATACTCTTGTTTGTCTCGTGGTGGTGCAGCTACGTACACATTAGTCTTTTTATAGCGCTGATGAAGATATTTAGAACCTGGTCACATGCGAGAACTGTGAACGCAGTTGAGATGTCAGACGTGAAATGTTTTCCAATCCTTAAAGTCTTGTTAAACTCATTATCTGTAACTAAAAGCACTTCATTTGTGGGTTATTTGCTTGCTTGTACCATCATAATTCCATATGCAAAAGCTCAAAGAAACCTTTCTTACAAACCTCTCTGACCAGTTTGTTTCTAACATTAAATTTCTCACTCTGATTTGTGAGGAATATCGTGGAATACAGTCTGTTTTAATGTACTAGATTTGATCTGGCTAAATCTATTTTTAATCCCATTGATGCACAATGTAGATGAGCACACCCCTATTAAAAAGTAAGAATTGATTCAGTTGCTCAACGAATAAAAAACACTTCCAAACTTTTCAGAAGTCTGTGTTTTTGAAGACTTATTTAAGCCATAGCATGAAATTATTGTTAATAATCGAACTTAAATAACAAAATGTTTTATTGAAATTGGTTCAAGCAAAAATGAAAACACCTCTAAACAAAAGCCAATACATCTGATAATTTTGTATGGTCACTGATTTTTAAGGACGGCACCAAGTAATCTATGCATGGAATGGACATGTTGGTGACATCTATCTTTTTTCATTCTTCAAGAAGAACCTATTTTCGAGCTTGGATGCTGGATGGGGAGGGATGTTCAGCTTCTGAATTCCCTACAGATGTTTGATTGGGTTCAGATCAGGATTCACACTTGGCCATTCAGTCATCTTCATCCTGTTCTTCTTCTGAACAGCAACAGTAGCTTTAGATGTGTGTTTTAGATCATTGTCACATTGGAAAAGTACACAACAACGAAGTTCACAAAGTGATGGCAGCATCTTCTCTGTCGGTATAGAGCAGTACATGGTTGAGTTCATGATACCGACAATGAAATGCAGCTCCCCAACACCAGCAGCCCTCGTACAGCCCCACATAATGACACTGCCACCACTGTGTTTCACTGTATCTACCATGCATTTTTCCCAGAAATCCTCACCTTTACAAGGCCATAAACTTTAAAAACCATTAGTCACAACAACAATGATTTTTGTCTCATCACTCCACAGTATAGAGTCCCAGAAGTCTTCATCTGTTCAGCATGGGCCCTAGCAAATTCTTGCCATACTTTTTGTGCATGGGATTAAGTAAAAGCTTCTTTTGTGGATGATACCAATGCATGCCGTTCCCCTGCGTCGTTTGGTGTCATGGGAAAATGCTCGCTCCAGTTTGGCTTTCTGCTGATCTAGCTAACTGCAGTGAACTGCAAGGCGATTTTTTTTCTACTTTTCTCATCAGAACACACTCCTGTTGAGATGTTAACTTCCATGGACATCTGTGTAAGATGGTTGTACTTACATCTTTCTTAAAATGATTGATTGACATGACAGATTTTCTGATCATCTTGTAACTCTTACCTTTTTTATAAAGAAATTATATTCTTTCTCAGATTTTGTGACATTTATTTTCCATGGGGAGCCATTACATGAAGACATGAAATGGGAAGGACTTTTCTTTGTTAAGTAAGGCCCTTTTATGGTCACCTGTCTGCTGGATTGAATGCCTGTTCATTAGAATTTTGTAGTCTTAAGTGTGTCTTGATGCCTGATTTGTATTGTTTTCAGCATGGCCTTGAATGAATTTGTAAGGAAAATCACTCTTTTGTGTCTGCAAGTCTAGTTTGAAATTAATGGCCTACATTTGTGGGAATAATTTGCTGTATAGGACCTCACAGAAAATGTTGATTCTGAAAGCAAACTAAAGGTTTTCTAACAAATATTTATGGGGTGTACTCATTTATGCTGAGACCTAAATGATAATTAAATGAACAGGTGACGATGATGTTTTATTAAACAGGGTTCAGGAGAACCATGTCACATAATTAGCTAATTATCATATGTGGCACCGCTTATGGTGAGCTCAGACTGCATGCTTTTAACCCCGGTTTTAAGAAATCATCTACAACTTCTTGAAATAACAAGCAGATATGTGCTTGTGGAACAGAGTGGCTAGGATACATTTTGACTATTAAAGAGTCGAATCTCTTACACCAATGATATTATTTTTGTGCTAATTGTCTGGACCTGTTATCGATTCTTCTCATTGTAACCTGGCACAACACATTCGTCGCACATGTTTTAGTTGTGGGGGTTTTACCAGGCACGTTTCACACAAATTGACTTTTGTAAGAATTGAATCAGAGACCACTGAAGTGGATTATTTTAATAAGTAATAGGTTTAATAGCAACTTTATTAGTACATTTATGTAGATTTTACAGGACAAAGAAGATATAATAACTGTAGGAAAATTTAAAAGAAAGTACAGTCTGCTCAAAACATTTACTTTTACATTACATTAATGTATTTAGCTGACATTTTCATATGAAGTGATTTTTGTTCAGATTAAGTCAGCAAGTAATGAGAACCATCGCAGATTCTCAACACATTTGAAAAAGGCAAAAACATTTCAAGAAGCACCTAAAAATTGATTATTTCTATTGTTTTTCATTTTCTCTACTTGTGTTGTCTAGTCTTGTATAAAGTTGAGATGCGTGAGGAAACTAACATTAAGATTAGCTTGAAGATGTCTTCTTCTTTTTTAACTCAGGTTCAAAAATCTTTAAAAATAATAGCCTGAGACTTAAACATATGACGAGAGGATGAGTACAAGAGATGGTAAATATAATACCTTGCCCCTATTTTGAAAGCTCCCACTGACTGGTTAAAACTAGAAAACTCCCTGCTGCTGTAAACATATTTTGAAATATACCAATCCCAATCCCCATTACAAATGTGGTTTACATAGCGCCATGTTTCAAGGAGCATAACCACAACAATTGTCTAGTGTACCTAGGGAATCCAATGCTTAGTTGTTTTTTTTTAAATCATACATTTTCAATACATATGATTAGGGCTGGGTGATGATTCGAAATAGATAGTAATCGCTTATATACATTTTATCAATAAGGTATTATAGGGAGGTCAATTGAGAGCTGGATAGCTTCCTGTCTAAAGCGTTTCTAACGACAATTTCAGGTTTTTCTGTGTTTATATTAGATCCAGAGTCATGTGAGGTAACACATGCTAACTATTAATTCTCAGAGATTAAAATCGCTGCAAATTTTCTTTTTTTCCATAAACAAAAGCTATATTCTGAAGTGTTCCCACATTCTAAATACTTCCTAATGATGTGTTGCAGTCGACTGGATGGAAGAACAGTCAGAAGCCTGGCTTGCCAGAAATTCTTGCTTTTTTAACCTATGTAAACTTGCATTCACACTCACAGCAACGATAAGCGTGCAGGGTACTGTTAGCTCCATAGTTTATTTGAAATGTGTAAAAGCATCGGTCAGACTAACCAATAAGAGCACAGAAAGCCACTGCATGGCCAGCGTTTAAAAAAAAATATCAAGCTCTAAAAACAAACAGTTCAAACTACAGCAAGTTTACTCTAATGTACTTCACATCAACACTGAAGCCCTAAAAAAAAGTAGCTTTAAAAAAAAATTGCAGTAATTACATGCTCTCATTAAAAGTCAAAGTTGAGTTCAACTAAACTTTTGTCTGAGCGGAATCCGAGTAGAGATCAGAGATCAGCGATGGATACAGCACTCAGCCACACGTATTTAATTGCATTCTTATTCTAAAATAATGTCAGATTTAAATACCCATGTGATGGTCACACTACTTTACAAGTGGCTCAGCGGTTTACTGTATTTCTGTTTGCTCTCAAAGTTTCAATGTTCTAAAAGAATGAATTACTCACAAAACCTTTGATTTTACACACACACACACATTTGATAAAATTGCATTGAGCAATGATCTTTGCGCACAAGCTCTGAATTCAAGGGCTGGTTAGAAACTGATCCGCTTGATGGGCTGGTTACCTTTTTTGACCTTTCTCTGGCCATTCTCCAACCTTTTGCCTTTTAATGAACCCTTTATGCTGAGTCTTCTGAACATTCTAGTCTGAAGCTCAGATCTCGACCTTTTCAGCAGATGGGCTCAAGGCTTCACTCTTCCTGGCAGATGACAGCACCCCTCATTTCTGAGTCAGGGAGTGAACTTCCACGACTGCTGCACTTTTAGTAGTGGTTCAGTACATGCACTGTGTGGTATGTGGGAGACCTGCTCGGGTACAGCCATCACACTCATGAAAGAGCGCCAACTGATCTGTCAATCAGCAAGAGGCTGTCATGGCAGAAGAGAATCCCTGATTCTATAGAAATAGGGAAAGAGATACTGTCTGGGAGACACAAGGATGAATGGAGGGATAGAATTTTATACTACCGACTCAGTAAATGAATGGATAAAAGAACAACTGAAGAACATAGAATTGAAGAACAAGAATAGATGGATGGATATGAGAGAAAGTTTTGAGTTTGGTACGATCAGAGGTACAAATACACTGCAAACAGAAGAGAGATAATGAAGAGGGAGAGTTGGAGAGGGCATACTGCTGACCACACTGCTTTAACAACGCTCTCGGGATGATGAGTTTCTCTCTCCAGCTGAACTTTGAATGCTGGCAAAGAGGCACAACACATCATTAAACGTTGAGAGAAAAAACACTGCAAACACTTGAGGGATGAGCTCTTCTCACTGCATAACTGAACCTCTAAACAGCTTATATTTTGACATCTCATTTCAATGAAAGGTCATGCACCACATGGAACTTACATAACACGAATTTAAATAGGTTTGACTAATGCGATTTCAGGCGTTTGATTAGCACATTGACAAAAGCCTGGTGAAATGAAAGCATGTTTCAGTATCTTTAATTTGAGTAAAACTCCAAATCTGTGTCTTTTTAAATGTTTGCATCTTCTTGTCAGGGAAGATCTGAAACGGTGTAACCTTTCACATGTGTCACAGAAACAAAAGGAAAAGAAAGTGCTTCTGGTTTCACAGCGCAGCAAATGTGCCATACCAGGGCACTTAATAACACAAGAGGCAGCATAACAATTACATTTTCTGTTGTTAAGGTGTCACCCAACTGCATTAGAGAATGTTTCCACATTTGCATAAACACGCTCATAAATATTCACATTTATGTAAACAGAGCTGTTCCTAAACATAGCAGACAGCAGTGTTACATCTACACCTTGAGAGCTATTTCATTTTTAGAGGACTTCTCTAATACACATTGTTTTGAGGAGCAACTTTATGCAAATATATTAAACATGCAATTCATTCTGAACAAAAGCCTGTCCGTCACTTTCTAACTGCTCTAATAAATGTCACACTTGATGTTTTGTCATTTTTGGTTCGGTGAATGAAGGTTTAGAGCTTATCTCTTGTAGGACATCTCAGAAAGATGCATTTGTGCACAGAGTTTGGATATTCTTCTCAGGTTTTGGTTTATTCCCACTGTTCAAAAGGGGCTGGTTTCGTGATTATTTTTTACCACCAACCTTGCTTTTATAATGATTTGAGAGAGTAGATTGAATCAAAAATAGAACCATGTACTTTTAAAATGGGTTTTATTCGCACCATTGACGATGTCACACGAGTCCCATTGTAACGTCTCGGCTGGACATGAAAGGACCAATTTCCCTCCAATGGTAGTGATGCCCTTTGCAAACAGACACGCCTTCTCAGAGAGTAAAACAGACAGATGAAGCATGGAAGCATAAGTTGGATGTTTTTTAAGATGGCGATGAGGTGTTGAATTTGCTCGTAATCCTTCAAATATCTCTCACATCTACATTGACCGTCAGATCATAACTTTGCATACACATCACTTTTAATCGCCATCTGTAAACATAAAATACAGAATTCTGTAGTCTACAGTAAAGCGCTGTGAGGGGTCAGTCACAACCCCTTGGGAGGCCGGATCTGGCCCTTGTGCTGCCATTTGGTGATCACTGCATAGACAATCTTTTTGGATGTCTTGGAGAAGGATCTTGGAATCAAGATTCCATCAAGATCTGAGTGAAAAATTAACACAACACCGGATGGAAATACATTTTGGTACTGTATACATTTATGTCTTGAAAGTACTCTGAGAGTGTGGTCAAAAGAGCCAGCTCTCATCAGTCGACCATGAGATCATGCACTCCAACAAACCAGGAAGACATGGCAGAGCAAAACTTTTTTCTACTTGCACCTATTCGTCTTATGCGTTTATGTACGTAATTTCACACTGATAATACTTATAGGTGTGTGATGGATTTAAAGATCCAAACCAGCACTTCATCTTTGATCTCAGTATTCTTACACAAACTATGTTTTGATTGTTGACATTTATAGTTCACCTTTGTAAAAAGTTGTCCTGTAAACTTTTTTTAAACCACTTCCTCCCCCTCTTCCTGTCATCTATCCACCTTCACACCTATTCCATAGTTTAAACACTGTGTGTCAGGCTCATGGAGTTCTCCAGACATGTACTGCAACTGTCCTCAGACAAACAAGCTTCCCCTTTCTGGCTGCTATCTGCTGGATTACTCTCCTGTCATGTTTCAGTCTGTTTTGACCTCCCTGTTGCTTTGCCATCATCACTGAGGATGCTCTTCCTGAAAAATCTGTCCAGCTTGTCACCATACAAGCGCACACACACTGGAAACATTGGTGGTTTGTGTGTATGAGGATGGGTTTTGAAAGACTGCTGTGTTAAGTCTGTTTTATTCACTGTCAGTCAGAAGTTTAAATATTTCCCTTTGTTTTCTGCCGTTTAGTCTAGAGAGAGATGCTCCAGGAACATGCTTGGATTTAAACGTCATTAGATTATTTTAAAGACTGTTTAAATACAAGGTTTGGCAGAATGTCGTTGCTGCAAAGAGGTTTTACTGTCAAAGTAGGTTTGAGTTTGAAACTAAGTCCTGACATGAGATGTATTATTTTCAAATAAATTCTTGTTATGAACATAGAATGCAGGCTATTTCTGAAACAACCTTGGAGGAGACATACAGTTGGTCTTGTAAGTTACGCAAATAATAGCCACCAAGGGAGCATTTTGGTCTGTGTGAGCAGGAATAAAGGTTCTGCTTTCAGTGTCCACTGGCTGTTTGTTTGGGTCATTTAGATTATAATTAAAATTTCTGTGCCATGGATTTCTGACTCAAGAGATGTAGTTTATTTTACCATCTCGAACCGCACTACTATATTGCTAGTAGTGTATGTAGATTAGGTTGTTAGTCATCTTGTGTCAATCTAACCACAGGGGTTTCGAATCTAGCCACAGGGGTTTCTAGCCAGTGACTTCTGTGCCGGTCCCAAGCCCGGATAAATAGAGAGGGTTGCGTCAGGAAGGGCATCCGGGGTAAAACATGCCAAAACCAAATATGCAAGTCATCAATTCGATTTCCATACTGGATCGGTCGAGGCCCAGGTTAACAACGACCGCCACCGGTGCTGTTGACTTACAGGGTGCCGGTGGAAATTGGACTACTGTTGGTCAAAGAAGGAGAGGAGGGAGAAGGATTCGTAGGCAGAGAGAGAAGAGGAAAGGGAAGAGTATAGGTCTGAGAATAGGGACTCTCAACGTTGGTACAATGACCGGGAAAGGTAGAGAGCTGGCGGACATGATTGAGAGAAGGAAGGTAGATATTCTGTGTGTGCAGGAGACCAGGTGGAAGGGTAGCAAAGCGCGTAGTATTAGAGGGGGATACAAACTGTTTTACTATGGTGAGGATAGGAAGAGAAATGGGGTAGGAGTGATCCTGAAGGAGGAGTTTGTGAGGAATGTTTTAGAGGTGAAAAGAGTGTCTGACAGGGTTATCAGTTTGAAGTTAGAGATTGAAGGGGGGATGTTGAATGTAGTGAGTGGTTATGCTCCACAAGTAGGCTGAAAGCTGGAAGAAAAGGAGAGATTCTGGAGTGAGTTAGATGAGGTGATGGAGAGTATTCCCAGAGGGGAGAGAGTAGAGGGGGGAGCAGACTTCAACGGTCATGTTGGCGAGGGCAACAGAGGTGATGAGGAAGTGATGGGCAGGTTTGGTGTTAAGGAAAGAAACCCAGAAGGACAGATGGTGGTGGACTTTGCCAAGAGGATGGAAATGGCTGTAATGATCGGGAAAGGTAGAGAGCTGGCGGACATGATGGAGAGAAGGAAGGTAGATATTCTGTGTGTGCAGGAGACCAGGTGGAAGGGTAGCAAAGCGCGTAGTATTGGAGGGGGATACAAACTGTACAAACCTACAAGAGTGGTGGTAGGAGTACGCAGGTGGACTACATCCTAAGTAGACGAGCCAACCTGAGAGAGATCACGGACTGCAAAGTAGTGGTTGGAGAGAGTGTAGCCAGACAGCATCGGATAGTGATGTGTAGGATGTTGCTGGTGGTCAGGAAGAAGAGGGGAGGAAAGATGGCAAAGAAGACCAAGTGGTGGAAGTTGAAAAAGGAAGACGGTTGTGAGGAATTCAGACAGAAGCTGAGACAGGCTTTGGGTGGCCAGGAAGAGCTTCCGGAGGACTGGGAAACTACAGCAGAAGTGATCAGGGAGACAGGTAGGAAGGTGCTAGGTGTGTCAGCAGGAAGAAGGAAAGAAGATAAGGAAACATGGTGGTGGAATGAAGAAGTACAGGACATCATCCAGAGGAAGAGGCTAGCTAAGAAGAAGTGGGACATCGAGAGGACTGAAGAAAGTAGCCAGGACTACAAGGAATCACAGCACAGGGTGAAGAAGGAGGTGGCAAAGGCCAAACAGAAGGCATATGATGAGTTGTATGCCAGGTTAGACACGAGGGAAGGTGAGAAGGAATTGTACAGATTAGCGAGACAGAGAGACAGAGATGGGAAGGATGTGCAACAGATAAGGGTGATTAAAGATAGAGATGGAAGGGTTCTAACAAGTGAGGAGAGTGTGCAGAGAAGATGGAAGGAGTATTTTGAGGAGTTGATGAATGAGGAGAATGAGAGGGAAAGAAGGGGGAAGAGGTGAACATTGTAGAGCAGGAAGTTGAAAAGATTAGAAAAGATGAGGTGAGGAAGGCTCTGAGGAGAATGAAGAGTGGAAAGGCTGTTGGTCCAGATGACATCCCTGTGGAGGTGTGGAAGTGTCTAGGAGAGACAGCAGTGGAGTTCCTATCTAGGTTATTCAACAGGATTCTAGAGAGTGAGAAGATGCCTGAGGAATGGAGGAGAAGTGTCCTAGTGCCAATCTTTAAGAACAAGGGTGATGTGCAGAGTTGTAACAACTACAGAGGTATAAAGTTGATGAGCCACACAATGAAACTCTGGGAAAGAGTAGTGGAAGCTAGGCTAAGAAGGGAAGTGGATATTTGCGAGCAGCAGTATGGCTTCATGCCCAGGAAGAGCACTACTGATGCAATTTTTGCTCTGAGAATGCTAATGGAGAAGTACAGAGATGGTCAGAAGGAGCTGCACTGCGTCTTTGTGGACTTAGAGAAAGCGTATGACAGGGTTCCCGAGAGAGGAGCTATGGTCTTGTATGAGGATGTCAGGAGTGGCAGAGAAGTATGTCAGAGTAGTTCAGGATATGTATGAGAGGAGTATGTCAACAGTGAGATGTGCTGCAGGTCAGACGGAGGAGTTCAAGGTGGAGGTGGGGCTACATCAAGGATCGGCTTTGAGTCCCTTCTTGTTTGCTATGGTGATAGACAGGTTGACAGATGAGGTCAGACAGGAATCTCCATGGACAATGATGTTTGCAGATGACATTGTAATCTGTAGTGAGAGTAGAGAGCAGGTGGAGGGACACCTGGAAAGTTGGAGGTCTGCTCTAGAAAGAAGAGGAATAAAAGTCAGTCGTAGTAAGACAGAATACATGTGTTTGAACGAGAGGGAGGGAAGTAGAACAGTGAGGTTACAGGGGGTTGAGGTCAAGAAGGTGGAGGAGTTTAGGTATTTGGGGTCAACTGTCCAGGTCGACGGGGAGTGTGGAAAAGAGGTGAAGAGGCGAATGCAGGCAGGTTGGAGTGGGTGGAGAAAAGTGTCAGGGGTGTTGTGTGACAGATGCCTAAAACCTAATAACATAAATCCTGTGGTGTTTAAAAATTTTTTTTACTATAGTGCAAGTAATATATTAAAATATAATACAAAAATTAAGTTACAGTACATTAGCAATTACTTTTGTTTCGAAATAAATAAATCAAGCAAATACAAAGATGCATCCGACCACAAAATTTTTAGCAAAAGCCCATTTTGATTACTGTATATTTTTAATACTTTATGTTTAATTTTCAGAAGCGTAATTGATCAACATCATATACATAATTTTCAAATGTCAAAAATTTCCAAAGGTCATTGAAAATAAATAATGCTTACTGTGCCTTTATAAATCAAACACTGTAAAAAGAAAAAAACTAATGAAATTTTTACTGAACGTTAAAAAAGTTTGTTGAGGCGTTTTTCAGTCAATGAATTATCTGTAGTGGGCTAAATTTTTGCTGAAGAGTTTACTGAATTCATATTTCCTAATTGAGTTCACACTCTCAGTAGCTGTTGTTGACTAGATTGAAAAAGGTTTAGTTAATATTGTGTCCAGGTTTATCAGAGAGATATGTTTAGAAAATTAAAATATATCTTTGATTCCATTTTGGAAAGAAAAAATGACTCACCGTAAAATGTAGCTTTGAAGCTTTTCGCCGAGCAATTGTATGCTGAGTCATCTCTCATTTCAAAACCTGCTTCACCTCTCGAGGAATAATGAAGCCAGATAAAGCAGCTAAAGAACCTGTGTTAAGCTCACTCACAGCTGCCTTGTTCATACCACTGATATTTAACTCTAGTTTCATTTTCTATTTGCAGATTCTTTCTGAACAAAAAAGAAAAATTACACTCTGGCTCCAGTGTACTTTTTTGTATAAATATCGCTCGAATGACCTTAATAACAATTGTGGGAAGGAGGCTCTATCACTCTTTTGTTTAAGTTATGTTAGCATTACATTTGTGCCCAATTAAGCAAGGGCTTCTTCGGTGGCAGCCATTGACCAGCACTGAAGGGGACGGCCTTCAGCGGGACCCTCTATGTTACTTTGCAGTCATGATATTTTTTTTAAAAGCTTTCCGGTAATGTGTGTATATATATATATATATATATATATATATATATATATATATATATATAATATATATATATATATATATATACTGGGGATTATTTTATTTTTTGATCCTAGATGAAGCATATTTCAGATATGTTGGGAAAAACTATTGGCAAGCCAAGTTTCTGCTTTGAGGCAATTATTCTCTTTTCTTGTTCGCCAAGCAAATCATTACTCCAGAAAACTTACAATAAGAGCTCATCATCAATCAGCGCTAATGCAAAAAAATCTAGATTTTTCAGGGTTTACGTTTCACTAAGTTCTTGAGTACAGCCTTGAATTGTAATGAATGTTTAAAAAGAGCAGTTCAAACAGCTGCTACTTCATGCTTGTTTGGGTTTCTGCAGTGCTCAACTATACTTAGAAGAGATATAAATAGCATAGTCTGGTGCTATATTTTTAGATCATTTATAAGGCTATTATTCTTAGTACTTAGAAGTGGAATGTTGCTTGTCGCAGGTAATGGTGGCCTTATAATTATCATACATCCTGAATTTTTTATGCATTTTTATTTAGTGTTAAAAAGGCGTTCTGCTGTTACTGAAGCACAATTAAGTTCTGGATTGTTTGACTACTGGCGTTCCATCATGGAAGGATGTAGGATAAGTCCAGTAAAGGTCTTCACTATCGTAGTAATCTGTCTTTGCTTCTATCAAACACTTTCCTTCGTGCACACAGTAATGTATATATTGACCATTTTCATAAATCTCTCTGGCAGCAGTGTTCCAATAACTCCAAAAAAGAGTTTAAAGTGCTGCTGTTCATGTAGAAGTCACAAAACAGCTCAGCACCAAACTATATGACAGATCTGCTGTACAAACCGAACAGAGCTCTCACTTCCCTGAATTTGCCACAGGTTCACTCCCTGTCTGCTTTCAGTTACTAAGCTGCCCGCAGCTGGAACCAGCTTCCAGAAGAGATCAGTGGAGATAAAACTTTGTTCACATTTAAATCTAAGTATATTCCATTTAAGGATCAAACTGCACTGCACTCATGATTAATATTAATGCTTCTATCAAACACTTTCCTTCGTGCACACAGTAATGTATATATTGACCGTTTTCATAAATCTCTCTGGCAGCAGTGTTCCAATAACACCTGTGAGCTGTGGCCCAGATACATTACACTTTACCTTTTACTTCCTCCATTCTTCATCATCTTCTTTCAATCTCAAGCTCTCTGTTCAGCTTTTAGCAACACTTGATATGAAAGCACTCTTGAGTTTTGTTTGTTGATTTGTTATATCTCTATCCTGAGAAAATAAGGCTGTTGTCCAATCTTTCTCTAAAGCCAGAGAAGTCGTCTAATATAGATAGTTCTGTAACAAGCCATGCCTGTAAGAATCACAGACAAATCAAGAAAAGCTTCCAAATAAAAGTTACAACATAAGACAGCAGCCAATGAGGGCCTTGTGATGTGGTGTTACACAGCTTCTATTGGACTCTATTTTGGGAGCTTTCAATGATTGGTGGCTGTGGGGTGAGGAATTCAACTTTGGTCATCAGCTGTTTGTCATGCTCATTAACCCCTAGGCTAGCATGGTGGCAACAATAAGATTTTTTACAAATAGTTTTTTAATGAATGACTGATTTAGGTGACTTATTTAATAGTAATTTATGATATATAAATATTTTTTCCTTATCATTTTTCAGTTTTCGTTTGTAAACCAAATTACGAAAGTTTTCGACATGTTTAACAAAATGTCCATGTTACAACAAACCAGAGCTAAATGATGTCAATAGGAATAAACACAAACTAAGCTTCAAACGTGTTTTTATCAGCTGTATTGAAATTTGACATTTTTACATGGATGTTAGTGAAAATCTGCTCAGGCTGACAGCCTCCAACGGTCAGTTGAAGTATTACAAGTCCAGTCAATTCCTATTGGCATCGGGAGGAAAAGTGGGGGGTTTCCACTTGCTTTTAAGTTGCTCTGATATATTCTTTTGCGACAGTTTTCTAGAGCAAGCTAATATTTAGAGGGAATCAGATTTCTGCTAAAAGTTCAGATTTTTTATATAACAGATCTGCTGTACAAACCGAACAGAGCTCTCACTTCCCTGAATTTGCCACAGGTTCACTCCCTGTCTGCTTTCAGTTACTAAGCTGCCCGCAGCTGGAACCAGCTTCCAGAAGAGATTAGTGGAGATAAAACTTTGTTCACATTTAAATCTATGTATATTCCATTTAATGATCAAACTGCACTGCACTCATGATTAATATTAATGCTTCTATCAAACACTTTCCTTCGTGCACACAGTAATGTATATATTGACCATTTTCATAAATCTCTCTGGCAGCAGTGTTCACTCATGATTATTATTAATGTCTTATCCCTTGTTTCTTTAACTCTGATCCGTTCTATTGTCTGCTTTATCTATGATCTGTTTTAACTATTCTGTAATGCACTTTGAATTGCCAATGTGTACAAAAAAAAGTGCTATGCAAATGAAATTGCCTTACCTTGTCATACCCATTGACTTAACATTTAAATCACTTGCAGACCGTGACACTTTCAGTTTTCATATCCCTCATATGTTGTATAGAGAGATTTTGAATCTAAAATAGGTTTGGAATTTAGCATAAATCCAATGTTTAAGATTTGGAATCATTCCCATTTTTTGAAACTTGTGACATAAACAATGTATGGCCATGAGGTGAGTGATCACCTGCTCACCTAAACTTGTTTAAATGGAAATCATTTTTGCATGCATACAATGTTTACACACAAGTCTGCTTGTCTGTTTTTACTTGATATCTTTTCTCTCATTCATTTATAAACTCATTCTGCTGATTCTTTTCCCCAAAGTTCAATCTCTTTATTTTCTGACAGAAGCTCTGTGTTCTCCAGGCTGAGATGAATGCAGTCACAGTGAAGTAGCACTCTGTCTTGTGCGAGAAAATAAGCACAGTATAAGATAAAAAGCTTTCAGTGCTCTTGTGATCGCTCTTGCTAGATTAAAAACTCATATGTAATCAAACCTCTTTCTCTCTTCATCTTTATGTCTCTCATTCTTACCCTGGTCTGCACTAAAACATCTGCAATAACATATTAATGAAGATTCCACTTTCTTTAATAATTCAAGTATTTGGATCCGTGAGTATCCTTCTCTTGATATAGACTGTTTTTAGCCAGCTAAGTGCGTGTGAATTAGTCATGTACCTCCAGTCAGCCACTTCCACGTCCATATTTCAGTAGTCTAGGGTCTTAAAGCCACAGCTCTAGAACGTATTTTTTTCACAAATCTTTTGTTTACTGTGACAATTTCACAGACAACTGGAGAATCTTTTGTTGACTCATAAAGTGAGATGATAAAATTTGAATTATTTTGGTTTTAGTTTAAAGTACCCCAGCAAACACAACAAACATTGAAAAGTGCTATCCTCTTACAACATCCACTTTTGGTTGAAATATAATTGCAAAGTGAAAGTTGAAACAATGTCATTACCATCTTTTAAATATGCAAAGTCGATGCAAATATGACCTTTCCTAGAGGTTCATCTGCTCATTTTCTACATTAATAGAGCCTTTACATAGTTATTAGCATTCATAAAATAGAATTTAAAAGATAAATGGTTCATTATTTCATGGAAACATGGTTCCAACTCACAACACACAATCCACAACATAAACTAGTTTCGAATTTTTCTTTTTAATTGAACGAATAAAAATATATTGAACAGCGCACTGGGACTCAAGAGAACACGTCAAAGCCCAAATAATTTCCAACAATGTTTTTGTACAGACTATTTGGGATGGTAAGAAAGTATTCTTTTTTTGTTGAATAATTTTATTTATTATTTGTTGAATTGCATTTATTTAGTTAAAAAGATGATAAGATGAGAGTGTATTTATTACACCAGTGGCAGCTGTGGTCTGAGATCAACTTGACCGGAAGGTCACCGGTTCGATCCCCAGATCCACCGAGTTGAAGGTGGTGTGAGTGATGAAACACTTGCTCTCCGTCTTTAACAATCACAGCTCTGGAGCTCTCGAGCAAGGCATCAGTTTTCCGAATGCTCCCCGGGCGCCACAGCCATGGCTGCCCACTGCTCCGGGTGAGTGCTCACGGTGTGTTTGTTCACTGCTGTGTGTACACTGGGTTTACTATATTACCGATTTAGACTGCCCTGTTCCAGGACTCACCACGTTGTGTTTGGACCAAATGTCAACCTATGTTTGAGCATTCGTTGAACCATCTGATTCCGAACGGATCTGTTCGTGCTCTCCACGTCATGCTCATAAACATTTGTGTGATGTAAACGAAACACAAAGACGGCATGAAAATATGCTGCTTACAAAGACATGGGGAAATGATAGCATTTCAATTAGTTGGTTTCAATTGGTTTATTAGAAATGAGTTTTTGTTCATTTCTCAGCGATGGGTTGCGGCTGGAAGGGCATCTGCTGCGTAAAACATATGCCAGAGAGTTGGTGGTTCATTCTACTGTGGCGACCCCGAAAGGGAAGAAAGCCGACATGAAGATGAATGAATGAATGAGTTTTTGTTCACACAATTTAGCCTGATTCGTTTCATTTAGTCATTTATCAATAACATAAAGAATGGTAAAAAGTGTACTGTCAAATTCAAATCTAATGTTATACAAAGTAGTCTTTCTGGATAATGTGACTATCTTTGTAATGGCATTAAATCAAGAATTCTATTGCTAGCCAATGCTAACCGCTAATTTTGAATATTAGCATAATTAATCGTTACTGAAAGTCACATTACATAATCTAAATTCAGACAGTAGCCTGTCCCCAGAAGAAATTCTCAAATCTGAGGCACCAAATCAATTTCTCATTAACGGCACTAAGTGACCTAACTGCTGTTGGATCAGACCACGCTCATTTCAGCTCCTCTCTTCACACGTGTCTGAACATTCAATCAGCTCCATCATTTGGCTCTTAACTGACCCTCACATCCCAATTTCACCACAGCTGGAACATCACTGTGCTCACAAAGGGAAACCTCGGCTAAAATGAGTTGTGAAATTGATCTTTTATCCACTCTGACCCGTCTCTGCCCTCTCTGGATTATACCATCATAAAAGCTAAAGACATTTCTATCTTTTAACTTTTCACCCTTCTTCATGTTGTTCGGGTTCTCTGATGTCTTTCTCTTAGTACAGACACAGTGTTGTGCTATATTTAGCCATGTAATGCTAAGAGCTAATTACGGTGTCCTCTGGGAAGGTACTAATTATCGGCCTAACACACTTACAGATACTTTACACAGTTATTCAGGCACTTGTGTATATTTTTGGGAAATGCTTCTTGACTGGGTGTATTTTAAGGACTTTATCTAGAACTCAGAAACAATTATTGTCAATGAAAGAACACATTCGGAGAACACAAGAGTGAATGGGATTCTTTGACCTGATGTGTTTAGATCAAACTTTATTTAGGTTCAATGATTAGATGTTGCGGCTTTGTGATTAAAGGACAACCATAGACCACAGTTTTCCTTTTTTTAAAGTTTTCACACTATCATAATTGGCAAACATTCAAAGATAACTTCAACGTCAAATTAACCATGTGCTTTTTAATGAGTGTTTAATTAATCACGAAAATACAAACTATCAAAAGATGAAGGCCCTGTGTGAAACTATGTGATTGTTCACCCAATAACTGGTTGGCCACTCTTAGGCTATGTTCAGCCTAAAGTGACCCAAATCACATTTCCTTTGCCCATAAGACCTGTATCTAATATTTTCAGGACAGTCTAAACAGGTCAAATCGGATTCTTTCAAATCCAACCCAGGTCACTTTAATATGATCTCCTGAATCTGATACACATCAGATTTTTTTGCAATGCAACCTCAGTCAGGTTACATTTATCTGAATTTTGTGTTATTGCATGGGGACAGATATCACATTTTTGGGTGTGGGTGGGACGTTTAACAACTATCATGTTGATTCAAGCTGAATCCAGTCAGTTGAAGGAAAGTAAAGAAATATAATTAACGAATATCTCTTCTTTGTCTTCTTCTTGATATGATTTGCTTGAAATAATGGCAGCTCCAATCGGAAATGAATTTGAGCCACTCAATCTCCTCCAATCGAGAGAGAAAGAGAACTTTACAGTTAAGGAAATCCAACACAGTCAATCAGAGTTATCAAATGTCAGTTTTGGATTTAGTTTTACCTTGCAAATAAAATCCATAATTTTAAAACTATTTGTTTGCTTGTGTCAATGTTTCATTTAGATTTACATTCGTTTGAGGATCTGGATCATTAAAGCATGCAAGATGAAAAACACTATTGCTAAAATGTACAAAAATAAAAAAGCCTTTAATTTCCTTTGATATCGATGACCAGCAATTTCAATTTTAAGAAAAACTAAAAACCTGCACAACCATATAAAAACAGCCTAGTTTGTACTAATAAAGAAGAGCGTGACTGTAATTTATCAAGCATCTTTTAAATGTACCGCTATTTGGAATTTTACAGTAATTGTAAAATCAGACAAATTATTTTACAAATATAAAAACAACATGACAGTTCATATTTTATTTCACACCTATTTTAGTAACATACCGCAACATACATTTGACTTGAACTGGGCTTTAAGAAAAAAGTCTCTAACACTATTAAAAGTTTTATAGTGCTAAGAGCTAATTCAGTGTCTTCTGGGGAGGTGGAAAATACTCATCTCAAACACTCAGACATTTGCACACATTTACGGAGCTTAAATGTATATGTATTTTTTGGTCTTTATGTAAAACACTGAAACCGTTGGAGTATATGAAAGCAAATGAATCCCTTTAATCTATCTATATTTTTTGTAAAGTTTAAGTGGAAAGAGTGCTGTGTTGTGAAATAGTGCTCTTCCCTTTTGCTGTGTTGAACTGCAGAAGCTTTTCTTCTGTAGAGCCTGTTTCTGCACTGAAACATTAGCAGATATCTGATATTCAATATAATGTACTGGAACTGCATTAATGTGTCAATACGGTGAGAGAATGGATGCTTTATTGCGTGATATGTTTTGAGTGCATTGGTATCTGAGCTTCTGAAAGATTGTTCTGCCAATCTTTTCCCACCTACAGAACAAGTACATTAATTTCAGCATTCTTTTTCAAAACTTTAATTTCATTTCAGAGAACAAACCTAAGGTAATTATTGTGAAGTTGAAAATGTTTTTTGTTAATTAGGAAAAGTAGTAGAAAACAGTATTATTATTATTTTTGCTTGCTTTCCACAGACTATTTTTCTAAAGTTACTGTTGTTTACTGTGGTCTTGGCATGTTTGCTCATCCCCAAATATTGATGCAATCCCTGTCACTTCTGGTTTAACAGCGCTGTGTGCTTGCGCCTCAAGTGTATATGTGTGTATTTGTCTGTTTGCCTCCCTCACTGTCTGTATGTGTCTCTGCCAGTCTGTGTTTACACATGTTGTTGTCCTGGCCTCTGGTGTGTATTTCTGTGTACACAACCAGTCAAAACATTTACCCAATTCATCCTATATCAGCACAATAATCGCAAAAATCTGCAAAAAAAACCTGGTGGGTTGGTAGTGGCCCTAACAGCAATAATGCTGCAGGTTTATGTGTCTAAAACTCCATTGAGCTGTGGTGGGAATTTTTTGACGCAGGGTCTATCTTGAGGGAGGACATGGGGTGAAATATAATCAAATTTCCATTAAATAATATTTTTACTGTCACGGTGGTGCAGTGGGTAGCACGGTCGTCTCATAGCAAGAAGGTCGCTGGTTCTAGGCTCGGCTGGGTTGGTTGGCATTTCTGTGTGGAGTTCTCATGTTCTCCCCGTGATCGCGTGGGTTTTCTCCGGGTGCTCCGGTTTCCCCACAAGTCCAAAGACATGCGGAATAAGTGAATTGAGTAAGAACGATTGCCCATAGTGTTAAAAGAGTGAATGTGTGTGTGAATGTTTCCCAGCGATGGGTTGCGGCTGGAAGGGCATCCGCCGTGTAAAAAAAATATGCCAGAGAGTTGGCAGTTCATTCCGCTGTGGCGACCCCGAAAGGGAAGAAAGCCGACATGAAGATGAATGAATGAATAATATTTTTACTTTGTATTGCATACTTCTTTTCTAACAAATTCATTCCTTACTCAGATTTCAGCATGTCATGTTTTATTTGAAACTTTATTTTGATGTTTTTGGGGAAAATTATGACATTTGTGTTTCTGAACATTTACTGGCTGTTTGTTTTCTGTGTTCTGTTTTCCTATATTTGTATTATGTCAATTACAAACACAGTTGCCAGATTGTATTAAAATATTGGATTAATTTTCTATAAATGTCTGATTTCTTAAAGTAAAATCTATTAAGTTTCGAGTGAAATATTTCACACCTTTAATTCTTACAATGTGGATGATTTAGACTAGCCTGTATTGAAAACCAGCTTTCAATGTCTCAAAATTATATTATACATATACATATTATATTGTTTTTCTTTTGTCTATTTTACGTTTCTATTTTCTTCTGTTTTGTCATGTTAATGGAAAAAGCTAAGACATTGACTGAAAAACGGGGCTGATTTAAGAAAGTTTACGGAACAATACTGTTTAAAAGAGGGAAATGCTGCCATCTAGCTTTTGAAATAGGAGGTCTAGGAGTTTCAATGTTTCATGGATTTAAAAAAGGCAAGTTAGGATACTTAAAATACGACACAATAAGGTTAAATACGTAAAAAATTTGTTAGTTTTTAAAGTTTGAATTTTAAACTTTTGTCTACTAATTGAAGACAGATAGTACGTTAAGCGGAACTGTTCATCTCTCGTGTTTCTACACGGTTGTATTAAACGTTACTTAGCGAAACTTCTTTAGGTTTTAGAGTTCCAAACTATAGTTTAAATATATCTCTGAAGTTTATTGTTAACGTGTCACACACAGGAAACACTCTTCTGTTTTCTTTTCGTCGAACGCGAGTAGCATGGTTTTATTTCGTGTAGCTAGAAAACTTGAGCTTTGACAGGTAATAATACAATGACAGCTGTGCCTCTTCGAGTTCTGTGCATTCATGGGTATCGACAGAATGGGAGCAGTTTCAGAGAGAAGACTGGAGCGTTACGAAAACTATTAAAGAAACACGTGGAGCTGGTGTTTATGAGCGCTCCACACAGTGTTCCTGCACTTCAAGAGCAAAGCTGTAAAAGTGAGTAAATCTTTTGCTTCATGTACATCAGAGTTTTGATGCCACATCTTTGTACTTCTACACATTTATTCATGTGCATAATTCTGGTCCTTGAGAATCCGGCGTGGTATTGTCTGATTACTTAGTATTTTAACTTTAGACCAATTCGTGTGTTACTTTGCTTACTAATTTACTGAATGTATTTGAAAATATTTTATTAAGATAGTGCCTCACAAGTACCAATACGTTAAAAAGAATGAATTAAGGTTAAAAAAAAAAATAAAAGGTACAAGGTAAAATAATTCAGGTAAAAAGTACATGCATACACTTTAATAAACAGGAGCACTAATAAGTATTTAACCCTTGTATGGTGTTCAGGTCTATGGGACCGTTTTCTTTTTTCATGAAAAGAAAAAATATACAAGCAATTATTATTTGAAACTGAGATTCAATGGCCTTGGCTAGTTTTCTGTTAAAAACATATCAGAACAGATTTTTTATGACCCCACACGTACGCCCCCTACACATTTATATTACACACAAGGTGTTCGGCTCGACTGGACCTGGGGCATGTAAAAGTGTGAAAATGGTAGATTCTTTACCTTTATTCTGTCTTTCCGCACAAACATACATCACACATAAACATACAATTTTAGAATTAAAATTGAATTGAATTAAAAGGCCCAAAATGCAATGGGACTAGCAGACCCACCAATCCTACCAAAGTAACAATAATGAGAACACCACACATGGTTTCAATTCTAAATGTTAAGAAGTAAGGGTAAAAAAAAAACAATAAATAAAGTATATTTGCTATTTAAATTACTTGTTTCCTGGCTAAAGTAAATATATTTTAAGTATTTTAAAGTCTTGATTGGGATTAAAAATCAATAGGTCTTCCAGATACGCAAAAACTGCCTCAGTTACAATAATATGAACAGCACACAATGGTTAATAGCATTTACCTTACATTTAGCGTACTTTTTTCCTTAGTTGACCATTGTGTGTAAAGAAAAGATTGGCCATACAGTCAGCTTTATAGTAGGGAAAATGTATATGATTCAGACAATGGATCTGAGCTTTTAAAATCATAATGGATTAAATAAGATTTTTTTACATCTCAATTTAATACCATCTTTTTCAGAACACTTGATACTGAATGGAAGTAGATTCCACAGTTTTATAGCATTATATTTAGATAAGTTTAGTCCTTGAGACTTGCCTGAGGTAAACAAAAAGAATGATGATTTAGTGCAATACGACTGACTTATCAGCTGAATATTAAACAATAATACTTGGTGCAGTTTGATTGACAAAATAGCACATACAGTTAAACCTCAAATAATCCACTCTGTCCTTAACATTCAGCCAGCCCAACTTGATAAAAATAGAGGACTGAATTTGATGTCTACTGTTCTTCACTAAAATAAACCAAATTACTTTATTTTGACATATTGGTATATAGGTGCTTTTAAATGTACAACTAAAACCTCTGTGCCAAAATGCAGGCATAATTGAAAGAACGTACAATAAACAATAACAAAATCTTATCTGTACAGAAATACAGAAATGTAGGTTTAAAATGTACAATTTTAGGTAAATTAAAATCAGTACTAAAATTGGGTAAATATTTGACTTTTGGCAATATTGAAACATTTTTGCAAGAGATGGATAATTTACATAGTTTTAAATTTTTTTCAAAGATGCAGTTAATTTATTTTCCTCAAGCCAAATACTAATAGAATCCAAATTAGAAGGTAACTCTCCCTCAATGAATTTAGGATCCTTTTCCTCAACTAGCAGTGGAGCGTCATCTACATATAGGTAAAAGTCACCCTTACCTAACTGTCACATGTCGTTGACATAGATGTTGAAGAGTTATGGTCCAAAAATTGAGCCCAGAGGAACTCCAAATATGGTTTATCGAATGCCTTTTAAAGAAGATAGATTCTTCAGTTATTTTGCTCTCCTGGTTACAAAACGTGTTATATAAAAAATAATGGGTCTTAAATTTGGTCTATTTCAAAGATTTATACATTCATATAATTATCTTTGTATATCATTGAGAAGAGCATTATATTAGCAAATGTAACCCAGCACTGCTGCCGTATGGAGAAAATATGAAAAAAATGCAAATAATTAAAAAGCCTGTTTAAAACCATTCCAAGAACTGAAAACAGCCATTTCATTGGATAACATTTGATATAATGTTGGGTGTTTAAAAATACTTTTGTAATTTCTACATCGTGGAAATAAAATTCAACTGTTCTATGTCATGTTTTGCCTGTCAAAATAAAAGTTCTCATGAGAATGCCTCTCAATGAGACAAAGCAAGAATTACAGTTCTGCGTAAAATTTTTATCATTAACAAATACCCTCATTTGATCACTTTTATTCAATGTTGTATTTTAACTTAGATTTTATTTATTTAATACTTTTTCCAGTGCACCAATTCCTCATCTTATTTTTAACTATTTTTCTGTTTCGCCACATTGTAAATGCCCACAGCCAATCAGGAGCCAGAGAAGTCAGTCAGTGTTGGAGATGAAGATCAGAGAGGCTGGTGGTTCTCAGATGTCCGGGCTCAAAGTTTTGATGCTCAGCAGGAGTGTAACACCAGCCTTGGACTGCAGGAGAGCATCACTGCTGTCAAAGCTGCAGTGAAGGATCTCGGGCCCTTCACTGGCATTATGGGCTTCAGTCAAGGGGCCGCCCTAGTGGCCATGCTTTGTGCACTGCAGGAAAAACACCCAGACCCTGATTTGAACTTCCGCTTTGCCATTCTGGTGGCCGGTTTTCGCAGCGTTTGTTCCGAGCATCAGCACTTTTATGAAGGTCCAGCAGTTCCCATCCCATCACTGCATGTGTTTGGCCAGGACGACCGTGTGATTCCAGAGCAGATGAGTCGAGATCTACTGCCAATGTTCGAAGGAGCGCAAGTCCTCCTTCACCCTGGTGGACACTTCATCCCTGCTGCTTCTTCACACAGGCAAACATACCAGGACTTCCTCAGGATATTTCAGTGAGGTGGATTTAGGGACACTCTGTGGATCTGTGAGAGCATTATAG
Source organism: Danionella dracula (assembly GCA_900490495.1). Lineage (NCBI taxonomy): Eukaryota > Metazoa > Chordata > Actinopteri > Cypriniformes > Danionidae > Danionella > Danionella dracula. The sequence goes on along the minus strand of UELW01000010.1, from coordinate 1,135,484 downwards.
GAACTTTAAATTATGAAGCTGATCCAGAGGCAGTGAAGGATGTTGAACACTATTCTTGAATAAAGAAGACCGTCTCCTGTTACATTTGTGGTTAAATTTTTTCTTCTTTTTTAATTAGTATGTTTTGTTATGAAATTATAATATAATCTAAAAATATATAATTTTGGGGACATTTTATTCGCATTCAAAGTAAGGTAATATTTACGCATCCTCATGTGTAATCTCACTAAGAAAATATGGGTGTGTCTTACTCTTTTTGCTCACTTTGTAGGAGCCATAAGTATGATTTATTTTAATTAATATTTTCTTTTGTGCTGTAATGATGTTGGATAGTTTGTTAACATGAGCATAGGTGAGCTGGGGTCAAGACATAAATATACACACATCCACTCATGTGGCAGGCTGGAAGTAGTTGTTGGTAGCCATTTTTGTTGACTGCAAACAGGGGGCAAGCTGCTTTTTCCATTCTCGATGCGTAAAAGGAAGTGACTGAACTGCAGTTCTCTGAGTGACCACTTGAGGCTAACTCCAAAAGTGAGCAGGTTCTCATTCATTCCAATGTTAAAACTGAACAACTTTGGGGCTGAAAAAACGTGTTTCCACACCTGGCTCTATTACTTTTCTTGACTCAGATCGCTAGTTTTGACCTCCATGAACACTGAGGGCGATGACTTATTAAAAAAAAATGTTTGTTTTAGATTAAATATTATATAAAGTATTCAAATTTAAACTTTCAACTAATCAGACTCCTTCACTATGTCCTCTACGAATGCATTTTTGAGTACTGGCTGCATCCACTCATCCAGCCTCTTTTAACTTTGCCATAAACCTATGGGTGACGTCAGGGACACCACGTCCATGTTATACATAATCAGTGACTGCAACTCACACGTATTCACACAATTATCATAATTATTGCAAGTGCTGCATGACAAGCAAGTTGAATACATCTGCTTATATCACTTCTTATAAAACTTCTGAATCAGTACACACCTGAACCATCAATAAACACAATTCAGGCAGTCAAGACGGACTCAGTGCTATTTTTTCATTCAAAACACAGCTTACGTCCGCGTCACATTTTATGTAGCCAATCACATCTAAAAGCAACTAGGAGGATAGGAAGTCACTTATTATATTCGTTTTTATTTTACTTAAAGTATCTTTTTAAATGTGTATTTTTATTTGAGATATTTTTAGAGTTAAAGTATTTCTTTACATTTGAAATCAGGTTGTTTACTCGAGTATTATTAATTGTCAATTGAAAAAAATGAACAAAATGCATTACCAAATCCACAGTTATTGGTGAAGAGGACAAGCGTAAGACCCAGCCATATGTGAACAGATTTTACATTCTGTGCTAATGGGGCTAGTTCAATTTCAAGAACAAGACATTCAGCAGTTAAATTTTGCAACAAAATGTGTGATTATTAAAATTGTGAAACAACTGTAAGCTTTAGACATCAAACCTGTGAAACGATGAGTAGATAAGCTTGTATAAAACGATGTGTAGATAAGCTTGTGTATTTCTCTCTGTGATCTGCTCTCAGGTGGCTGACATGGCCATAAAGTTTGAAATTGAAATAATAATATAAGTACTATTAGTACACACTAATAGGATAATAATAATAACTATTTTATAACTAACTATAATAACTAACTATTTTATTTTGTTTACGTTTCAGACCTCACCCCAACAAAACGTTGGCTAAAGGTCTGATGGATTTGTTACTTTTTTATGGCTGACACTTCAAGAATCCTGAAGTCGTGATCTGGTTGGTTGAATTTTTTTGGATGTCTAGGAGAAGCGATTATCACATTTATTTTTATATCAGGAAAAGGTAATCTTACTAGATGTTTGATTTGATTATAAAAGAGTGTTGTTTCTGTTCTTGTAACTTTATATTATTCCATGGCTAACTCTTAATGCCGGTCAGTTGATGTGGTGACATTTTCACGCTCTGAAACATGACGATATGTGAAACCACATGGGATTGGTTGTTTTCATGTCAGTCAAACGGGCTCAAGGGCGGAACCTAACCAAAAAAAGCAGCCAAAACCAGATCTGTTCAATTGTGCAAGTGAACTGATTATGCAACTAAATGCTAAATAGGGTGATGTGGAGTGTTTCCTTTCACTGTTAATCATTTCAATCCCTGTCAGTGTCTCTGTGTGCTTGCTCACGCTCAGTCCGATCGTGGACTCGGTGTTCTCATGGTGCTTATATGGCGTCTGGTAGCTCAGCTCTACATTAATAATGATTTCCAGATGTTTTTGGAAAGCATCTCTGTCTTCTTTTTCCTCTTACCTTCCATTTAATGACTTAGTTTCCCTCTGTTCCTTTAGTTTTCCTCACTCCCCTGGCTCCATCCAACACTTTGTTCCCGTAAACATGCTCTTGTAAATTCTGGCATGATGAAGGTGATGCATTTCTTCAAGCAGTTTCACACTGAACCTATTTTTAAAACTAATTATTGTTAAAAGCTGTTTCGAGTCTGATTTTCTAGCAACATAAACAAGCAACTCCATTCTAGTTTTTTTCATTCAGATTTTTTTTTGAATGTCTTTGGCCTCGTGGTTTGGACAGGATATAAAGAGTACTTCATGTTGATTAAAAAACTGTTCCTTCAGACACAGTTAAAGTCCTTTGTGGAAGGATTGAAGTGAAAGAACAAAGATCTGGTAATTTCAAAACTTTTTTCGCTGGAAAAAGAAACACTTTCAATATGTTTTAAGTTATTTAAAAAATTGAGCCATGTGGATTTTCTATTTAAAACATTGCTAGAATTTCATAACCACAAATTGCATTTTTGAGGTGGACAAATTGTATGTAACACAAGCTTGTGAAATGAATATTATGTGCCCTCATAGGTGGACTGGAGACCTGTACAGACTGTACCCTCATCTTTTCATTCAAGAACGGTGAAATTCGACACAGGTTTAAACAATGTGGTCATAGGATGAACGAAACCATGCAGATGAAATGCAGATTCTGTATGTTAAAGGTAAGGTAACATTTGCACATGAATCCCAAGTCTGAGAGAAACCGATCAACCTGTCTGAATCAGACATGTGAAGGGCTTCACTAACCCCTTCTGAAAGATTTTTTTGGCCTCATGGAATAGTCTTATAGTTTTTGCATTCATATGTAGTAACTATTTTATTCTTATGGATTTCTGGAGGATGGTCTTCCTGTATTAGTCTCAAAAAAAAGACTGCTGGTGAGTGATACCTGTTTGTGTTGATTGTGTGATGGAAAACTGGCTGTTTCAGTGAGAGAAAAAACTTTTCTTTCATCTATAAATGTTTGTTGACCATTCTTTCATGCCTGAAGCATGCGTCTATTAAAATTTACAAAAACATCTGAGCAAAAACTGATGCAAAAAACTGATGTTTGAAAAAAAAAAAGAAATATATATATATATATATATATATATATATATATATATATATATATATATATATATATATATATATATATATATATATATTCCAGTCACGAATATGAATGTGTGCTCAAAAACAATGGTTTAAAAACTGATATTACTAAGAATTATTTATTTTCAGAAATTCCAGAAGGTAAAAAGACGCCTATACATGCCTAAAAACGTTGCTTTAACAAAAAAACTATCCATTTATATCAAAGCTAATATGAATATTTGACAAGTCACAGACGTAAGGGTGTATATTTCCTGAAAGTAAATGTTTTGGATAGTGTCTATGCATATTAGGAGTTTATTGTTTTAAATTGGGATGATTGCCAATCTTTTCTTCTCATCTCAAATTATTAATGTATTTATTACTTGAACCTCACTTTCATTCATAGATATGTGGCTTAGTAGTGTGTTGTTTATAGTGTCAACCACAATATAATAATAAAAAAGAATCAGGTTATTATAAAAATGTTATATGTAATTTTCAGGGCTCTAACAGTTTCTGAATTGTTTCTGTCTATTGAACCAACAAGGCCATTTATTACATACTACACCTTTAAATGTAAACTCAACTTTTCAGATATTTTTTAGTATTGTTCCCTCATAAAAAACCCGCCTCAAGTCATATTCAGATTGGTTCATGCATGTTTGTATAAACATGTTTTCTTTTTTTTGTGAGCTCAAAATGGCTTGATGACCCAAACCATGCCCACTAACCAATTGGATGAACTGCTAATGCATCTCATCTCAATACAGAACAAACAGAAGTGACTGACCCAGAAGTGACCTGTGGCAGAACCGCCACTGACAAATAATGAAAAGTGTGTCACAGGCCAAAATTGTTTAGTGGCTTACCAACAGGGGGATTTTCTGTGGGCTAACAAGCTAAATCCAGCAGGGGACGTGGCAGAAACGTGGGAGTGGGAGGAACATGATGAGCTTAACCATATGCTGTGATTCAAAGACTTTTCTTATGATAAAAGTCCCTTCTGAAGGTTATTTAGGGTGCAGGGATAGTCTTTATTTGAGGGGTCAAATATTTATTAATTATTTTTAAGTGTAAAAATATGGCATCTTTAAGTGTACCACAGTATTATGATGTAAAACATATTAAAAAATCCTACCTCACCATCTCAGCAGAATAGGGTAGCTCAGTTTGAAGTGTCTCATGAAACAATCCTACCTCACACTTACTGCAAAGCATGGATTTATGTTTTGCACATATGCAGTAAGTAGGACCAATTCAAAAGTAGGATAAATTGTTATAATTCCAGCAAAGGACTGAAAGTGAAAGTGACCAGTTATGAAGTGACCCATACCTGGAATTTGAGCTCTGCATGTAATCCATCCCAGTGAACAAACACAACGTGAGCACTCATTTGGAGCAGTGGGAACCATGGCTGTGTCACCCAGGGACCAGTCTGGAAACTGGTGCCTTGCACGAGGGCTCCACAGTTGTGATTGTGGAAGATGGAGAGTGTTTCATCACTCACACCACCTTCAACTTGGTGGATCTGGTGATCGAACCTGCAACCTTTCAATCACAAGTCGATCTCCTTTTCCACCAGACCACAACTGCCCTACAAAGCTACGAAACTACGCTTGTTTGGAGTGTGTGTTGTTTTACCAGAGGAGGTCATAACATGGGTTCACCACTTAACGTGTAGATGTGATCTTTGCAGATTCATTTGTTTTTGTTATGTCACATCACTTATAATTTTCCTTATGAATCTTGTTGGGGTCCTCAAATTAGCATCAACTTAGCAACCAGGGAGAGTACTAATCTGCTGTGGTTATGCCTGCTTTTTAAAAAAAATATTGGGCAGTCTGGTGAAGATGAGCAAAACAATCATCATTAATTTCCAAAAAAACAACATCCACATGACAGGAGCGGCTAGAATAATCAGTACCACATCCTTTAATGGGACAGATATTAGAGAAAGTAATTTCAGTATATCGTAGAGAACTTAATGAAAATTAGCTACATTTTATCAAATATACCGCAAACAATTATTCACCTGTTTTTTTCTTCTCTTGTCAGTTTCTTCCAAAGAACCCACTCTTGCTTCTCTCCTCTTCTCTCAATGCCACGTGTTGCTTTTTCCACTCAGGCACATGGATTCGATAAGGAATGAAAGAGGAGAAATGCAGAAGATCCCATATGCCAAGAAGTTTTACAACAGCTTCATGACTACCGGCCTTTGGAATCTGCTCTTACACAACAGTCTTGAGTAATAGAAGGGTGCGAGAGGAGCGCCAGGAAGAGTCCAGTGAAAGCAGAATGATGCATCCTGTGTTGAACAGTAACAGGAGGTGTGCGGTTTCATTGAAGGTTGAACTAGGTGTAGTTTTGATCTTTTGGGTGGAGCTTTCAAAGTGTTTTTAGAGTAGTTCGGTGGTGTTGTGTCCTCTCCTCCTGAGGGCTGTTTATTTAGACTTTTTCAGGCTTGTAGTGGATATCTACTTTCCCGTGCAAGAATCTTAGGATCGATGTGTTTGGAGAAGGGTTTGGTTTGCTTTTTATAACTTGTGGAGGACTCATGTATGTATTGAGATTAATCACGTTCAATAGACGATTACAGGTAAGATTACGTTTTTAGATAAATTCCTTATAATAGGGAGAAATCTAACATCATGTTTAGATTTGGAACATTGGGGTTTGAGGCTGGTTTCAAATTAGGAGAGAGTGCGGTAACATTGGATCCGTTTATGTGTTGCATTATCTGGTTAAAAAATGAGACCAGTGTTAAACCAAACATCAACTTTTATTTAAGGGGGAAAAAAGTCATCGTCTAGATCAACTTGCCCCATAGGTCCATGTTTTGTTTTTGCTTGCTAAGGGTAAAACCCATATGCAGAGTTTTGTTTTATAGCAAGTAGAAATATTGTTGTAAAAAGTAAACATTCACAGAAAATTGAGAGTTAGAATAGAAACCATGTGTAAAAGTGTTTAAAATTGGTTGTCATTAAAATAGATCGTCAAATAAAGATAACAAAATACTTGTATTTTGTAATGATTTTTTGTCATATGGATAACCATACCTGAAAGATTTTACAATGTTATGAAACTTCATCTGGAAATGCAATAGAGTACCCATTTAATATTGTATTTTTATTTTATTTAATGACTTGTGAATAGCCTTTTTTTAAATCTGCAAATACGATTTTTTTCTTCACGCACAAAATGTAGCTGGTTCAGAATCATTTCAAACTAATCAATGTTAGAGGGTTCAACAGAAGTGAGAAGAGATTACAAGATGTTTGGGTTGTTGAACTGTTGACGTCACGGAGACTGCGCTGCTTTGGGTTGGCGGTGTGGTCCGACTGACCAATCGAAGCGCGACATTGTCGGAGGAGGCGAGACGCTAAATTAGTTCGCCTGACGAGGTGACGTCCCTAATTTTTTTTTACATTTTACAAACAGTCCGAAGAAAGAAATTGATGCTAAAACGGCAAGTATTCCGCGTTTTTTGTGAGTTACTTGTGTATTTACCGTTTTATGTGGATTTGAAGGGTCTTCTGTGGAATTGAGGAAGTCAAACAGCGCTGAGCGGTTTCAATTTGGTTTCAAGTCTGAGCCAAACTTCTGCTGCTTCGTGGTTCTCCTGATGATGTGGACACAAGTTTAGCTTTTTTTCCGTTATTTCTTTCATTCTGGTTTCTGATGAGTAATGTGCCTTTGAATTACAACAAGCGTAGAAAAATGGAAGTAATAAAAGGTTGCATGATGCCTTCTATTCAAGCTGTTTGATTTGCTTTACAGTATTTGACCATTTTCTCTCAAGACCAGAAATGTGTTGAAAGGCCAAGTATGACTGCATTTACTATATAGATAAGATGCACACGATGCATTCATTGTAATACTTCCAAAACACAAGTAAAATGAATGAAAAGAGTCAAATATGAATAATCTCATTATTAGGATGAACTAGTACTATGTAATTCTTGCTACATCTACTCTTTTGAGTGTGTTCAAGGTACTCCTGTAACTCTTTGAACAAAACACAAATGAGTATAGTTATAAGTAGTACCATCATAATTAATAATAATAACCTAACTTATAACTAATTATTTAATCTCTCAACATAAACGAATGTCACATATTTATTTATCTATGACATTTGGCATCTTCGATGTAGAGCAGAGGTCTCAAACTCGATTCCTGGAGGGCCCTTTAACCTTAACCGAACACACCAGAGTCCACTGATGAAGCTCCTCTGAGTTTGGTTGAAGCTACTGGTGTGTCTCTTAAAAGAGGGCTGGAACAAACACCTGCAGGTTCCGAGGCCTCCAGGAATTGAGTTTGAGGCCCCTGATGTATAGCCTATGCATAGAGACCAATACGATGTTGCAGACCCTTTCAACTATAACAGCTTCAACTCTTCTGGGATGGCTCTCCACAAGGCCATTCGAGGTGTGTGCGTGCGTGTATGTGTCCTGCTCAGTTTCACTTCAACCTTCATAAACACACCTGATTCCACTAATCACCTGATTCAGCTCATCTCTTAAAACAAGGTTAGCCCTTCTGGAGTGATGTTTCCCATGCAGGAAACGATGCCCTTGGCCCTAAACAGTAAGAGTTTTTGTGCTGAGATTTAGCAGTCAGCACACGCTCTCTTACGTGTAGGGAAAAGAAGCTTGATCCCCCAATCATCTACATTTTTTTAGCTTTCTAATCTAATGAAGATTTCATACCACTGGTAAACCTGTGGAAGTAATCAAATAGGATTACGGGCACTGTAAACTGAAAAAGTCACATGTTCTATTAAAAGAAAATAAGCACAAAAATGTTACGCTTAATAAAAAAATAGGACGTCTTTTAATGTAGTTTTTAACATGATTTAATTGGAGCTTTTAAAGTCATTTTAAGCTCTACATATCAGACTTTTCATCTTAAGTTGAATGAGACAATTGATTGACAATTAAATTGAGATATTTTTGGAATGTATAATATGGAATTAAAAAAAAATGTTTAAGTAAGTTGTATTGTTCTACCATGTTTTGTTGTCTAGAATAACCTGAGTAATGAACTATGAATTAGTAATGAGTAAACCTGGTGGGGCTGCCAAAAACTGTGAAATATTAATTTCTGTTGTTGACTTTAAATATTCGATTCATGAGAGGTGCCAAACGAAATCATCCAAGTTGAGTTGTTTTCTAACAACCCCCCCAAAATACACCATGATTTTCCCAGAGTGCTCTGAACTTAAATAAAGGCAGCCTTCATGCATCAGCAGTCTGTCTCCTCCAGGTGGCAGTATTGTATCACAAAACCTGATTTCTCTTACAGTTTTTCTCAGTCGCTTTAGTACAATTCTCAGATCAGAATTGAAGTTTGCAAATATGTGTGTGCATTTCTCAAAACAATTTGTACAAACAGCAAAACACTATGGATTTTGTGCAAAAGCCTGTAACTTGCTCAAAATCTTCAGTTCATCTCTCAAAACTAAGTCTTTATGTCATTAAACATGTCAGTGCCATCAGAATGTCAAGTCCTTGTGTCATTGTCTACGAACAAGACAGTCAAATTACTTAGTCATGTTGTCAATATAACTGTGTACTTTAGAGGGAGGTTCTGATGTAAACTATGGCTTAAGTTTTGATGACAATTATTGTAAAATGTAAGTTACACCTTTTTGTTTGATTGCAAGAGACTGGACAAGATTCACATTTACACTTTTATTGTTTATATTGTAATTTGTTGACAGACCATGTCATACCAACATAGAAAAAACCCACTGCAAACAGTAACACAAAGGGAAAAAAAGATAGGACAATATTCTGTACAACAGTACAGGCAGTGCAGTAGGAATTGGTGTGGTCTTCCTACACCTCTTGTCGTTCCTGTATGTTAGGCCACAAATTCTCATCCACATCACAGCGAATAACCTCTCTTGCAATGCAGCGTGGAAAGAATCTTTTAGTGTCTTATCCAGCTTCTGCAGGCGTCTGCTGTGATGTCATCACACGCTGCATCCATGGCAGCCAGGAGGGTCATTTGTGTATGTGGCTGGCGATCATAAACTTTCCATCTCCATGCTGAGAAAAATTCCTCAATAGGGTTAAGGAATGGAGAGTAGGGTGAAATGAACTCCATCCGCATCCTGTTGTGGGCTGCAAACCATTGCCTGATGATGTTGGAGTGATGAAAAGTCCCAAACTATCACATACGTTGGCAGGTGATGTCCACTCTGACCCCTCTCTTCTTCAGGGATGAGATCTCTGTGGAGAGTTTCTAGAAAGGTTATAAGATGTTCTGTGTTGTATGGACCTATTATGGAAATATGAGTAAGCACACCATTGTCACAGATGGCAGCACCCATGGTTATGTTCCCGCCCCGTTGGCCTGGCACATCAACTGTAGCCCTGTGGCCAATGATATTTGTGGCCGAAAGCTGCTTCATTTTCATCTGGTGTCCTTTCAGCACTCAGTCAATGGTTGAGATGCTGACTGTTTGGATATTTGCAAATATGTTGTTGTCCTCTATAATGGCACTCTTTATCTCCCTTAGTCTTATCGCATTGTTTTCTACAACCATGGTGCAAATAGCCTCCTCCTGTTGAGCAGTGAAAAGGGGCCCTCTGCCGCCCCTGTGAAGTTGTCTTGCAGTCCTATGTGGAAAAGATACAGTAATGCAAAATACAAAATTCAGGAAGATAAAATGTCACTGTATAAAATGTAGGCCTACTTACAGTACTTACTGAATATTGCAAAAAGCTTTACATATTGTAAACATACTGTAATATTGTATGAAGCATTACAGAACAGTTCATATTTTAGATTACATACCTGTTCTCTCGACGAAAGGTCTGAATGATTGAGGACACAGTTGTTCTCCCATAATTTGGCTGCACCCATCTACCAGCCTCAGCCATTGTGAGCCCATGGTTGACAACATGGTCTACAAGTGTGGTTCTTATCTCATCAGGAACATGTACATGTCTTCGGCCTCTTCCTCGGTTTTGCCTCCTAACTCCTCCACCACGCAGCCTCACTCCTCTTCCTCTTCTTCTTCTCTCTGGCTGTTGACCCCGTCCAATTCCTTGTCCTTCCATTGTCAGACATAGAACATTGTGTTGTGCTTCAGCCATATACAGTATATACTTGCCCATTGATTGTCAATGAGATGCACCTTTGTTAGAGGAAGTCAAGTCACCTGAGAGCAATTTACCAATTCAGGACATATTTAGAAAAAAACATATAATGGAGATGTATAGAAATATGTTTGTCACATTATGACAACTTGGTCAACCATTTTGCAGTTAATGACTTATACGATGAACTAATGACTCGGTGTTTTGAGGAGTAAGACTATTGCACAGTGAACTATATAATACATTTTGATCAACATGACACAAACAATTGATAATGTAACAAAGAGCAGAGAATTGTACATAATGTACCATGGATGTACCAAAGCAATTGCAACTTGTTCAAAGAAGTGAGAAACTGCTTATATGATGTGTACAAGTGACATCATGATGTGAAGATTGAACAAATAGTTTTGAGAATTTCATTCTGATCTGAGAATTGTACTAAAGCGACTGAGAAAAACTGTAAGCTGCTTTGCACCAACTCCGCTAACTTCGAAACCCTGGCTCCTGTCTTGTTGATTACCAACGAACCTCCCTGACATCCGCAGGAATCTGTCTGGGAGGAAAAGAGCAGCGGCTGGAGTTCCACATGAACAGAGAGTGAACAGTTTGGCCATCAGGGAACAAAGTGAGTCATCGTGAAAACACTGCTGAAAAGAGATGGTGTGTTTGTGTGCAGTACTAGATTCTGTTTTCACAGTCTTTAATGAAGATGTTTACCAGAAAGAACGCATGACACTATCAGAGGTTCAGAAAAAAGTATCAATTAAAATGTGCTTTTTAGGAGTCGCTTCAAAGCAGCTTCACAAAGACCTAATGTGGATTAGGAACTCCCATCTGAAAATTCTAATGTTAACGCTTTTACAGATTCTCAAAGACACTTTACAATGATCAGAGCATTATTTATTCACTCCACATTCACACTCTGGTGGTGATAAGCTACGTTTATAACTCTCAGCTGCCCTGGGGCAGTCTGACAGAACGTGGCTGCCTTTCTGCGCCTACGGCCTCCTGAACACCACCAAACACACCCCACCAATGACACACATCCATACTGGGCAATGTGGGTGAAGTGGCTTCCCCAGGGGCACAATGGCAGAATGGTGCTGGAGGGGATTGAACCACCAACCCTCCGGTTACAGAAACTGAAAGACTGAAAGATATTTTGCTGTCTTTTTATTTTTCAAAACATACCTATAAAATACAGCAAACCTTTATTCATTAAAAAGATTTACTGTAAAATGACAGTTAACATCAAAATCTATTCAGTGTTCTTTACATGTACTTGTCTAAAATGTTACATTCTTGTTTAAAAAATGGAAAAACAGTGTTTCATCATTTTCTAAAACATATATAATTGTACTTGGAAAACACGTTATTAATATAATCCTACTTTAAAATAGTGTTTTGGTGGGGTTTTTTTTACAGTATGAAACTGTGAAGGAAACTATTTTCACACTAAATCTCACTTTTTTTTTTTTTTTTTTTACTTTGTCATTTCAACCATTCTTTCATCATTAAATCAACATGTTTTTCATGCAACTGTTAGTATGTTTTTAAGACAAATTCATGCACATGTGTTAACTTCTTAAAGAAAACAGTTGAGAAATAATTTAGTCACTACAAATGAAACCAATACAGATTTTCTACTAAGATTAATACACAAGAGATTTACCTAGCCAGATAAAGTGTGAAAAAACATCATCAGAAATGATCAAAAATGCTCAATTAGATTTTATTCAAATGTAGTACTAATCCACACATTCTACAAAAATACTGACAGAGAAGGGGTGGAATAAGGGTCTTTAAAGGGTTTAAAATGTGCCTTTGATATCTCTTTTCTTTACTGAGCTTTTGCTGTCACACTTTTCTTTTATTAACCTCATTCACACGTTAAAATAACGGCAGTCTGCTGGGGTGCTCATTTTACAAGAAATCAAAACCCAACCTACTTTCACAATGAAATCAACTTTGAACACCCCCTCCCCCCATCTCCACGTGTCCTGCCCGCCGCTTTAACACCTGCCTCTTGACGACCATGGCTGTAGACTGTTACCACGTGCCATCGCTAAAGTAACAATCTAAAGCCACGGTCACCATGGAGACAGCAGAGGTAGGGATGAGGAGGGTGTCGGCATGGTAACTGGAAATAGTGCGATGTGATTGGCCTGTAAGATGAAACGCTGAGCCTCCATAGCCCAGGACTCCCCCAATACACGCTCAGATACACACCGCTCTGTGCCGTCACTGCATCTGCATGTGCACAGTGTTCCCTTTTCCTCCTAAAGATAGACTACAGCAATTTTTTTTGCTCCAGATAAAGTTGAACTGAATTCCACATCAATCTCTTTGTGCAAAAGCATCAGAGCAGTGATCGAATGGCTGCTGGTGCCAGACTTCAGTAGCCATGACTGTAGACTGTTACTGTACTGTTGGGCTCCATAAGCAGTAAGCAGTCTAGAGCCAAGGTCATGAAGTGCTGGCATGCTGGAAACACACTCGTTAGGCGCACACACACACAACACTGCAAGGACAGAGAGAGAGAGAGAGAGAGAGAGAGAGAGAGAGAGAGTGTTAGAAGTAGACTTGGGCAGGTATCATTGGAGCAGCAATGAGACTTCAGAGTATAGAGGTCAGGATTGGTGTGGGGTGTTGCATGGGTTTACTCAAGCAGAATGTTCTCAGGAACATTGAATCCCGTGGGCATGGATGCTGCAGCCTCTGACGTAGATGCTTTTTTCAAGATCTTTGAAAGTTACCAGTACATGTTTCAAGCTGTAACTTCTGATCACAAGTCTGTCTTTTAAAGACAGACTTTCATTTTTTTTTCTTTTAGTTGCTGAGGAAAGGAGGAAGGTATGGGAGGGTGGAGGTGCTGTCCGTGGTGCTGACATATAGCTCTATCTAATTTGAGAGGTTTTGAATTTTACATTTATCTAAAGGAACACGTTTTATTTCTCAAGTCAATGGTTGCTGGTGTTTAAAGCAGCATGTTTAACTGACTGACACTCTTAAATATCAGGAATAGCTTTTAAAATAAAATGTTAATTAAATAAAACAAAAAATGTGTGCTTGCATTAAACCAAATAAATAATCACCAAATTATTTTATCTTCCACGATTTTATACAAACATCATCTTTTACCCTTGATGGCAACCTCCTGACATTGATTTCAGTTGTTTGCTTTCCCAGTTTCACTAATTTCCTCAAAATTTTCCCTTACTTTTAAAAGGTCTTTTTTTAGTCATGTTGATGCTGTTTTTGTCCTTAGCATGCTTAAGTGTGGTGTTTGTCTCAACAAAATATCTTGCTCACAGATGGGTTATGACTCAAACTGTATTTCTTAATGCAATGGGTGGATAAGAAGCCCTGTACTTTCCGTTCCTGGGTGTCCAAGTTAAAATAGATTAAACAAACGTCACTATTTCGTTGTTTTGGTCAATTTACCATATTCATTCATTTAGCAGAATTAATAAAGGCTTCATTAATGAATAAAAACGAACGCCCACTCGCTTCTCTACACCTCCGCAGAGAGAGAGAGAGAGAGAGGAGAGAGATAGAGACGACCGATAAGAGAGAGAGGGGGAGATAGATAGATAGATAGATAGATAGATAGATAGATAGATAGATAGATAGATAGATAGATAGATAGATAGATAGATAGATAGATAGATAGATAGATAGATAGATAGATAGATAGATAGATAGATAGATAGATAGATAGATAGATAGATAGATAGAAAGATAGGAGAGTGAGAGAGAGGAGAGATAGACAGAAGAGAGAGAAAGAGGAGTGAGAGAGAGCAAGCGCTGTCTCTTTAAAGGGTTACAGTAGGTGACTACGAATCATCTGCAAAGTGCGCAAGAGTGACGCAGGCCCGGCTTCACCGCCTCAGTACACGTCACAGCGTCCGTGGAGGGGAAGGGGGGAACGGAAACACTCGGTAGAAAAGAAAAAATAAAAATGCGTTGCCTGCACTCGAGAGGGGAGGAAGGAGTGAGGTTAAAAACAAAAAAGCGACTCTATTGAATGCGTTGCAAATAAGCCTATGTTTAGTTGCTAGAGAGCATCACCGGAAAGAGGCGGGAGGGGTGGGTTGCCATGTCCAGCGGTTTTACGCGATGTTAAGTTCTCAAGATGGAAATAAACATTTAAATCAATTATTTTACAATTGTTGAATTGAGCTTGCCTCATTTTGCGCTACTCCTTATATGTTGTAATAGGATTCTTATTTATATACTTCGGAGAGATCTACTTGAAGACTACTTGGAACCTTTTTACAGAAACCTGAAATGTAAAAAAAACATTTTGTTTTTTTATCTAATATCTCACTCCGCGAGAAAAATCCTCAATTCACTTTTAATATATTTTTAAGCAGTCATATATATATATATATATATATATATATATATATATATATATAAATGAACAACTATTCATAACGGACTAACGCTACTGAAATAGTCCTTATTTTGTGTGATTATCATTAACAATAAAATCTTTATTTGAAAATTACATACCGACATATTAGTTGCATTCGCTTCTCTGTATGATATTGTAGCTGCCCACGTGCGAAAAAAGTGAGTCACACTGCAGTAAGTTTCAAGTCTTCAGTAAAAACCCGTTCATCCTTTATAATCACAGACCATGTAACACCTGGCAACCCTGAACACTACATTCCAGCTACTGTCACACAGTCACAGTTTAAATCAAACATTTCCAAACACATACCTTCATCTATTCTTCAGATGGGACTGCGATCGCTTCCCAGCATCTTGTCTCGCAGAATGAGGGCTGCTGTTGAATAAAGAGAAGTTCTTTCTGCACGTGAGCCAGTGTTCACCTTCGTCTAGCGCGATATTCTTCCTTTCCAGGTAGAACCAGGCAGATCTCAAGCGCTGCTCCAGCTCCAGAGTGCTTTTATACAGAACTGATAGTAGTAAGCTGGGGAGGGAGCAAGGGAGGGGGGGGACTCATTCACTAAAACATCACCTACTCAACTACGCGCGTGCACGACGTCATCGATGGGGTTTGTCAACGAAACTGCTATTTATGAGGACCAAGGAGAATTTGGACCCTCAAAGAGCTCGACTTTAAAAATGTAATGGCTAAATCTGTAGTCTACAGAGGCTTGAGTCCTGCAGTTTCGCTCTCGAGAATGATGAGTTGTTTCTTTGATTCAGCGAGAGAAGAACTTCTGAATTATCCTAAAGAAAGGTTTACAGTGGCTGAGGTCTGATGTTAATGTTGAATGTTAAACGATCTGAATCCAATTTCTTTATTGAAATAATCTCCGCAGACTTTTTAGATTTATTCAACTTGGATTAAAAGGCCCCACTGTAAATGAATTAATTGTAAACCTACACTGGGGTTCTAAATATTTTTTTGTAGCTAAAGAACTGTAAAAGCGCACAGAAGGTTGTCTGTGTTTTGTTCTTAAAACCTTAAAAGTACAAGAAATCTGGATTTTAAACAAATATTTAATCTGCTATAAAATATAAGTTCAAAACCTGTCGATTATTTTTACAGTGTGATAGTTTCTACAGTGTTGTGCTGTAAAAAATATTTAAATAATGATGATAAATGTATTCTACATATACAGCTCATCACGTGCTTTAAAATGTACATAAACAAACAGTGAAAACTATTTAGTGAGAGAGGTTTGAATTCAAACTTACTGCACAATAGTGACATTTAACTTTAATTTAAACAATAGTGTTTAGAAGTTTGTCACAAGAGCTTTTCTACTATTAAACCATTTTTACGTTAATACAAACAGTCTAGGTAAGATGTATTCTATGTAATGGGTAAACCATCCATTTAAGTACGCGAAGTCAATTTTACAATATGAAACCGGTTGAACCAAGATGATTTGGGATGCACAGAGAATATGGCTTGCAGCTCAGTGTGCATGGAGGACTCTTCTCTGCAAGAGTCTCATTCAGGATCTAAAATGCAAACTTTTGAGCCAGATGCAACTAACTCCATGATTTATGAAAAGTGATAGTATATTTAAGCATCAGTATATACGCATCAGATGCACAAAACAGTCAATATGATGCATTTTAAGGACAGCAATGTTTACCAAATGATTGGCCAAAGTCTCAGTCAACTTATTATGTCCCAAATCATTTCTCCTGCAATTAAAACAGTCAGCTATACCATATTCTGACCACGTTTGGCCCATGTTTTGTGCTCCAGAGCCAGATGAATGTCAAACGTGTGAGACTCTTTTATCTGATTGGGATACTGTATTCTACACATTCTTAGAGCTAAACACAGAGCTTGTGTGAATTTAACAAGATGATTTAAAGGATGCAGCATCTACAAATTTAACAAGCATGCAGTTAGTTACCTATTGTTATGGAACATACAGAACACATTTTGGCTCAATATTAATGCAGTTGTTACACACGGTTAATCATTTAACTCGTGGACTATTGGAGTCGGTCGATCCCGGTCTTTGGGCAAGCCACTTCACCCACATTGCCCTGTTTGATGAGTTTGACTGGTGGGGGGGGGGGGGGGTTGGGGGGGGGGGGGGGGGTTGGGGGGGTTTGGTGGATGTGTGTTACTGGTGGGGTGTATTTGGTGGATGTGTGAGTGACTGGTGGGTGATCTTTGGTGGATGTGAGTGACTGGTGGGGTGTGTTTGGTGGATGTGAGTGACTGGTGGGGGGGTGTGGTGGATGTGAGTGACTGGTGGGGTGTGTTTGGTGGATGTGAGTGACTGGTGGGGTGTGTTTGGTGGATGTGAGTGACTGGTGGGGGGGGTGTGGTGGATGTGAGTGACTGGTGGGGGTGTGTTTGGTGGATGTGAGTGACCGGTGGGGGGTGTTTGGTGGATGTGAGTGACTGGTGGAGGGTGTTTGGTGGATGTGAGTGACTGGTGGGGTGTGTTTGGTGGATGTGAGTGACTGGTGGAGGGTGTTTGGTGGATGTGTGAGTGACTAGTGAGGGGTCTTTGGTGGATGTGAGTGACTGGTGAGGGGGGGGTGTGGTGGATGTGAGTGACTGGTGGGGTGTGTTTGGTGGATGTGTGTGACTGGTGGGGTGTGTTTGGTGGTGGTCAGGAGGCCGTAGGCGCAGAATGGCAGCCACATCCTGTCAAACTGCTCCAGAGTTGCTGAGGGCTACCAAGGTAGCTTATCACACCAGAGTGTGAATGTGGAGGCAATGAATAATGCTCTGAAAAAGTGTAAAATGTCTGTGAGCATCTGGAAATGCGCTATATAAATAGAAAGAATTTTAATTATTATTATTATTAGTAGTAGTAGTAGTAGAATTATAGCTATAAATTTAGCTTTACATAATGTTTTAATTCTCACTGTTTGTGTATTTAACATCTTAGCTGTTCCAATATTTGACAATGTGTTTGAAGGATCCAGTTTAAAAGTCAGTCTTTCTTATAGCGATGAATCAAAAACATGTACAGCCTCTTTAATCGCGATATTACATTTGTTAACCTAAATCTGTACTTTTTTATAGAGTAAGCAACGGTGCAACCGTTTCCCTGCTCGGAAAGCCTGCAGCAAAGTTAGACTGTAACATGTTTGATTAGATTTTAGTTACAGCGCACACAGTGTTCTCTGCAGAAACAAACTAGACATTTTTCTCCTCTGAAAGATGAAAAATGTGATTTATATTGCGTGAATGAAAAAGTGTTCCCTTCTTAATTACATTTTCAATAGTGACATTGGGGTGCTTCAGGACATTTAAATTATTTTTATTGTATTAGAAATAAATGAGATAAAATTGTATTAACACTTATATAAAAACGAATCAAATTGTTACACGGGAAAATTGTGAACGTTTGTGGCACTTTGATAAAATGTCAAAGCTGTCAGTTATAGCAATGTTAATTAAGATATCAATATATTAACTTGGTCGTATTATCACGCTTATTTTTCGCATGGATTGTTATCAAAAGTCAAATCTCAAATAGTTATTCTTCGTGATCTGTGAGTCGTGATCGCCAGCGCTCAGCTGTAGCGCTCCCCTCAGAACACGCGTCTCAAAGCGGACTCTTTCCACCGGAGCTTCATGGTCACATTTCACCCCTTTAATGCAGCAGAAGGTTTGAACGACGCTTAACCATAAATTAAACGTAACAGAATGTCGAACTGCTTTCTTCAGATAACGCCTTTCGCCTCGAGTGCTCGCTGTAGCGTCAACCTGAAGCCGCGGTTTGACCGTCATCTCCTTGAAACCAATTCAAGTCTGCGCCGACGGCACGCCACGTCATTACGTACAACCGGTAGTGTACGTCCTCATGCCCAATTCTGGATGTAGATTTGGGGAACCCTGAGAAGTAAGACACGTGTCAGAGAGAATAAGAGCTGATGGTGAACGGGTGCTCTCCTGCTCTCCCTCCTGAACGTGGGACGATCAAGCCGGCGGAAAACACCAAGTGCCCCCGCAGAGGCTCCCTGTACGCCCCCCGAGGAAGTTTCAGCTCGTAGAACTTTGTGCGCATGAAGACAGGCTTGCTTACAGATTCACAACATATACTGTGATAGCAATTTAAGATGAAATTGTGATAATGATCAAACTCTCAATCCCGTTTAAGAGATCTCTGGAGAAAATACACTAAATGAAAAGATTGCATTTGAGTTGTACATAAACAGATGTCTGATTTACTGAAGTTAAAAATATATCATTGTTATGCAACATCGTTAAAGGGGCCATGAACTGAGCATATTTGCTGTAGCAGCAGTAAAAAAAACTCTGAATTATTGTGTACTGTTTATTAGACTACTTTTTTACCAGTGTTAAAGCCAACGATATTCCATGCAGGAGTTCTGTCTACATCATATAACTTGAAAACAGAACTAAATTTTCCCATGAAAATGGTAATGATGTACAACGTTAGATCTCATCTAAATGTGACATGGTTTTAAGTACATTTGGTTTCATTATTAAAGTTTACCTAATGCAGTTTAATTAAGAAAATAAAACCTGCCCACATATATGAAAAATTACTTGGCCCAACTCTGGTCTATTCTTTCAACATTTGCTTGGCCCAAGTACCGCAATGAATAACGGAGCATGAATGAACCAAGTCTTGATACCAAACAAAGGCTCAGCCAAGCTAATCAGCCATACTTGGTCTTCGCTTGGGCCAGATGTTACGTTAAATACACAAAATGCTACTTTGTCGTAGTGTTGCATGTGATTTATTCTATCCTTCACATGGCAGTTAACAGAAATAGCTCAATCTATTTAAGTAATGATTTAAAGAAGGTAAATATATTTCAAATTTGGCTCATATTCTGTATTATTAGCTTGGCCCACGTATCAATATTTTATATCAGAGCCAAGCGCTACATATGATCTCTGGCCCAAGTCTTCTGTACCACACTAAAAACAGTTCTACCTCTGCCAGTCTTGGACCAAGTTTGACCCAGTTTTCAGATGTGGCAGACAAAAGCCAAGCTTGGGACAATTTTTTTTTGCGGACTGGGTGGAGTTTCCAAAACAATAACCTTCAACAAAGAACAGTATGAGAGCATGAATTATAATGGCGTATGTCTTAAATTAAAACAACATTTTTGTCTATGCATGCATGATAGGCAGATCTTATAGGGTTAGACAAATAATTAAAGCACGTCAACTAAAGATTTCCAGACACCTAGACAGATTTAAATTGTCTCGCTCAGGCTCTACTGCAGGGGGCTTTTTCACTAGCTTCACACCTGTATAATATTGGTGCAGTGATGCTCTTTGCCCTTGGTTGGCACTGATGGGACAACACCTGTCCATTTTATAATCTTTGTTGGCTTTCATAGCTCTTGATGTTCAAACTCAAACAAGACAAGCTTCTGAATGTTCATATTCTCTTCTTCTGCAATTTCTTCTTCGACTCTTAAACACACTGTTCTTTTTCTTCACTGTTTCCTGTCGTGAGGTTGATGCCAGAGTATGAACAGAGCATCACTTTTCATTGATCGACCGTGAGATTTTGCCTAATGAAAAACCAAGGTTGCAAGGTGAACATTTGCCATTCAGCCAGATGTGTGCACTTGCATTAGCACCCATTGTTTTGATGCACATTCGTGTCTGAAATTTATCAGGGTTTAAACAGTCAGTGATGTCACAGAACAAGCAGAGTTGGGAGCTCACAGACATATCTTTCAAAGATTCATTCATTCATCTTCAGGTCAGCTTTGTTCCCTTTCGGGGATATGTTTTACCCAGCGGATGCTCTTCCAGCCACAACCCATCGCTGGGAAACATTCACACACACATTCACACTATTCTTACTCAATTCACTTATACCGCATGTCTTTGGACTTGTGGGGAAACCGGAGCACCCGGAGAAAACCCACACAATCACGGGGAGAACATGCAAACTCCACACAGAAATGCCACCTGCCCCAGCCGAGCCTAAAACCAGCGACCTTCTTGCTGTGAGACGACCGTGCTACCCACTGCGCCACCATGACGCTTTCAAAGAATCAACTGCTGTATATCATATTCATTTAATATGCCACCATATAGTTGCATTTGATTAATCTTTATTATTATGCATAACCAGTTATTCAAGTTTTAAAGCCAATGGAATAGCATCATAATCCTTGTTCAAAAGGGTCTCATGCTGGATGGAAAACACAACTGCAAAAAGGCAAAAAGGATTCCAGTGAGTGGACAGTTTGCTGATAGTGCTTTGCCTTCTAAAAAATTAGCAGCTCTTCTGTGCAGAGACAGATATGCAAACACAGAAAAAAAGCTGTTTAAGAGAAATCATGTTATTGGGCAAAAAAAAGTTATTTGATTGTTTTTGCGAAAGCCGTTTTGGTTTCAAAACAGAAACCTGCCTTCCACATTTACATGACACGACTGAAATCAGCTTGCTGGGTATAACTGTGTTACTGATGTGCATGTAGACACACAGACAGAGCCAAGAAAGTACCTCTTCTGAAACCAATGTATGATGTCACAGATATGTGCCACATTTATCTCCAGAACTCTTCAACTCATCCTAACTTTAAGGAATGGAAGTGAACCCACATTACTTCCCTCTTCATCTCTTTTCACTGGCTCCCTGTCGCAGCTAGGGTTAAGTTCAAATCACTGATGCTTGCTTACAAAATCTTTAGTTCTGCCCCATCTAGTCATAAGTTCTTACAATCCTACATGCCCTCCAGAAGCTTGTGTTCAAAGAAGGAATCTATCAGCCTCACCAGAACTTTCTCATTCGCTGTACCGGGCTGGAGGATCAAACTCCCTGAGCTAGCAGCAGACACATTAATCACATTTCAAAAGCAACTCATCTCTTACGTGATCAACTTAGAAGATCTCCATTGTGAACTACATGTGCTAGTCTTTGTAAAAATCTCTCTCTCTCTCTCTCTCTCTCTCTCTTACATTCAAATTCATGGTTTTGTCTCATTGACTGCATTTATCATGGACATAGCATATGTGATGTTTTTCAAGGATAAAGGAGGCTCAGAATGGACGTAGCCAGCCATCACCATCATGGAACTGCAACACTTCCCTGTAACCAAAAATGGATCCAGAGAGACAGGATATAGGTGTAGCACTGACATATGACAACCACCTCAGAGTTCATGAAGATCTAGCGAACTGAATCAAAAACAATGCAACAGTCATTTCTTCATGCACATCAGCAGGGAGAGCAGAAGGTTGTCCCTTGTTCTGTCCAAAGCGACTTACTCTAGGGAGAGAGACAATATACAATATGGCACAAAGTCAATGTTTGACTCAGGTAGCTCACACTTTAAGTTGTTTCTGCTGATCAATCAACCACAGAAGGAAGGAAAAAACTGAAGAATATTTTTTTTTTGTAATTTTTGCCTGAACATTTTTGTTGCTTTTTAAAATTTTTGAAAGGTATTCTCTTTAGATAAACCCATTTAATAAATATAAATGTAAATATCCATAATTTAATAATTATATTTTACTGGAGATAAAACACAAACATAGTTACCTCATAGTGGAAACACATGCCTCGTCTTTTCAATTTGGAGAGAAACCCTCATAGCAGGAAGCTCACTGTCGGATTGTGTTTCTTTTATTAGGAAAAATAACTCTAAGGCTCTGAGTGGGAAGCATCTTTGGGATGCTGCCTTTACTTCCGCTGCTATTTTAGGAGGGCCGTCTCCTAATCAAGAGCCTTTTTTTATCATCCCTTCCCACTCTCCTCATCTCTTGTTTGCTTGTGCATTTTGTTTGAGTACATCATCCAGTTATGAGGAGGTTTTGGCATGCGTTCACTCAGACAACACCCTGACCTCTAAATGTCCTCTAGCAAATGTACAGATGTAGAGACCAGCCTTACCAGGGCTCAAATTCTACGTGGTCCTGTTTCAAAAAGAAGTTTGGGCAGATGTGTGGGCTTTTTTTCTTGTTTGTTAAAAATAACAAGAGGAGGTGCTGAATATGATCTCTTCTCTCATTCTCTTTCTCTCTTTTTCCTTGTCACTTCCGCCCACCCTTCTCATCCCTCTTTCTTCCTCCCTCTCCAGTGCAGTCGCCCCCACAGAAACTGTCACCTCCCTCCCTCTCTGTGTCGCTGCTTCTTCTTCTGTCTCTTCACGTTGTCACTATTGTTTCTTTCCCCTCGTTTTCATCAGTTCATTTTGTCAGTGATGCTGATAATGATATGAGAATTTTCTGCAGATTGATTCAAATGGCAAGAGTTGACGCTTGATGACTCTCTCACTTTTGTCTGTTTTTGTATTCATCTCACAGAATTTGCTCAGATCAATACAAAAAGCCTACTCCCTCCTCCTCCTCCGCCCCCCCATAACCACCACCTCCACCCAACCAGCTTGTCTCTCTGACTCATGCAGAAATCCCTGCGTGCCTGTTTTCTCTCTCTCTCCTTCGCTCACTGATTGCAGGGCTGACTTGCATTTAATGAGCTTTGCTGGAGAGAGCGAGTGAAAGTGAAAGACGAGCGAGGAGAGAGTGGGTAGTGATTGTAAAACCCCATCCACACCCTCACACACGCACTCCTTCAGACCCTCGGACACCCATCACACCCACTGGTATCAAACCACACATCCACAGTCACGCTCGTTCTGATTCAACTTTTGGTTCATTATTGATCACAAGAACAATCCCGGCCGCAGTGAAAGCAGAGCGTGACCGTTAACTCACAACTGGTGTGATGCTGTGCATTCCTCTAAGATTACCATTAAATCTCATCTCTTTACTAATGGTGAACTCTTTCATGCATCATCCTCTAGTACCATGAAGGATAGACACAGAGCATAGGACTTGAAGCTGAAAAGTGGAGTTGACTCTTCATTTTCTAGCGGATTGGTCAGCTGTGCACATTTCACTGCCAACATTAAGAACCATGGTCCAGCTCCTTCCATCGTGCTTGAAAGCTATAGGTCTGTATGGCTGGGACTAAACCTCATAGATTCAAGGTCGTTCAAGAAATGATGATGCGCAATTTTCTCTTAAACATAACCCGTGAAAAACATTTTGAAGTTTATTTGAAACATAAGGAACATTTGTTTTATTTGTAATCAGAATTTGATAAAATTTAAGACGATCCATAGTCGTAATCTGAATATCTGAACTTAAAAACATTTTGACACATCTTTAGATACATTGTTTGTGTCAAAAGGAAAGAGATGTTTTTAAAACACCTATTTGAACAACTATTGCCCAATTACAAAACTTCCTGACCCATTTATGACCGGGACCAGAAAACATGAGCACATCACACCTGTTCTTAAATCACTCCCCCGGCTCTTGTTTTCACGTTGATTTAAAAATTTTAATCCTCACATTTAAACACTCCATGGCCTTGCTCCTGCATTTAGTCTGCTTTTATCTGCAAAAACACTGAATCATTTGCTCTTCTCAATCAAAGCTCCTGTTATTACCAAGCACGCTAAACCCTGGGAAAAGAGCTTTTTCTGTCTATGAACGATAGTGTGGATATTTCTTCTGAATGAGCTCGAGGATGCACAATGTATCAGCATTTTTTAATCTCATCACAAAACTCACTTTTTAAAACTTTGTCAGATTACAAGTAGATCAGATTTTTTTTTCTATATTAGCTATATAAATGACACATTCCAATAGTCATTGACGCTTATTGTTTTTGATCGAGGCAGGTTCACACACTTTGGAGCGAAATGTGTATGATGGCAATGTGTTGAGGAACCTGAGATGTTTCTCCAGATCCACTAAGAGCTGCCAGTCTGGGCTTCTCTTCTGCCTTTACAAAAGTGCTTGCGCTGGTAGTATTACACACTCGGCTGCATCTGCTTATACCATGGTGATGCGATATGTCTCCGTCTGCTAGATGTGCGTTCATGTGACTTTGTGGTCCATGGCCTTATCCCACCTTGTCCAGGACTCATGCTGGCTCTGACCCACTGCGCTAACGATTATCTCTACACACACAATAGTTAAAAGTATTCCCTAATTCATCTAAATAATTGTAATCAGGTGTTCCATTCACCTCCACGGGGCATAAAATCAAGCACCTGTTTGTGAAAAAATGGGTCGCTCTCAGAATATCAGTGAATTCCAGTGTGGAGCAGTGATAGGATCCGACCTGTTCAACAAAGCAGTCATGAAATTACCTCTCTCGTAAATATTCTAGTCCATTGTCAACTATATTAGAAAATATAGTGTTTCAGAAAGTGTTGGGCTGTGTAAACTGACGGAGCGAGATCAAGAGATTGAGATTGCACGTATTGAGAAGAGCTCGCCAACTTTCTGAAATGTTATTCATTACAGACAAGCAAACTTCGCGTTGCCCTTTGATTAGTTCAAGAATGAACTAGAATGAATTAGCTTGGGTTTCCATGGCCGAGGAGCTGCAACTAAGCCAAACACCAACAAACTGGGCTTGGCAGTTGCCAGGAGAATGGAATTTGTGCCACGTGTAAAGTTTTGTGGAGAGGGATTATGGTGTGGGGTTGTTTTTCGGGAGCTGGGCTTGGTTTCAGTGGAAGGAACTCTTAAGACATTGTGGACAATTTCATTTGACCAAGTCTATGCTTGTGATGTTGAACTTAGAGATCACTCTGAAGCGCTAAAATTCAACCTTATCAGGAATTCTAGCCCAGGACAGTCAAGTTCATCCAAACCCGAATCTGTCATCCATAATAGCTTGCTTTGAAGAGAAAGAGGCCAGCTTAACAACATTACAAACTTACTGCGCAGTTCCACATTCGTTTCCCAAACATGAGATTGTTAATGAGATTGCGCGTGAGTCCCTTTTAAGTGCATCTTCACAGACGCTGTACATGGCGGACGTATTGCATTTTTGCCTAAAATGTTTACCTAATAATCATTTATTGTAATTTAACAGTCATGACAACACTGTTTACTGGGAGCTGTTTACTAGAGGAGTCACTGACAAAAGCACAGAAGGTTCACAAAGAGAAAATTAATCCATTCTGACCATGCGTCAATCACAATGAACACCACAATCAATATTTATATAGTATTATAAGTAGTTATATAGTATAGTTGCTTTAAAGCAGCTTTACAAAGGCATATTTTGGATTAATATAGTTTTTAAAAATCCAACCCTTGTTTTCTATTCTGAACAATTTCATACAACTAACCTAGTCACTTGTTTTTTTCCTGACATTTATTTATGTATTTTATGTATTTAAAATGGATGCATATTAAAATAAAAAAGTAAAGGAAAAATTATTTAAACACAATTTATAGTTATTGTTCAACATAAATAAACTTTTTTATATTTCATTGTCGCATTATTTAAACAACCTAGTGTTCATATAAAATGACTACAATATTTGAATAGTTATTATTATTAGAATCTGCACATGTTCACGCTCCAAAAATCTTCACACCCCAAAAAAAAGAAAAGGTCTGAAAGTGTTGATGTTCTTTTAGAGGAGTTACAGTAAAATAGAAAAAATATTATCAACAGGTTTAAACCTCATCATACAATTAATAAAAAGACAAATCTCTAATAAGACATTACAAATAAATTAACAGCAACAGGCACAATGAAGAAATGATACGTTTGTGGCTGAATTTTTGTTTGGTCATCAAGTCATTGAGAGAGGTTTTTAACCCTATTCTTATTTTCCCCAATATGTTTTGAAAATCTTTCACATTTTCTGTTTATTAATTTTCCTGCTAATAAACATTTTCTCCAAAATGATTTCAATTTTTTCTTGATTTCTCTTTCTTGCGCTAACATCTCATTGCATTACAACTGTGAAGGTGTATTCTGCAGTTTGTCCTGTAGGTGTCTTGGGTTACTCTTTCTTCTTAAGATGGGCTTTGCCCCTGTATTATCACTCCAAACCACTCAGAAGTCTAAGATGTTTTTATGTGCTACTTAAGAGACAATTATTTTCAGAAACAGTGCGTAATATTGAGATCAGTCTTAAAATCGTTTGAAATAATAACTTAAGCTTGAGATGCTTTTGGGAAACACAGGCTTGACCTCAAGCCAAACGAAGCTGGTTGGGTTGAAATAGAGCAGAGAATGAGCGTCAGGTCTTCTCGTCCAACATCAGTGGGAGACTTCACAAATGTGCTTCTGGAAGAATAGCCAAAAATTCCTATTAACAAACTCTTAAAACTCTTGTCCACAGCCTTCCCAGAAGAATTGAAGGTGTTATAACTGCAAAGGGTGGACGGACGTCATACTGAATAGGAACGAGATGCCACAAGAAACGCAGCTGAACCAATACTTTTGACATATAATAATAATAATAATAATAATAATAATAATAATAATAATAATAATAATAATACATTTAAGGTGCCTTTCAGGGCCCTCAAAGTCATCATACACTCAAGCAAGAGAAAAACACAAAAACATTAAAACAAAGTGAGTAATGAACAAGGTGGTAGAACACAGTAATGATAATGATGATTAGAACACAGGTACAAAGTAATTTTGTACTGAAAAATGAATAGTTAAAACAGAAATATAAAATCTTTTCACTGCTACATATTTGTCTACTGGACCTCATAAGTTAAATACCTGTCTAAAAAGAAAGGTTTTAAGATTCATCCTAAAGTTTGCCTGAGTGGGACTATTTTAACTGTTTCCGAGCATAGAGACCATGGAACAAATGTCTCTTTTCCCTTCACAAGTGTTTTGGGAGGAAGAGAGGGTTCTAACCAAGCAGACGAGGCAGAGTTTTTACAAAGAGTCACATAATTATGGGTGTGCCAGGTTGTGTATGGATTTATACATCAGACGAAGGAATTTCAACTCTATTCATTGGCTGACTGGAATCAAATGCAGGTCTATGTGTATATGTGACTTGGATATGCAGGAGAGAACTCTGGCAGCAGTATTTTGTACTGTAGATTTTTTACATTTTTACATTTGTATTTGGTAGACCAGAGTAAAAAGCATCACAGGAGTCCAATTAATTGTGGCGAGAGCATTCACTAAGGTAGAGGCTGATGCTGGAGGGAGGGATTGACGAGCCTGTTTATATTCCGGATTTGCATGTCGGACAAATGTGACAGCGTTGATGTGGGCCTCAAGAGGGTCTATGATGACACCAAGGCTCTTCAACTGCTTCACCACAGGAAAGAACCTCAAAGTCTAACAGGACAAATGGGGTATTGCACCTGTTGATGACATGTTCAGAGCCAATCAGTTTCTTCAGTCTTGCCACTGTCAGGCTGTACATAATTTGACACAAACCAGTTCTTGAGTTCAGAGAAACTGGAAACAAGAGCTGGTGATGGACAGGTGGAGGAGGGTTTTGATGAATGTTTAGCTGGGTGGAAAGAGATGGGTTATTTCCAAAATATATCCCCTAAAAGGAGAATATATATGAGGAAGAGATTGAGGCCCAACATAGAACCCTGGGGCACATCAGACATTACTGGACAGCACTTGGAGAAAAAAAAGTGTATACAAAAAGAGAGTAAAGATGTGAATATTCAGGTATTGACCAGTTGGGGAAGCTTAAATATAAATGCCAAGTTCCTCAAAATCCTGTGCTACAGACCAAACTCCAGTATTGTAATTTTATGTCAACCATTACTGTACATTTATATGTAAAAAAATATATTTAAAAGTTACCCCTGAACAATTCATGACCTCTTTAAAAAGCTTACTTATTCAAAATCTATTATGTGTTCTTATCATTTTAGATGTATTAACTACCTTGTAATGTTACACTAAGTTTCATGGCAGGTATATTACTGCAGCTCTCTCTCTCTCTTTCTCTTTCTGTCTCTCTCTCTCTTTCTCTTTCTCTATCTCCCGCTCTCTTTTTCTTTCTCTCTCTCTCTCTCTCTGTCTCTCTCTCTTGCTCTCTCTCTCTCTCTCTCAGCCTCTTCCTCTCCAGAGCTGTTAATGTGAATTAAACATTACAAATCATTCAGAAGCTAGATGTTATTGAAATGCATACGTCACATGTTGCATACCCTCTCAGTCTCAAATGACGTGCATCTTCTTCACTCCTGGCTCTCTGCAGCGCTGCTCATTGTTCTCTCTGCAGCATCTCTCTCCTGCTCTCCGTTTAATTCTCTCCTATTAATCATTGTCTCTTACTCCATGTGTCACCTGGAACACTTCATCCCTCCTTTCACCATCATCCACCTCTTCTCTCATTACTTGTAAAAAGTTCACCCACCTCTCCTTTGCTTCCCAAGGGAGAGCGGAGGAGAGAAAGGGAGCGTGCGCGAGGGGCGGATAAACGAGGGGGCTGGAGAAACCCCCTGGTGTTTTGAATTCACCTGCAGAAAACTCCTATGCTTTCCCTCCTCCTCCGCTCTGCTCATCTGTATTCTGAATCTTTCTCCTCCTCCTCTGTCCTTGCTCTCCATCAGCGATTCTTCACCTGCAGCACAGTGCAGCATTAAGACATCGGTGCAAGTCGCCAGTCTGTTTTCAAATGCCGTAAATCATCTTGTGTGAAAAATAGCTCTCTCTCTCTCTCTCTCTCTCTCTCTCCTCTCTCTCATCTCCTCTCTCTCTCTCTCTCTCTCTCTCAAAGATGGTATACGTGAAGTTTTTTTTACATCTGTTTTCTTAATGGTTTCACTCAAAAGGACCAATTAGGAACATGATTGAAAAGGATGATGAAAAATGAATTTAACCATTTAGAGGTTAATGCTTCTCTCTCAGCCAAAAGGTTCCTTGTTTTAGCCTGGCCTCTTCCTCATGAGTACACATTTTGCAAGTTGTTCCCACATTTAAAACAGTTTTATCTGTGCTTTGTTCCAAAATATACATTATCAGTGACTTGGTTAATACGCACTAGTGATTTTGAATGGTGAGTGAATGTGATGCCATTGACTGGAGACCCCTCCAGAATCCGGAGTGTACCCTAAAATATTAATACATCTTGAAATATTAATGCCTTTATATCTTCAGGGTGCACCCCTGGACTTCCAGTTACTTTCAAAAAAGAAATGTTGAGTTTAATGTACGTTCAATGTGTTTTAGAAGTTGTTTTAGAATAAAGTTGTTTTTTTTTATGTAACGAATTACTTGACATTTGCTTAACTAGAGATGCTTGAATTATGCTATTTTGAGACAGCTTTGTTATCTGGGCTAAAATATTGCCTTAAAAGATTCATTCTAAGTATATTGCAATTACATTTTAACAGGGTGATTTCTAAAAGTTGGTTAAAAATTTAGCTGTGCTCTATCTCTTAATATGCCAACTCAGCATTCTAATTTATTTTGTACATTCAACCACCTTTAGATTATACTGTGCTATTATAGATATTTTGTTTCATGTAGTTCCATGTTTCACTTTTGTATAATTTATTGTACAATATACCTTTCTTTGGGTTTCCAACACACAATACAATATGTTTTAACACGATATATTAGCAGTAGTTTTAAAACAATGGAAACTGGTTATGTTTTTTCTGAGGAAGAAATTTTCACATAAAGCATCACAAATAATAGTATTTTTAAATGAAACTCAAATGATGAAGTTAATAATTGATAGTTTGACAATACGTGCACAGTTAAAAGGAGGCGTTGATAGCTGAACAGGAAGCATCTCCATAAAGAGGGACTAAGGGATGCTCCTTTCTCTTTAAATGCTTGGCTGGTTCCATGTTGCTAGGGAGATGGAAATGTTTACTCCGGCATCACTGCGAGCTTCCATGCACCCCTCCAAATCCCCTCTCATCCTGTTTTTTCCTACTTGTCCGAACTATCTAATTTAATAACTATACCAGGGTTTAAAAAACTCGTAAATTCTTGCCAATTCTTGTCAGAGTGTTGTGGCACTTGCCAATTAAACAATTCACCTTTAATTCCTCTTTCTCATTAAAGAATATTTACATAAATAATTCTTAATATTAACGAAGATTTGATTGTGGGACATTCTCAGTGAAATTCTGCCTGATTCAGGGCAAGCGGAATACAAGCAAACTTTGCAAAGAAATTAGTAATGAACGTCCTTGAGTTTTCTGGGGCTGTATGGAATATGGAACAACACTGACCCCTATGGCCATTCATGGAACTCAAAGTGTACTCAAATGTGACTTCTTTCGCATCAAAGGGCTGTTTGCTCTCTAATTTTTCATATTTATATGATTAACGCAAATTTACCCATTTTTCATTAATTGTCTTTAATGTTCACGTGTTATTTCTCGTACAGATCCATGAACACAACTGCAAGGCGTATGACTCACAGTGATGACTCATAGCCACCTCTCTGAGCTGAGAGAGGGAGAGAGAGGGAGGCGAGTGATAGAGGAGCGTACTGCGGGAGGGATGGAGGGAGTGAGGCGATAGAGAGATAGAGACATCGCACGTAAGGGGGGGAGTGAGGGATCGAGGAGAGACGCTAATATCTCGCTAGCGCTCTCTCGCAGATCGCGCGCTACCGCTTTAGATCGCTCTATCTATTATGGTCTCTATAGCCTTTCTCTCTCTCATCTCCTCCATATGAGCTACAGCTCGCCTCCCCCTCTCGCACTCTCTATCGCCTAGACTCTGCTCTCTCCCTCTCGCTATGCTTCACTACAAATATTCTCTCATTTCTGCTCTTTGTCCTCTTTCCATCTCGCTCTCTCCCTCTCTCTATCTACGTCCGCCTCCTCGTTTCTCTCTTCTCATTCTACGCTATCTCTCTCTCCGCTGCGCTCTGTCTTTCGTGTACGTTGCGCTCGTCTCTTTCCTACTCTCTCTCTCCCTCTACTGACTCCTATTATCTCCTTTTTTGTTTCCTTCCTTCTATTTAAACAAATTATCCATTAAGTCTTGCTTGCAGAAATCAATTGTCAAGGCTTTTGTGATTAGCATCTCATTAAGGCTGGATCTTCTTCTTCTTCTTCTTCTTTTGGCTGTTCCCAGTTTGAGGGGTCGCCACAGCAAATCATCTGTTTCCACCTAACTCTGGCCTCAGTATCCTCTACTCTTGCACCAATTACCTTCATGTCCTCCTTCAGCACACCCATATAACTTGTCTTTTGCCTTCCTCTTGCCCTCTTGCCTGGCAGCGCCATCTCCAACATCCTTCTACCAATATAACTACTATCCCTTCTCTGCACATGTCCAAACCATCTCAATCTGTCTTCTCTGACTTTGTCTCCAAAACAACCAACCTGAGCTGTTCCTCTGATGTGCTCGTTCCTAATCTTGTCCATCCTTGTGACTCCTAAACTGAACCTCAACATCCTCATCTCTGCTACTTCCATCTCTGCCTCGTGTCTCTTCCTCACTGCTACAGTTTCTAACCCGTACATCATAGCTGGTCTCACTACTGTTCTGTACACCTTTCCTTTGATTCTTGCTGACACTCTTCTGTCACACAACACCCCTGACACTTTTCTCCACCCACTCCACCCTGCCTGCACTCGCCTCTTCACCTCTTTTCCACACTCCCCGTCGCACTGGACAGTTGACCCCAAATACCTAAACTCCTCCACCTTCTTGACCTCAGCCCCCTGTAACCTCACTGTTCTACTTCCCTCCCTCTCGTTCAAACACATGTATTCTGTCTTACTACGACTGACTTTTATTCCTCTTCTTTCTAGAGCATACCTCCAACTTTCCAGGTGTCCCTCCACCTGCTCTCTATTCTCACTACAGATTACAATGTCATCTGCAAACATCATTGTCCATGGAGATTCCTGTCTGACCTCATCTGTCAACCTGTCCATCACCATAGCAAACAAGAAGGGACTCAAAGCCGATCCTTGATGTAGCCCCACCTCCACCTTGAACTCCTGCGTCTGACCTACAGCACATATCACTGTTATCATACTCCTCTCATACATATCCTGATCTACTCTGACGTGCTTCTCTGCCACTCCTGACATCCTCATACAGGACCATAGCTCCTCTCTCGGCACCCTGTCATACGCTTTCTCTAAATCCACAAAGACGCAGTGCAGCTCCTTCTGACCATCTCTGTACTTCTCCATTAGCATTCTAAGAACAAAAATTGCATCAGTAGTGCTCTTCCTGGGCATGAAGCCATACTGCTGCTCGCAAATATCCACTTCCCTTCTTAGCCTAGCTTCCACTACTCTTTCCCAGAGTTTTATTGTGTGGCTCATCAACTTTATACCTTTGTAGTTGTTACAACTCTGCACATCACCCTTGTTCTTAAAGATTGGCACTAGGACACTTCTCCTCCATTCCTCAGGCATCTTCTCACTCACTAGAATCCTGTTGAATAACCTAGATAGGAACTCCACTGCTGTCTCTCCTAGACACTTCCACACCTCCACAGGGATGTCATCTGGACCAACAGCCTTTCCACTCTTCATTCTCCTCAGAGCCTTCCTCACCTCATCCTTTCTAATCTTTTCAACTTCCTGCTCTACAATGTTCACCTCTTCCCCCCTTCCTTCCCTCTTATTCTCCTCATTCATCAACTCCTCAAAATACTCCTTCCATCTTCTCTGCACACTCTCCTCACTTGTTAGAACCCTTCCATCTCTATCTTTAATCACCCTTATATGTTGCACATCCTTCCCATCTCTGTCTCTCTGTCTCGCTAATCGGTACAATTCCTTCTCACCTTCCCTCGTGTCTAACCTGGCATACAACTCATCATATACCTTCTGTTTGGCCTTTGCCACTTCCCTCTTCACCCTGCGCTGTGATTCCTTGTAGTGCTGTCTACTTTCTTTAGTCCTTTCGATGTCCCACTTTTTTTTAGCTAGCCTCTTCCTCTGGATGATGTCCTGTACTTCCTCATTCCACCACCATGTTTCCTTATCTTCTTTCCTTCTTCCTGCTGACACACCTAGCACCTTCCTACCTGTCTCCCTGATCACTTCTGCTGTAGTTTCCCAGTCCTCTGGAAGCTCTTCCTGGCCACCCAAAGCCTGTCTCAGCTTCTGTCTGAATTCCTCACAACCGTCTTCCTTTTTCAACTTCCACCATTTGGTCTTCTTTTCCATCTTTCCTCCCCTCTGCTTCCTGACCACCAGAAACATCCTACACATCACCATCCGATGCTGTCTGGCTACACTCTCTCCTACCACTACTTTGCAGTCAGTGATCTCTCTCAGATTGGCTCGTCTACTTAGGATGTAGTCCACCTGTGTACTCCTACCACCACTCTTGTAGGTAACTCTATGTTCCTCCCTCTTCTGGAAATAAGTGTTAACTACAGCCATTTCCATCCTCTTGGCAAAGTCCACCACCATCTGTCCTTCTGGATTCCTTTCCTTAACACCAAACCTGCCCATCACTTCCTCATCACCTCTGTTGCCCTCGCCAACATGACCGTTGAAGTCTGCTCCCACCACTACTCTCTCCCCTCTGGGAATAATCTCCATCACCTCATCTAACTCACTCCAGAATCTCTCCTTTTCTTCCAGCTTACAGCCTACTTGTGGAGCATAACCACTCATTACATTCAACATCACCCCTTCTATCTCTAACTTCAAACTGATCACCCTGTCAGACACTCTTTTCTCCTCTAAAACATTCCTCACAAACTCCTCCTTCAGGATCACTCCTACCCCATTTCTCTTCCTATCCTCACCATAGTAAAACAGTTTGTATCCCCCTCTAATACTACGCGCTTTGCTACCCTTCCACCTGGTCTCCTGCACACACAGAACATCTACCTTCCTTCTCTCCATCATGTCCGCCAGCTCTCTACCTTTCCCGGTCATTGTACCAACATTGAGAGTCCCTATTCTCAGACCTATACTCTTGCCTTTCCTCTTCTCTCTCTGCCTACGAATCCTTCTCCCTCCTCTCCTTCTTTGACCAACAGTAGTCCAATTTTCACCAGCACTCTGTAGGTCAACAGCATCGGTGGCGGTCATTGTTAACCCGGGCCTCGGCCGATCTGGTATGGAAATCGAATTGATGACTTGCATATTTGGTTTTGGCATGTTTTACGCCGGATGCCCTTCCTGACGCAACCCTCTCTATTTATCCGGGCTTGGGACCGGCACAGAAGTCACTGGCTAGAAACCCCTGTGGCTAGATTCATTAAGGCTGGATAACAGAGTTAAACAATCACACAACTTTTGTGTAAATAGTTTCACAATCCAATTCTAGTTGTACAGTTTACACCTATAGTTCATTTTAAGTCAAATTTCTGACTGTGAAATTAAATGTATACAATGTACACAACTGTCTGAGTCATAATCTCACATCTGGATATAATAGAATGAACTACTGTCAATGTACCAATTGAAATGCATGCATTTCATGCTTTTTGCAGTTGCCTCAAAGCAGCTTTACTAAAGGCGGACCTTGAAGTGAATTATAACATTTCAAATCTCTCATCTCATAAACCAAAGATTGGGTTGTATTATTTATTATCTAAAAGAATATATAATGTAAAAAAAATTATGGTATCTTCTTTGTGTTGTGTGTGGGATTTCTATTAAATATATTTTTGTATCTGGTTGAATAAATGATGACTTGTTTGTTACATTTTATGCTTTTGTTTACAGTGTTTGGAGTAAAGTATTAAAAAAGCAAAAAATGTCAGTAGTTTTTGGAGTGACCCAGTACTCTTAATTGTTCTGTAATAAATTACTAGTTACGTGCTCAGTAATGCAGATTTGCATTACAAAATGAAAAAATCTACAAAAAATGTATTGTTCAAAATAAAACGTTGCATTATATGCTTGGCAGTCAATAAGGATGGTATAGACAAAGGAACATTCGTAAGATGGTGGTACTCCAATTATTTTAGGTTTTAGGTGATTGTCAAGCGCAAAATTGACTTACCTAGAACTAAAGATAGGTAGTTAGGTAGGTTATCGCTCTAAAATAATGTACCAACAAATAAATATGGGGCCAAATAATATTCTGTGTTTAATTCCTTTTGATTAGTGAGTTTTTTGCCAATTATAAACAAGTAAGTTACAAAACACTGTTCGTTTATATGTTACCTAAACTATTTTCTGGTTTAATTTTATGCCAACCATGCAAAAACAGTTTTATACTAAGGTAGGGTATATTTTAACGGGGCGGGGAAGGTTCTAAGCACGCGTTTTGGTTCAACGGCATTTGACCCAACCAGGCCGCCGTGTTTTTAAATTCGTTTCCGACGAAAATGGCGGACGAGCTGGAACGAGTGCGAATTTCAGCCGCAGAGTTGAGAGCAGAAGCGTCGAATTTCGCCACACACCGCCATACTGTTAAGGGTCAGAAACCATTTAAACAGTTACCACAGTTTAAGAAAGAAATTAGTCGAAAACAATACTTAGTTTGACTTGTCACGTTAAACTTTGTATTCAGTTTGCTAATAGCTGGCTAGCATAACAGCTAACAACACGGCGACGCTCGTGTGTTGAACGGCGCTTGTTTTGAAAAGTAACCTTTTGGGTATTTTTGATTGCAAATTACATACGAAAATGGGTAGTAGTGTAGTATGTGTAGTATAAATAATTGAAATTATATTCTAACGGAAACGCAGACATTTTACTTGAAATAAAATGTTTGGTCCGACTACGTTTGTTTATTTTGGAATTTGTAAATACGTTATGCTCGATTTGATTAACGTTTTTGATCACGTTAATTAAAGACTAATTCTGTTTATGTTTGTATGGTCGACGAGTGGCATGGTTTGCTAATTTCCCCAAAAACAACATGTTATAGATAAAAGAGCAGCCCATAGAGCTCGAGAAGGTGACGCCACAGAACTTGCTGGCGGCCGCCATGATTGTTCTCTAACCTGTTGACCCAGACACTTAATTGTATGTTTAAGGTTCTATTGAAAGTTTAGCTCTGCCTAGTTCATGTGTGGAAACCCACCAATCGACAGGACTGTTGAAGATAAACGCATTCATTAAATTCTGCTTCTGAAGGGATGATAATGATAAAATTAACCTTGTTGATGGGAGAGGCGTCTTCCACTAGCTGTCAGGTTACATTGTCTCATATCTTAAGTTAAGTTATCAGATTCTGGTTATTGTCTGGGGGTGTCTTACAATTTTCCCTCAATGGCTTGTTTTTGGAAGTTTCTCTTTCATTTTATTCTGTTTCTTGTCTCTCTTTTTTTATGGTTCACAAATAAATATAAATGTTCAGAGTTCTGTTAAAGTTCCCTGTCCAATGGAAGAAATTGAATTCTATAGTTATTTGGTCTTGTTTTTTGCAATATATTGTTGGTACTAGTTTACTTTATCACTTGCATTTAAAAGCTGACATGGCCTTAAAAAGTCTGTAATGGAATTCAGCTTACAACCCGAGACAGAGGACCACAGTAGTGTTTCCCTCAAAAAAATAACAACTTTATTCACCATTTTCTGTCTTAAAACCATTTGCTCTGTTTATAACCCTTTTCTGTTCTCTTTACAATGGAAACATGATTTGTGGTCATTCTTCAAAATTAAAAGATGTGTAGGTCATTGAATAATCATAATCTTTCGTTTCAAACTTTACATTGAAATACTTTTTTTTTATTGAAGTTATGGTTTACTTTATGTTGATTTTATAATACATGTTTTTTGTATGCCTCAGATTTACAAGCATACGGGAAGAAGCAAAGACAGCGAGACTGTAAGCGTCCAGATTTACATATTTACAAGCCCGGGACTGCCCGTCAACATAGAGGTAAAGACAGCACAGATGGAGGGGTACAAGAACCAGTTCAACATCCTACCGAGCCCAAAATGCCAGACAGTTCTCACGTGCCATCTAGAATCACTAAAGACTTTCCAAAAGGTCAAGCTCATCCAGAAGCTAATCATAATGTTAAAGAACAAGTGGGTGATAAAAACATCCATCTAGAAACTAGTACTGCTGTTAAAAGCATTGAAGGTTCTGGTTCGGAGGGACTCAAGTCTCCGAAACACCCCCGGAAGATGCGTAAACCTGATCGGGAGATTTATCAGCCTGGGGGAAGGAGGAGTCAAGGAATAAAAGAGATAGGTGTGAGTAAAGAATTAGATAGAGACAAAAGTAGAGAGGAAGTGAATGAGAAGAGTGTCGAAGCTCTCTCAGTGTGTGAGAAGAGTAGAAACAGACGAGGGAAAAAGCCAGATTCCAAAAGAGAGTTAGACTCTTTACTTGCAAGCACAAATGAGAATAATGTTGAAAATATCACTACTAAAGTCAGCAATCTTAATATAGAGTCTGAGGAAAGTAGAGATGGAGGTGTGCACGGTGATGGAAACATGAGGAAGCGTTCAGGGGAAGGGAGAGGAAAGCAAAAAGCAAGAGGGAATGGAGGGTTGGGAGAAGAGAAGAAAAGGGAGAGAGGTAATGTAAGGTCCAGAGTGGGAAAAGAGAGCGCCAGCAACCCGGTCTCTTCAACAAAAGATCAAGGGCAGAAAGGGGAGAAAAGCTCAGAGGCCACTCATCCTGGAGGTAGGAGGCAGAAACATTGGGAAACCAAAAAAGATAGCCAGGACCAGAATTCACAACAAGAAAAGAAAGGAAACCAGTCTAAAGAGAAAGGAAAACCCCCTGAGAGAACTGACTCAAAACGTGCAAATGCTGCCTCAAAGCGATATTCACAATCCGACATCAGGCGCACCCGAAACCGCAACTACAGTACTAGTTCAGCCAGCAGTGAGGTGAGCATGGATGGTGGTGCTGAGAAACTGAAAGAACAGACTGTGCAGCCAAAGGGCAGAAAAGCAGAGAGAAGTACAGGGCAGTTGAAGTTTGAGCGAGGGACTCAGGGACGCCCCAGGAGAGGGACAGCTCGCACTTTATCTTCCACAGATTCACTGGAGGACTATGAGGTATGGGAGCGAGATGATCGAATGGGAAGGGTTACTAAAGAACATAAAAGCAGCCATAGGGGGGATGCAGGAATTTTGCGAATTTCTTTGGACAAGCATTCGAATGAAGAGCAGCAGAATCGCAAAAATCCTCGTGGCTGTGGAAGGGGCATCTTGGTTCTCCCTGCTCACACTGATCTAGCTTTGAGCCCTGATCCTGCCCCTCTGCTTGGAGGAATGAGGGGACGAATGGGGCTGGGTCGGGGAAGAGGTGGTCGTGGAGGAACTAGACGGCTGTGGGACCCAAATAACCCGGATAAGAAACCAGCTCTGGTTTCAAGCCAGCAATCCCAGCATGCCACTTTACACCAGGCATTATTCTTGCAGCAGAGTGGTTGTGGGCCATTGCACTTCCTAGACACTGATGACGAAACCACAGGAAGTCCTCCTATCCGCCAAGCTGCAGCAATGGCTTACTACAAGTTTCAGAATTCAGACAATCCCTACTGCTATCCTGTATCAGCCAGCTCCCCAAACACCACATCGCGATTTCCATACCCTTATCACATTCCCTATCAAGTTCCAGGTGCTAATGGGGTGTATGCTGGCTCTCCTATGCCAGCCTTTTATGGACCCTATGGACAAAGTGGCACAGGTTATCCCTCTCCATCAGGATCTAGTCTCACACCAGAAGAGACTGAGGTACAGACCAGAGGAGAGCTGGGAAAGATGCTTCGAATAGCTGACAGTCAGGAACTTCAGCTCAGCAACCTGCTCTCCCGGGAATGCCTCAGCCAAGAGGGCCTGGAGAGGATGGCCCAGTTGAGGTGTGTGCTGAAGAAATAATTTGTTTGTAATAGTTTCCGTAAATGATATATGAAAGTATGATATGAAATATTAATCTTGGTATTTCTTTCTTTGCTTGTTTTTTCAGGGCTGAACTTCTGACAATCTATGAGCGGGTGATTTTGACAGATATAGACTTTTCTGATTCTCAAAACCTGGACCAGGCCTTGTGGAAGAACGTGTTCTATCAGGTTATCGAGAGGTTTAGGCAGCTGCTGAAGGAGCAGAACTCAGACTCAGCACCGCAGATTAAAACCATGCTAATGAGCATCCTGGAAGAGGTAATTCTTGTTGCATTCTTTATTTTGGAGTGTACAAAATTTATAAGTTGAATTTGCTACTAACATGTTTAATAGTGAGTCTAGATTTATATAAAAAAAAATTCCATTAAGGATGAGATTTTTAGCTATTTTCTGGTAAATTTTGGTTGTGATTATGGTGGTAACGATGCAGTAAATATAGACCAAAAAATTTTTTAAGCTGCATCACAACCCAGTTAACAACAGAAAATCAACTCAAATTGTTTTTGGTCTGTGGATTGTTGGCAAGTGAGTCTACTCATGCACAAATCCTTTGAAACTACCGATCCAATCCACTTTATTTATATAGCACATTT
The DNA here is from genome assembly GCA_900490495.1 of Danionella dracula. Taxonomy (NCBI): domain Eukaryota; kingdom Metazoa; phylum Chordata; class Actinopteri; order Cypriniformes; family Danionidae; genus Danionella; species Danionella dracula. The sequence goes on along the minus strand of UELW01000010.1, from coordinate 1,095,415 downwards.
TATAAACAGAAAAGTTACCAAAGTGCTGCACAAAACAGTGTTTAAAAGAAATAAAATTAAGACTCATGAAACGATATTAAAAAGGAATAAAAAAAATGACTAAAACCGATAAAACACAATAAAGCTAATTTAAACAATACACTAAACACATTAATAAAACACACAGAGGACCAAGCTTAGACTGAGTTAAAAGCCAGAGAGTAAAAATGGATTTTAAGACTAGGCTTAAAACATTCCTCTGAGGGAGCCGTCCCAACAAGGGGAGGCAGTGGATTCCACAATCTCGGTACAGTCACAGAAAAAGCCCTGACGCCTCTAGTTTTAATTCTGGTCCTTGGAACCACCAGCCGGAGCTGACCCTCTGACCTGATAAATAGTATGTAGGAAACATTTTTGCAATGGGAACAGAGAAAGTGGTGGTCACTGGGCGGAGAGGCTTTTCGTTTGTTTGTGAACTGCTCTCATTCCCTCATGAGTGAAGAGCCAGAATGGTGACTGCTTAGCCACTGAAAGTCCCAGGACATTTGTTACTAGATTTAAAAATAAAGTTAGTAATTCGAGTTGGCAACAATGTCCTCAGCCACTTAGTCTAGAATGGGTCTCAGCTGAAATCGCTCACTCCTCTCCTCATTGGTACATAATAGGGACTTTATGCCGCAACAACTGACAGGACAGCTATGGCATTGTTGTTGTTATTTTGCACACGCAATGAAGTTTATTTCAGGTGGATAAACAGATTATTGTTATTGTAAATTTGAAAACATGTTCTATGGTCATGTAGCTAAGTCATTGTATAGAAAGTTAGGTTGAGTTGTAAAATTAGATTTAGCAACTTTTCTATAGAACAAAAAAAAATTTTTTGGTCCTTTGTTCTCTCCTTTTTTGTGTTTATAACGTTTGCTGTTTGTCATTGCCTGCCTCTGTCTGAAGGCTACGGGTGAATGATTGGGAAAAAATTTATATCCCGATATTTTCCACGGCCCAAACGGTATCAGTATTATATCGTAATATGACAGGGAAAAAATTGGATGTCACATTTTAGTAGACCTTAATAACAGAGGCAAAATTTGAAATTTAACCTGCGAGATTGGACAGAGAACTGAGAACTGTTTTTGCCACTGTTAAATGTGACAAATTATTTTGTTCATTTCTACCAGGTTTACTTGGTGAGTTTCTCCTCAAACTTCTCTCTGTGTTTAATTCTGAGATGTTCTCATGTATATTTTGTGAAGAGAGTTTGTAGAGAGTTGTGAAGTCTGCTACCTAGAGCCTGAGAGAGTATTTTATGATGAACCCTCAGTAAGAGTTTATACTTTACTGCAAATGTGACTGTTTAACACTTTCTAAAACAAATTTATTTCTCTCCCACGGTTTTTACTCACCGCTCCAGATTGTTTTCTACAGAGATAGAGAGAGAGATAGAGAGAGATAGAGAGAGATAGAGAGAGATAGAGAGAGATAGAGAGAGATAGAGAGAGAGAGAGAGATAGAGAGAGAGATAGAGAGACAGATAGAGAGACAGATAGAGAGACAGATAGAGAGACAGATAGAGAGACAGATAGAGAGACAGATAGAGAGACAGATAGAGAGACAGAGGGTGTTGCCAACTTAGCAACTTTGTCGCTGGAATTAATGACTCTTCAGACTGTTTAGCGACTCTTTTGTTTATAATCCAGTGAATAGTGACAAATCTAGTGACATTTTCTGCTGTTTCTGGCGACTTTTAGCAACTTGGTTTGTTCTGGCTGACTGGATATCAGACGTAGCAGCACTGACACGATATCTGTACCTGACTATCTTCCCCCTCTGTTCTCGGAACAAGCGCACGCGTCACGTCACATCAGTTCCTACATCTTCTCTTCTAAACATCTATTAATTAATTGTGTGGAAGCGAAACATCAAGCTGAAATAATGAAACGCATGAATATGACTATCTATGGTATCGCAAAATCCATATGATGGCACAACACAATACCGGTATTCACTTTCAAACCGGTTTAGGGCCCACCCCTACTGGAGGCAGTTTTGCATACGTGTTTTATTTATAACATCACTACATGGAACTTCCATCTGAAACCTGGTTGAAACACACATGCCACATGGCTTAAAGCACTTCCTTAAATCTTCCCTCTAGCCTCAGGTGCACGCCTCCTCAACTTGGTAAATACTACTAAAGTTTAATTTCATTATTTTACATTTTAGCTGTTATTTAGAGATTAGGATTTTGAAAAAAAAAAGTTGTTTATACATCAGTAATTAAATCAACTCGTGTGTGGAGATCATGGCTTTAATGAGGCTTTTTTTTATTTTAGGGGGCTGTTTTCTTTGATTCGCTGCTACAGAAACTGCAGTCCGTGTTTCATTTCAAGCTGGAGGACTATATGGACTGCATGGCTATACGCTTGAGACCCCTTCGGAAGACGGTATGTGTATTGATCACCTCTTTGTACTATTTGTGGTAGCCCAATTTTTTGGAAATCATTACTAAAACAAAATCACAGCTAGTCTTTGGGTTTCTTCAGGATGATTTTAGCAGTGCTGTTAATGCCCTGCATCTTATTACAAACACAAAGCTTGTGTCAGTTTAAGAGCACTTCCCTCATTGTGGCTTAGTAACAAGAGACAATGTTATGTTTGTACACACCACTGGATAAAATTTATGCTTGTTTTTTTTTGTCAAAAAGAGGTACGTTATAAAACTATAATACTACAATTTTTGAATTAAGCAGAACATGTCACCAAGGTTCAACAATCTCACCAGTAACATTATCTAATCCTTTATCAATAGACACATAATTGTCAAGAGTGATAAGACATTACAGAAGCTTGAACGGTGTTTTGTTTATGATCGAGTCTGTGGTAAAATTGACACTTTCTCACACTTTCACTGGACATCTGATCAATCAAAGGCCGCTTTTGAAAAGGTTTCTCACAATGATACTGCAGAATTTTAGTCTCCTTGTGGATGAGGCCTGTGGGGGAGGGTGAGATGCGAGTGAAGTGATATGAAACTCTTGGTTTCAATTTCTTTTACGGTTTTCTCATCGTGATCACCAACTGAAGGATTGGGATTTCCAGCATCAACGATAGAGGGCTTAATTCAGATGATTCTTCCATTTCAAGCTAGCAGTAACTTAAACATTCATTAATTATAGTCATATATAATTAATTAATAATATATCAGTCTGCGATGGCCACTTGTGCGTTAATCCTCTTTACCCTGTTACAGGTCAAATATGCTCTGATCAGTGCCCAGCGCTGCATGATCTGTCAGGGGGACATTGCTCGTTATCGTGAGCAGGCTAGCGAATCTGCCAACTATGGGAAAGCTCGGAGGTATCGGTCTCATTGTCTCAATGAAATGTTACAACAAACCTACTTTCATTTCCATTCATTTATCTCACTAAAGCGAAGTGAAAAAATGACTCATATTTTTTATAGTGCATATTTTTAGAAAATAAAAATGTTAACGTAAAAAAAGAACTTTTGATATAAAAAAGTATTAGATGTTTATAAATGAATTTTAATAAACACTGAAAGATCTTTGAAAATGTCAATAATGTGGTTTAGTGGCGATATACGTAAATTCATTTTTGTCTTTTCTTATGTGCAGTTGGTATTTAAAGGCTCAACAGATTGCTCCAAAAAATGGACGACCCTACAACCAACTGGCTCTGTTAGCGGTGTACACGGTGAGACGCAAACTTTATGTTAAGAACACTATTTTACGTTCAATTTGCCTAAAATACACAGTTCATCTGTTTTTCTTGTTATTTAATACTAATTGCTTGCATGTTATTGAAAGGACTTTGAAATTAAAAATCAATTATCTTCTTTGTCTTATGATCTGTTTTAGAAGAGAAAGCTGGATGCTGTGTACTATTACATGCGCAGTCTGGCGGCCAGTAACCCCATCCTCACAGCCAAGGAGAGCCTGATGAGCTTGTTTGAAGAGGAAAAGCGCAAGGTACCGCTTTATCACTGAGGCTATTTCTATACTTCCGTTTTTAAAACATCATAATTTAATTACAACCATATGTTAAACTATCTCAAGCAAAGCTTCACTCTTAAAAGCTTTGGTAGCAATAATCTAGTACATCAGATGGGATATAATCTACGTTTGTCAATTAAAAAGCCCCCAAATGAGGATTGACTGTCAAACACTAATGCTTCTTTGGTTTCTGTTTTTAAGAAATGTTCTGTTACCCTTTAGCAGGTGTTATGTGGAAGACCAGCAAAAGAATTCTCCATTTTTTTTAAATTTCTACTTGTGTGGGCAACACTCTTAGAACTCTTGAGTGGAGGCATCTGACTAATTGGTTCTTTTTGCTGTTTTTCTGAGCTCAGGCTGATCAGCTTGAACGCAGACGAAAGCAGGATTCAGATGGTGGAGATCGGGGTCCCAGAGATCATATCGGTGGGCGGCGAGGAGAGGATGCCGCACGAGTGGAGATCTGGATTCGTCCGAGTGGGGTTTCTGGCACTGCTCGTCTGAAGGGCAGTGACTCAAAGGACTCTGAGCAGGACGGGGAGCTCAGCGCTTTGAGTGCAAGTGATGTGAGTTCAAGACATCAGTTCTTAGAGCTGTGCTGTTTAAATCTGTCAGCCTACTTAGCTTTTGCCGTCTAAGGTTGTCGTTTCTTATCTTTCTTTTCATATTTCTCCTTAAATGTTTTGGATATTTTAGGTTGGCCTATTTATATGTTGATACATTTTTTACATACTTTTTAAAGTTATTGCTAGAACTAGAAGTCATTTTGTTAACGCTGAATGTCTCTTTTTGTTTAGATTTCAAATGTTGTTGGGTTGAATTTTATTTTGAGACTTTTGGTGTCTAATGTAATTCAAAGGAAATGTTTTTCTTGCCATGAAAAAGTTTTTTTTTTACTGTGAGAAATTTATTAGCTGAATAGTCTTTGTTTATCAATCTATAATGATATACCGAGTAGAGAAGGTAAAACCTTGTCCAATGTAAAACTTTTCCACTTAAATGACAAATCCAATACAATGTTTTGTCATCTTTATTTAAAACTAATTAGGTGTATGTTTTCTGAAGAGTGCATTACTACTTTTACTCATTTCTCATATAAATCTGTCACTTTAACAGTACATTTCGTTTTAATTTTGACACAATATTAAAAATACAAAAAAATCTAAAAAAAAAATTTAAAATCTAACATTAAAAGATAAATTATGACAATTTGATTAAGTGAAGAAGAAAATCTTATTCTTGTTTTCATTTATTAAAATGAGATTTTAACAAGGTGATTCACCACAGTTCTCTTATAACGATTTGCAGCACAAGAAGAGCAAAGCCCAATCACATTTGTTTCTTTTTCCTGGAAGGTCAAGTTGGAGTTTTATGGTACTTCAAACAACAAAGGGCTAACAGTAAATAAAAATAGTAATATTTAGCTCAAAGCTTTAATTAATACCTGGTCTAGCTCGAGCAACCCATAACCAACAGATCCAACAATCCTTGTAAAGACCCTGTTTTTCACCCTTGATTGATCAGCATTGGGCATCGAGCAGTAGTGAATGATTTTATAAAGGTATTGAAATTTAAATAGCACTTTTAGTAGAAGTTTCCAGTGGGTTTTAATCTCTTCTAGATTTTTTTTAAACAACATAGAGACATTCTGCAGTTCACACATGAGCGTCACGTTTGTTTACTCACTATCTACAGAACTACATTCCCACAAAGTCCCATTAACAGTGGAGGTGTATGACGGGCACAAATCAAGCTTTTCTGGTGGCGTCACACATTTCAACTTTAAATGTCACATCCTTGAACTCAAGTACTTCTTGAAGTTTTTGTTGGTCTCTATAGAATAGTTTCAAAACTGAGATTTTTCTTTGAGAAAAGCTTACAGGCCATCAGGTTTACAGATGACATTCAGAATTGGAATTTTATTTCAGTCAGGGATACTGCTTAATTTATTTCTGCATGATCAGGTGCTAAACATCTATGCTTTTGAGTAGTAACAATATTTAAGTTGCTTGAGCTAAAAACAACAACAATCAAGAATAAGAACAGATTTGTTTGTAAAGTAAAATTAAGCAGTTTTTATATATATATATACTTTTATATACTTATATAGATGTGAGTCTAAACTCCAGCATGCATTAGGAGAAGGTCAGAGAGGGTAGGTCCATTTGTTTGAGTTACACAGCATGAGGCTGATGATGAGTCACAGACCGGGGCTAAAATCAATTTGTGCTGATTCAATTGTCACTTTGGAAAAGCTGTAAATTTGCCCACGTCAGCATTAATACATGTTTACTTCTGAAGAAGGCTGATCTGTACGTCACTCACTCTTCATCTTTTCTGAGGGTTAGCTGGGTTTAACATGAAGCCGTAGATTCGCTTGTTTGAGTCAGAGTGTACCTGGGTTAGTCAGAGAGTTTGTGACGCTTTTAGTGTTAATCGATGTCTCTCTCTCTCACAGCTCAATAAGAGGTTTATTTCGAGTTTCCTACATACTCATGGAAAGCTCTTCACCAAAGTAGGGTAAGTGTGCTGGGAATTTATAAATGCTAATAAAATGGAAATGCAATGTTAAATGCAATCAAAAATTAAAAAGTAGAATCAAGGGAAAAACATTTTAGCATTTTTTAAAACTGTAATTTACAGAAGTTTATTTTTGAAAACACCAGCGTGATGTTCATGTGTTGTGAAGACTTTAGAGAACTTCTTCCAGTATTCTTAAAGCGTAGCATGTGGTGATTGGTTCCCAGGATGGAGAGTTTTCCTGCCGTTGCTAGCCGAGTGCTGCAGGAGTTTCGAGCCCTCCTCCATCACAGTCCCTCTCCCCTGGGCAGCAGCCGCTTGCTACAGATCATCACCATTAACATGTTCATCATCCACAATGCACAGATTAGAGGTACAAACATAATCCTGCAGGTTATTGTTCGTTATCTTAATTGCTTCTCACTTGTGAATGTTTTTTTCCTCCCAAAGCTGAACGACAGGGTGAAACTCGCTCTGCGTTAGAGGAGCAGACCATTTCCTTGGGTTTAGCCATGTTTGGTCTGCTCGTACAGCGCTGTACTGAGCTCCTGAAGGAAGCACCAGCAGGTGAGTAGACTGGGTTTTAGATTAAATGAATGTTAAAAGGCTCTACTGAACCGAAACAAACTTGCACTATTTGTTTAGGTGTTGTTTTATGGTGTTCAATTAGTCCTTTAATCTTTTACACCTTCAACCTTTTTATTTATTATTCTCAGGTTAGGTTAAGTAAGTCGAATCTGCCCTAAATTCTAAGTTTTAAATGCTTAGAGCTTGGTCAGAAGACTTCTTTGTGGTCAGTTCTTTCTCTTAAGCTTTTACATTAAAAATCTTTCATCAAAGATTAAAAATAATTTTTAAATCAAAAACTCGATAGTCAGTAATTGCAATTAATTAAATTTCTTTTAATTAATCGCTTTTTAAATATATTACAAAACATAATAATCATCATAAAGTAAAATAGTACTCATCCATCGTGGATAAAAATTGGTTGGTTGGTTTCTCAAATTAAATGTCTTTTCATCATCTTAAAAGTTTTTTCCTCGCTCGGTCGTCCATCATCAGGTGTCTCCTGGCTCTGGGGATGCCGCCGCTTCGCTAGCAACTACGTCCGCTCTGTGCATGTCTTCATCTTTTATACCCGTTATGACGCATTCCGATCTCGACCGTTCATTGGCTCGTCTTTCATGTGTTCTAGGCATGTACACCTCGTGTCCAGATCATGTAGTGTTCATGATCACACACACTACCTCTTTTGCCCACCAGGCAGGCTCACAGATGCACAGAGTTAACTTTTTGGCCTACTTACTTCACCTTTAACCTATATCTGCTCTACGCATGCAGAATGCAACTCAAACATATCGCTCTTGCAAACACATCCTCATTTAGTACCGTAATTCATGTAATGTCTTTAAATTAGGCATGAGAATGAAGTTATTAAAGGAAGGAGGATTGCAAATTCTTGAGGTTATACAACAGTATGTATTAATTTGTGATTTCAAATGTCAACATTGGCTCCCCAAAATAAGTGCATATAATCTTTAGTGCACGTTTGTGCATTCTGCCATTTTAGTTGGATTTCTTTATTATTGCTATGATTTAAATTTGAAACATCTTTGAAATGAGAAGAGAAAGGGCAACAAGCTAGATCACTATACGCAGACACAGCTAAATTTTTTTAAAACTCATAGAATACAATTCTCTGTAAACTAGTCTGATTGAAAAGACAGATGAGCAGGACGACACAGCTTCATCCAGGTTAGGTTTGGTTTTTAAAATATAAAATGTTTTATGGTTTACACGTTCAACCTTTTTATTTATTATTATCAGGTTAGGTTAAGTAATTAGAATTTGAAAATAAATTGAATTTGCCTTAAGTTCTAAGCATGTATTTGTTTAAGACTTGGTCAAAAGATTACTTTGTGCTCTGTTCTCTCAAAGTTTTTGTATCTAAAATCTAATTGCAATCAATTACATTTCTTTTGATGAATCGCTTTTTATTTATATTACAACATTTTAATTAATCGTAAACTAAAACAGTACTCAACCAATGTATAATGAAGTTTGTTGTTGGTTCACAAAGCACACGTTCTCCACTCACAGATTTCCATAGTTAGCTTTTCACCCACATATCTTGCCTTTGAATGCATTTTCAGCTAGATAACTTTATTACTTTATTACTACATTATCTGAAATATCATTAAAATAGACATACAAATAAAGTTCAAAAAGGAAGGAGAACTGGAAATTCTTGAAGTTGTACAACAATCATTATAGCTTTAAATCCCAAAGATAAAAACATAACAGTTTGAAGTGTTAGTGCACTATGCAGTATTTTCTCTTGTTAATAAATAAAGCAGCTCTAATGTATTGGATTTTGTATTTCATGTGCTGTTTCTCAAATACCCCCTAAAAACTGATTTTTAAGCTGCTAATTATTTTTGGACAATTGTAATAAGTGCCTTGGCAATTACAACAAACATTTTTGTATTAAATTAAGAACGCCAATTAAGTTGACAGTTTAAAGCCGTTTTGTGAAAACCTAAAGTTATGGTTGATTTCTAACATACTGCACCTTTAAACATGCAATTGCTTGAATGTGTTAAGTAACATTAAGAAGTTAAGCTCAGTTCAAGTACGAATGTTACTAAATGTATTGTGACAAAAAAATCATTATAAAAATGATTTATTGGATTGTTTTGTTTGTCTGTTTCTCGCTCAAGTTCTCCAAACGCTTAAACTTAAATCTTGTTTCCAGATTGTGCTAGCTTACAATTACAGTTATGCATGACTATTTTTTAAACCTTCCCAGGATAACATAAGCATGATTAGTAGACAAACAACCTACTGTGTATGTGTCGGTGCATGGCAGATTGCTGTAATGCCACAAACCTTTGTGAGCGTGCGGATGTCTTGTATGATGGTGTACTCATTTCTATAGTTTAATATTAAACTTTTTGCTGCAGAGGCGATCTCAGCAGAAGAGCTTGGAGAGTTTGATGAGATGGATGATGAGGAAGGCATGGTCCGTGTTTCCATCTTCCCACACGACCTGCGAGAGCTGCTGCCCAGCATGAAGGTCTGGTCTGACTGGATGCTGGGACACTCGGACAAATGGAACCCTGCTCCCTGCAGCATGCAGTCAGTCCTACTTGAGATACTAGTTTTCACCTCATTTACATTGAAGAAATGATCACACAAACCACAACAGACAGCATCTCAGAGATGGCATGTCTAGAGACTATAGACATGTGACAAAATAATCAGATCAGGAGCGATTTCTTAGAGTGGCATCTAATAGGAGAGCAGTCCTTTTCGTGTGTTTTGCTCAGCATGTTGATTTTTATCCACCAGCACGAGGTAGCAAAAATAAAATTGTTAAAATGGCTTATGGTTGCAAATATTTTTAAGTGAGTTTAAAAATTTTTATTTAATTTACAGATTTTGCAACCTGCTAAAAATATAAGTAATAGTGTAAAAAATCTGAGCCGAGCTCCTGTAGTTTTTTGCTTTCAGGGACCAGACCCTAGGTGGGGAAATCCTCCGTTCGGGATGACTGTTCAGCTCTTACGCACAAACAGATGCTTGTCAATAATTAATTGTGAGGATTTGAATTAGAATCAAATTTGCAGCCCCATTATACACACTGTCTCAGGTTAAAACTTTTGATCTTGGTACAAAAGTCTTAAGACCTGAAAGGGAAGTGAACTCCTGGTTGTTTAACTCACTAGTGTCTGAAAGTGTTTGTGTATTCCAGTACAAAACAAAGTGTTAAACATTATCCAAATATCTTTCACTTCAAGTTCTACAGTACAGTCGTCCCTCACTATTCACAGCCTTGCTGTTTCACAGATTGTTTTTGTGTGCAATTTTGCATTCTTCTTCTTTTTTTTTTTTTTACTGCATTTTTAGATCGGCTGAGGGTTGGATTTGTTTGAGGTTATGCAAATATTGTTGAAGATGACGATTTCTTACTAGAATAAATGAATAACTAACATGTCTGAGAAAAGTCTGTAGTGAGGGGTTTACAGTCTTAAACCATCTATCCATCCGTCCAGTCCTCTATCTTCATTCGCTTATCCGGACCGAGTCACGGAGGCAGCATTCTAAGCAAAGATGCCAAGACCTCCCTCACCACAGATACTACACTGAGGCATTCCCAGGCCTATTTGGAGAATAGGGCCTCCCCCGGTAGTACATACCTGAAACACCTTCTTAGGGAGGCATCCGGAACAGATCCCCGAGCCACTTCAACTGACTTCTCTTGCAGCTCTACTCCAAGGGCCTCTCAAGTGACGGGGCTTCTCACCCCATCTCTAAGGGTGCGCCCCATCACCCTGCGGAGGAAGCTTATTTCCGCTTGTATCCGAGAGCTTATTCTTTCAGTCATAACCCAGAATAACCCATTTTTCACATTTAAGACGGTCTTTTACTATAAATCTCTTCTTTTTGCAGTCTGAGTAGTACAGTAGCAACAGTGTTTGTTATTAAAGAGACAAGCTCAACACTAGTCAGTAAAATCTGTGTGTGGGTTTGTTCACAGGGGCGGTCCTGATGTGTGGGAGTGTCTGGCTGATCTGTGCAACTCTCTCTCTCGTGTCTATCACGGGGAGGTTCTGCTGTATAAAGCTGATGTGGATGGAGAGGGTGATGAAGAGCTGAGAGTCCTGCAGCTGGAGGAGGACAAGATGCTCTCGGGTTTCGTGCCACTGCTGGCGGCTCCTCAGGAAGCCTGCTATATCGACAGAGGAGTCGATGTGGTCAGTAATGGGGTTTAAGTGTTCTGTTGGTAGTGTTTAACAGAGGTTAGTTCTGGTGTTAAGGAATACAGGTCAGGTTTTTATGAACTAGAAACATCTGAAAAGTGATGAATGTTTACTTCTTTTTTAAAACACTTTTTAGAGTGTGATTTTCATGTTTAATGTTCGTTAATTCCATTAACGTTCATTAATTTCTCTTGGTTAAGTATCAAAATTGAGTGCATTTAAGGTAATTTGTGGACATATTTTTGTTATTACTTTTTAAGTGGGAAAACATTTGTTGAATGCAAATGAGAACACTTTATTCTTAGTAAAACTTGATTTTTAGGTGTTTTACTTCTGTTGGTTTTATGTTTGAGCCATTATTACACTTCTTTTCAATCAATTTAAAGGGATCAGATACCCAAAGTGCTCTCCCTGAGTTATAGTGCCACACAGACCCTACTGAGTTGCTAAAGTGAAAGTTTTTTTTAGGCGGCTGAATTAATTTGTTTGTATTAGGCTATAGCAGCAGACTGCAAGAGAGTGACCGTGCTGAAGTACTTCCTGGAAGCTCTTTGTGGGCAGGAAGAGCCACTGCTGGCTTTTAAAGGAGGGAAATACATCTCTGTGGCAACTCCTCTTAAACCCATTGCAAACTCTGAGAACAAGACTCAAATGCAGGATCAGGTAGAGTAAACCTCTCGTTCACCAAAGAACTCTCTTCTCTGTTCCCAGAATCACTGAAGATTTTTTTTTCTGAAAGCCACTCGGGTGTGGCCGATCAAGCTGAGTGCTGCTCATTCTACTCTCTTCTCAGGAAGATGATGTTATCGTGGAGGAGTCTTCCCTGTCTGCATCAGAAGAGGAGCTGGAAGGGGATGGAAGTGAGGATGATATCAAAGAGCTGAGGGCACGCCGCCATGCTTTGGCACATAAGCTGGCAGAACAACAGAAGCGCAGGGACAAGATCCAGGTATCCCTCAATTCTATCAAAAACCACTTTAGAGAAGATGTTCAGAAAGCATTCTGGGCCGTTTCTAACCACACTAGAGAATAATTCATTTTTATTGCTAGGAACATAAAGGTAAGCTATTAACTTTCAATCCAGAAACAGATTATCTGGTTAATATACTGCTAGCTCCTGCTGATTGAATGTAAGTTTAAACATGCTTTTGTTCTTTTTATGTACTTTTAATTGTGTATTGCACCTTTAAGACCTCAATTAAATGAAGCAACATTCTCCTAATATGGCTGCACCAGATAACTTGTGGTTAGAAAAGAGACACATTTGTAGTTCTTACAAAAGCAGCTGTACTAAAGTTCCAGCAGCTAACCCCTGGATTCATTTGGTCATTTAGCCCCCAGATGCACAGACAGAATAAACAGCTCTTGTTATACCCGTTTACTTTATTAATTGAAGTTAAGTTTGAAGTAAGGGCGGTGGATCGATTATTAAATGCTTTGCAATGCAGTCCTGGAGTGATTTATAAATCAAAATGTTTTTATATAATGCTCTTTCATAAAGGCCTAGTGTGGATTAAGTAGGGTTAAATAGGAATTCCTTATAGATTATTCTATGGGCTAGAAATATAACTACCGTATATTGCTTATTGTAAAACAAAAGTTTTCGTTTGGGGAAATGGTTGATTTAAGCTGACTTTCTATAAAAGCCTGGTTTAAACCGAATAAAGAGACCACGTTTTTTTATGTGAGAAAAGACAGAGGACCCGAAGTAAAAAAAAAACACACGCACACGCAGAGAAATGGTCTCCCCAGTGAAGAGCCCTCGGTGAGATCACCGCGAGGCTTGCGGACTGAGCCAGGGCCTCGTCACCTCCCCAGGTCATTAAAAGTTAAGCATGGATAATTGAAAAGAAACTTAATGTGTAGTAAATTTGCAGGATGCTCAAACTAAAATATATAAATGTGGTTGGAAAAATATAAGAAGAATATTCTTAGGCTCCAAAATCAGTATATTTAAAGAGGCCATTTTGCTGCAGTTTTTATTGAAGTTAACTAACATAAATAAATCAGTTATTAAATCCAACAATGAATGCTCTTTTAATTTATGCATATTTATTTTTATTGCTAAATGAGCTTCATGGCTATTTGTGTAGGTAGTAGGTATTATCATACCATGTATAGTTTTTTTTTAATGCAAGTGCCACTGTTAATAAACACTGCCTAGTGATGCGTTTTCTCATTTTTGTTCAAACAAAAACACTGTGAAGAGCATGTCAATGCATTAGGAGGCAGCTTGTAACTGCAAAGTTATACATCGGCCAATAAGAAGCTGGGTTAAATGATTATTTTTTTTATTATGTTTTTTAATTGAATAATCAGAAGTGTTTCTTTTGATTAAGTTGTTTTTAAAATTTACATTTAAAATGGCTTTGTTAGAACTAGACAGATTTGCTCTTCAAAATATTTACTATTAATAATAGATCAGTAATTAATCTACTTAATGAAGACCAGGCAAGAAGATTACTCTTAATCTTGAAGATTCTTGTGAATCTTATGTTAAATGCTTGTCTGTTCCTGGTGTTCAGGCTGTTCTGCAGACAGAGGGGAAGCTGGAGATCGAGATCAGACCCTTCTATCTGGTGCCGGACACCAATGGATTCATCGATCACCTGGACGGCCTCAGGAAGCTGTTGGCTTGTGGAAGCTTCATCCTTGTGGTGCCTCTAATCGGTCAGAGCCGTACTCGTCATTTTAGAACCCAAGCTAAGCTTTCAGAACACTCATGTTCCTCTCAATCTCTGTGTGGGGCAGTGATCACAGAGCTTGACGGTCTGGCGAAAGGCCAGGAGAGCCGTGAGGGTGTCAGTGACTTGGCTCATGCCCGTCAGGTCCAGGATCGAGCCAAAGCAGCGGTCGCATTCCTGGAGAAAGCTTTCGAGTCTAGAGAGCCGTGCATACGAGCACTGACTAGCCGAGGAAACACTCTAGAGTCCATCGCCTTCCGCAGCGAGGATACCTCCGGACACAAGGTTTGTATTGTATGCCTGTTGGGACAAGGGCTGTGCGATTTAACCGATTCAGCTTTGGAGACAGAATTGTTTGAGTTATAACTACAATACTAAATAATGTAACACTAGTGTGAATTAGTTATTTTTTAATATTTATTATATCAGCTACTTTCTATACATCGAAGGTCTAAACCTATTTGGAAACAGCTCTAGCAACTGCAAAAAATGTACACACAGATGAATGTTTCTCTTTCATCAGGAGAATGATTGTGCTCCATGTTTTAAAGTCCTGACAGGATCAGAATTTGTCACCTGGTTATAGCAGTTAGCAAAGCTCTTCCTTACAAGGGGGAACCTCCCTTGCGCTCGATAGAAAATGATTGAATTGTAGTACCTTGACCGGCCGCAAGGGGGGGTGGGGTCAGAAGAGAGCAAGTTGTCATTCAATCCAATGTTAAAACTGCCCACCTTTGGAGCTGAAAAAACATGTTTACACCCCTGGTGCTGAAATGTTTTTTATTTAGATTGTTAGTTTTGACCATGAACACTCTGAGGAGGGTGTCCCGCCTCTCTAGACACAGTTTTGGTTACCGGGAAGTGATATACTTCCATGCTAGCTGGCTATGCTCATTTTTGTACTGCTTTCCCATTCACACGAAACATTGTATATAACATAGAAGTAGCTTTTCACAAATAACATTACAATTGCTAGAACCTATCCTCCGGTTAGTGAATGCCTGTGTTTTCTAATCTGCTCACAATGCTCCTCTCTGGACGGAGGCGTGTTTAGCTGTTTGTCGGGTTTTCATAACTTATTTTCTTTTGAAGCAAGTGAAAATGATACAATAATGCAAAGTAAAAATATGCAATATATAATCTTCATGAGGAATGAGCAGAAGCAGGATCATCTAATGATCTTGTGTAAGACTTTTATTTAGTATTGGCACCAAAAAAATTTACAAGATTATTATGATTTCTATTGTGAGATTTAAAATAATACACTTACTTGTTCTGGAGTTAGATCATGTAGTGTTGGTACAGATCCAAGTTTTAGTCTCTACTTTATTGTAAATCCTGTTTAGTTCTGACCCTCTTTCAAAAACAGACTGGAGCAAAATGGCTTGAGCAAACACGCATTTTTTTGTTTTGTTTCTGCCGTTGTATTTCCTCCATAAATAAAAGGTGTTCACTCAGTTGTTAAAGGTTCCTTTGGTGTGAGTAAATAAGCAGAGTTGTGTACTTTATATCCCAAAACATCGCAGACCTTTCAAGCCAGGGTTATTCACGATGCTAGTTTACTGTGTTTGCAACCGGATGGAAAGGTTTATGGTAATTAATGTGATGACCTTACAGTATATTTTGTCATTTACTTTGAGTTTCCCACCGGCTGTTTTAGGGAAGACTTACAGACATCAATGAGCCACATGTCTGTTCAAACCGCTGTAAAGATTTGGTTTTCATCTAACTCCTACTAGGTTCTTCTTTTTGAAAATAAGAATATTTGGTTATCGGTAACTTGAAATAGCCAAATGAATGAACGCATTTGTGTCTGTCTCTAGGGAAACAACGATGATGTCATCCTGTCTTGCTGTCTTCACTACTGTCAGGACAAAGCCAAGGACTTCATGCCTGCGGAGAGAAGTGAGTTCAGTTGTTTGTACACAGTTAATGTAGAGCTGGGCGGCATGACCAGAAATATATATTCGACATTTTTAACACAAATGTTGTTAGCCTGCTTCACTGGAGAATGAAAGCAGTGTTTGTCCTGATTGTGATGTGTGCTCATCAGATGCTCCTGTGCGCTTACGGCGTGAAGTAGTTTTACTCACAGATGACCGAAACCTGCGAGTTAAAGCTCTGACACGAAATGTTCCTGTGAGAGAGATCCCAGCCTTCCTCACCTGGGCCAAAGTCGGCTGAGAAGTGGCGCAGAGAGAACTTCTGCTTCTGGATCAACCAATTATCCTCCTCAACACTGATGAAGAGGAGGAAGTGATGTCACATCGATGGAGAAGCATCACGTGCTGGTTCAACCAACAGGAATCGAGTGACGCATTTTCCCCTTTAAACACGACGTGCATAGACAAGCGCTTACTCCGGAGGGTGAGCCACACACAAGGGTTCAGTGTAGATTAAGAGTGTTTAAACTCTGAGAGGAAGAGAGGTCAGCTGCTGTGTGTTTGAGCCGAACGGGCTCGGGAAGGGCCTGTGAGGAGGTGAGTGTTCCAGGAGGGGTGCTAGATGTACTCATCTTCCCCCTCCTGAGGCTTTGGTTTACCACAGGGTTGGTTCATTTTAGTACAAGTTATTCAGCAGTCTTATTTTAGCTTGGTTCTATTTGGGTTTTATCAGATGTTATTGTTTCGTTTAGATCACGTGACTGGTTCAGATGTGATGACAGACAATTTCCACTTTTAATCAGTTACAGTTAGAAAAGAAAACAGAAAAGTGTGCGCGTGTGATGGAACCATCATTTTTTCAGTTTAGGATTTTTTTGAGTGGTAAACAGTGGTTTAGTTGGGAGGAAGTGTCAAGAATTGGAGGCATATTCATCTTACCCAGAGTTCTGTGAAAATGTGTTGTATTTCTTGTTTAGTGTGAAACAATTCTTCTCTTCATTGCTTATGCATTGTACTTTTAACGGTGACTGAAAGTTCATTTTGTTTTATTGGCCAAACATCAACTTTGTCTCAAAGTTGCGCTTAGCTCTGTAATTATTCACAAGACCTTTTGTTTGTTTTTAATGTTGTGGATTCATTAAATTTTTTCAGAATCCTTCAGCTGTGGTGTCTGGCTTCTGCTTCTTCTGGGGCTTGAGAGTAGCATTCTGAAGTGAGGTAACAAACCATTTACTTTCTACTTTTACAGGACTTTAACTGATAATATTTACTTGTTAAAGTAAGCAGGTAGAGTTCTCAATTTATACTTTTTTTTTTTTTGCTAGATACAAACAGTAGTTACTGTTTGTTTTGGAAAAGCATTGTTAGAATTATTTTAAATTGATTAATCTTTTTAAGACTTACTAATTATATATCAACATCAAATGATGAATCAGATATTACAGAAATGATTTTGGCTGAGTAAGAATGTATGATGGAGTGAGTGATTTAGGTGTTAGGTCAAAGGGTTGGTGTAAAGGAGGGGGTGGAGTCAATCATAGGTATTGAGATACCTAAATAAAAAAACTTATGACCTTATGGCTGCAGGAAACAATCAGTAACTGTTTAGAATAGTCATGTGAGTAAGTGGATAGATGATATTATAGTTTTATGTTCAGTGCAAATGGTATTAAAATATTTAAACTCGGCTGGATATTTTTGCTAAGTCATCACTAGTCGGGTAAGCTGACTTCGAAAATATTTATAACTGATGTGTTTGGTGTAAAAATGATTTAGCCTGATGCCTAAGGCAAATATTTGATTTTAGATGGTTATAATTGAAAAAAAAAAATCACTATTTAAAAATAATGCAAACACAGCCAACTTGATCCATATGGATATAATTTCTGAAAATCTTCTTAACCCTTCATTACTTTATTTAGTACACTCTCTGCGAGTTATGTACCATCAAACCAGTACATACAAACATTGCAAAAAAGGAGACTGGCCAAACTTCTGCTTTATTTACTCACATTTCAAAAAGAGTGTCCATGTCTTCAAACCATCTGGCCTGCTGAGAAATCACCACTAAATAAAGTCATATTAAGTTTTAATTTTTCAACATATACTGTTAACATCAGTTGAATCGGCAACATACAAACATTTAATATAATAAGAAGTGGTCAAATCTGTGCAAACGGTTAAAACCTCTCAACATGATAAAATAGAGCATCTGCCAACCGGTCTGAAAGAGAAGTACAAAAACAAGCAAACAATCTGTACAAAATCAAAGACAAAGTGAAGTGTTTACCTCAAGATCTGCAGTAATACATGACAGAGTTGTGATAGAGTTCCTTAGAATTCAATGATTATATTTGGCATAATCATGTCTACAAATTGTTCATAAAGACAATCATTTCCTTTTCTGAGCACATGCAAGCCTATCCAACAATATTGTTATACATTGCATTAGTTTACAAAAACATAAGACATATAAAATAATTAAATTATTATAACCAAACAGTAACCAAAAGATATATTCAGCCAATATATAACAACATTTATAAAAACATGTTGAATTTAAAGAGTGTCTTTATAAGGTCAGCTCAAGCATGACCGTTCAGACAACACACAGCTGTAAACAAACCTTCAGGAAAAATGCAACAAGGATCTGTGTAGAAATAATCATTAACCCGGACTACATGGACACAGGAAATGGACTGGTTCAAACCGGCATAAAACTGTTCATCAGTGAACTATTCGCTCGAAGCAAACCATTTAGCTTCAACTTTAATAAAAACAACTTTTACTTTTGGCTTATTTAGTATGTTAATTCAAGGCTGGACCTCAGGCTACGTACAGACTGCAGTTTGTGATGCTCGATTCTGATTTGATGGTAATTCTGAATCTGAGTCCTGAATCTTTTCCATATCTGATTTCTCCAACTTGACTTGGTGTAAAAACCAGACAATTGCCATCAAGCTAACTTAAAAAAGATGTCTTGTATTAAGTGTTACCAGAAGGATCACAATGATGTATCAGGTTAACTGCAAGCCATCTCCATAGAGGGGGGAAAGAAATCCCACTTAATATGTAATAGCAACACGTTCATATTATAAAACAATCATGAGATGCAGACTGGGTGTTTTTGGTTATTTGGAGTTTATAAAAAAAAAAAATAATAATAATTCATTCGACAATATTCCATTGTTTCATGAAGGTTGAAGCTAAATCGGCGCACTTTCTCAACAGAGTTATTCTCCCTGATCCAAACAAAAGCACTTTAAATTAATTATTTACCAGTTTTTTTTTTACTACAAATACCTGTAACCTTATCCTTTTTCCCCAATGATCATTAAGCAATGGAAATATAATTTGGCCTCAGTTAAACATTAAGTAACATTACAACAATAGTTAAAGCTACCATTATCTGAAGGCACACTTGTAATCGAGTGAATTAAATCATTTTTTCCTTCACTTAAAAAAAAAACTAAAAACAAAGAAATCGTCCACACAAACATAGTTTTACCTTCATAATAATATTATTAATGGACAGCCTAGAAAGGTCACATTTTAGTTTCAACTTTTGCTAGTATGCACACTGATCTGGTTTCAGACAAGCAGAGAAGACCTTATTTAGTGCAACACCTGTTTTATATGTTAGTTGAAGCTAATCTGTGCAGGGCTGACTTTGAACACCCCTGGGCTAGCACATTGAACTTCAATAGGTGCGGATTGAGCTCCTGAGTAGCCCACATAACTCGTTCTGAGTCGTGGTCAGCCAACACTCGTATTTTCTGTCTCACAAGTAAATCGCAGGGGTTAAAAGATAAAAGCATATATGAATTTATGTTCTCACACTCTACGAGCCGATACTCGGAGAACCGGCTGCTGGTCTGATTTAATACTGCATTGATCGTGCGTATCCGGTTGGAGACGTACACTATTCCACAAATCATTGGTGAGATGAATACAAAAAGTGCAGTTTGGGTAAACTCACCAACTCAGACTTTTGGTGCACAAATCAAGTCCTCCCAGAGACTGGAATGAAACGTATCTTAAAAGGTCGTCTCAGGGTGATTTGGTTTGGAGGTTGTGGTGTTGAGACTGATGAGAGCTGTGTTTGGGTGAGAAGAGCGTGATGTTTGGTGCTCCTGACCTTAAGGCTTTGTGATGCTCTTCACTCTTCCACACAAGCTCCCAACAGGTCCTGGAGCTGAAGTCCTGGGTGAAAAGATAGAAAGCACAGCGTAAAGCTCCCTCCTATAAACCTAGACAAAGATTCACATCATTTTACTTTGACATCTTCAGTTACAATAATAGTAATCTATTATCTACAATAATTTTTTTAGCACATTGCTTCCCAATGAGCCAGTCCTAAAACATATCAGGTATTTTAGATCAAACAATATTTATCTACACAGCACACAAAATAAAACTCTTCCATGTGAGCCCTCAGCTGGTCGGGTCAATGTAAACATATCCTGAGCAATGGTCAGGCAACTAAAGGAATACTATTTACTTCAATAGATGACATGCTCGTGACATTCAAGTAATGAAGTAAATTTCTACTCAAATACAAAACTTCAATCCTTTAGAATAATTCACAGAATGTAGAGCATGTCAGTCTCTTTTATCCTCTGCGTAACTACTTTGCATCACTAACTGCAGTTAAATACAAGTAGCAATAGAATGTTAAGTTAAATATATTTTAGAAAATAACTAAAGAAAACAGGTTGAAGATTCTTAGCCTCGATAGTCATGTTAACCCTAACCTTGTAATAATAGCATCTGTGGTATTTTCAAGATATATCTTTTTTTTACAGTATCTGAAAATTATGACCTTCACCTTAATTGAGGTATAAAACAATTGTGACATTCTTTTAGTGATTTAAAAAAGCTCAGAGAAAGTGGAGTCAGGTGAAGTGATGTCTTTTGAAAGCACCCACACTCATCCTTTAACGATTCTGCTATTTAGAACTAAGCTGCCTTTAGCGCAGCCACCAAATCAACCATGATCATGTTAGCTAAATTTGGGTTAAACAGCAAAAGTATACACCCTCAATTTCCTGCAATGTACCCTAAAGTCAGTGCACTGTGATGGTCAACGACAATAACATGGTAATGCTAAAAAGCAGAATAAATTAACACCTATTAATAATCATTTCCGAAAAACTAAATAAATTCATGCCATCACTCCTATCCAAAAGCGCATGTACAACCCAGATTTTACAGCTATCAAACGTATCTTTTCCACACATGAATGATTGACTCACCAGCTTAGGATTCATTCTCCATCGAGACGGATGCCGGCTGACATACCTCTGAGAACAAAGTCAGATGGACACCTTTCATGAATCCTCATGTGCACTACTTGTTTTTATGTAATAAGCAAACACAATTAAGAGAGACCGTTTTGTATACACATTTTGTGTGCTTTGTGGTGACTTAGATGGAGTGTATGTTAAATTTGAGCATTCACACAACTTTCCCAACATACCGATTGTTGTCGTGCTGCTATCTTTGTGCTCGTCTGAGTGTGCGTCGTTACCCAGAAGATGATTCTGTGACTCGCTCAGTGGACGAGCATTCGTCTGTCCGTCAACAGCACTGTAACCATACTTACATAGTCAACAACAATCAGAAACACTTTTCACTGGGCAAAGGTAAAACCAAACAAAGCTTTACATTTTGAAATGGACAGAGAAAACCATGTGCAAAAACAGCAATAAACTTGTGTCCAGACACTCAGATCCACTGATACCAGACGATTGCTCGGAGTCGGTGTTCAGCATTGCTGACTGAACTTGAACACTCACATCTCTGCGCTCTGACTGCTGGAGAACACGAGCAGCTCTGAAGTTATGGATACGAACCCAAAACGTGCGAGTCTCAAAAGGAGCGAGCATAAAACCTCACACACGGTTCATAAACATTTCATGAGAAGCAGCTGACAAACCTAATAAAAACATATCTGTGAACCTGTTTTTAAATGAATTCAGGTAAAATGCACACTTGTACGAATTGAGGAGAATATTTATGCTTTCACCTTGAAATATCCGAACAATGTTTTGAATATACGAATTGGATTGTGTACATTTGAATTGTGCTATTTATTTATGAACTGAAATGCACGATTACAATCTTTTTGAGATTGTTCTGGCTCCACAGAAAGCCGGTTGATTTGATTACTTGGATGGCGCTTAATACACACTCGCTTCAATCTCGCGACAGTAAATAGCACCAAAGAACTACAAGATGAAGAGCTGAGGAAGAGACCGGGAAAGAGGAGAGTATAAACATTCAGAAGCTGGTATCGCTGCCATCTGACCATCAGGAGGAGTTTAATAAAGCACTCAAAGATTATAAAACAGCCGGCGTGTGGCTGTTTCCCCTCATTTGAACAATTCATTTGTATTGTTAATTTTGGAAGAAAATCTGATCCAATTTAAAAACGTTATGATTAAGAACCAAAAAATGGAGCAAAATACAGTAATCTGATTAAATAAACATACTTATCAGCGTCTTCTGATTTTTACCAGTGTATTACGCATGCACCAAAGAAAACGATTCACTCCCTGAAAAGATTTGTTACTATAGAGTCAGATTCATTCTTTTCATGAATCAGACAGCTCTCCAAATCAGCACAAACTAGTGGCAAGGAGCATTACTGCATCCTCTTTTAACACTAGCTTGCGAAATGTACCCAGCAGAGAAGCATCTGAGGATTCATGAGAACTCAGTTCGAGTAGATGGCCTTTAGTTTGAGGTTTTCTGATCGATGAATGCGGATGTCGTTCTATTTTTTATTGGTTTGTTCTCTGTTGCCTATTCTCTCACTCGTTTCTTTATCTTCTTACTTAGAGCAGGGGCCTCAAAGTCAATTCCTTTGTTCCAACCCTGTTTAAAGAGGAAAAACTTGTAGCTTCAGTCAAGCCCAAAGCAGCGTAGTCAATTCCTGCACAGTTTCACTTCATGTAACACACCTGTTTCTCCTTCTCTAGAGAGTTCTTGTGTTTGTGAAAGGTAGTCACAAAAGACAAGAAAAATAAGGTATTTAGTTGTTTGAGTGACTCCGGTTGTTATTCAAACAACGGGGTACACTTACCTTTTAATTATTTGGTGCTCCGCATTTCCTTGCTCCAAATCGACTGTGACTAACCGAGTAGGGAACGTGTAGCCATCACCTAAACTAGAGAGAGAGAGAGAGAGAGAGAGAGAGAGAGAGAGAGAGAGAGAAAGTTATGCACAAAGGCGTAAACTGAGAAACCAAAGGTAAACAAGACAATATAGTTAGCGTTTACAAAGGAACATAAGTTGTGAATTAACTTTCTCTTTTTTACGCTCAATTTTTTTCTCAAGTTTGACCAAATTGCAAATTCTATTGTTTTTATGCATAACAAATGAGGTTAAAAATATTTTATTTTTAACATATATAACATATAGTGTTTAAGCAAATGTAAAAGAAATAATATTGAAATAGGCAAAGTTCTTGAATATCTTAATCTATTGATTAAAGTGACTATACTGCACAAACGTATTCATGAAAATAATTTTGAATTCTGTGCCACAAAATGAAAAATTAATAAAAACAAAAACTAACATAAAAACAGTAGCAGCATTACTAAAAGACTTGGTTTCTACATAAAAACATCAACTGCAATATAAGCTGGTTTTTTAAAGTACACACATCTTCAGATTGTTTTGTTTCATTTTTGGTTTACATAATATTTGTAATATAATTGTTGATAAATCAGGGTTACTTGTATTGTATGGATCCCGTTTGATAGAGGAATAACTGATGGCTTTGTTACTCATGTAAAAATGTTACATGCTCAGTATTGTTTCATTCTCAAAAGCAACAATGATTTTTTTGCTATCGCCATCTCCAAACTCCAGAGCGCAAGATTGCTTCATGAGAATCTCATTCTTTCTCAGCTTTTTAAAACACAGGAATGTTTTACTGGTAGCAGCTCAGTCCTAGCACACTTTTACTCCTCCCAACTGCAAAACTGCTTTTGCTTCTCCATGAGAGCCAGGAGCCTGAACGCTCACTTAGACGTTAAAAAACTTACAATTAATTAAAAACAACAAGAAAATCCCATCTGATCCATGTCAAGCACTTGATTCTTAAACTATATCCTACTTTTTAGGTTAGGCTGGTTTGTCAGTGTTGTCTGGTGTTACGGTTTCGCATTTGTTGTCCTTAAATCATTTGTATTTGCTCTAACTTTATAATTCACCCCCTGATGTGGACTCACAGTTCCAGTTGCTCCACATTCTGTTGTTCTGTTGCTACACTTACTTTAATTCACAATTTGGTCTCACATTTCCTCCAAAGCACATCTCTTAAGCACCTTGGACTTCTGATAGTTATAGTACCTTACAATTTTACTACTTCTATTCCTAGATTATGACTATATTCTTCTTCTTCTTCTTCTTCTTTCGGCTGTTCTCAGTTTAGGGGTCGCCACAGCAAATCATCTGTTTCCACCTAACTCTGGCCTCAGTATCCTCTACTCTTGCACCAATTACCTTCATGTCCTCCTTCAGCACACCCATATAACTTGTCTTTGGCCTTCCTCTTGCCCTCTTGCCTGGCAGCTCCATCTCCAACATCCTTCTACCAATATAACTACTATCCCTTCTCTGCACATGTCCAAACCATCTCAATCTGGCTTCTCTGACTTTGTCTCCAAAACAACCAACCTGAGCTGTTCCTCTGATGTGCTCGTTCCTAATCTTGTCCATCCTTGTCACTCCTAAACTGACCCTCAACATCCTCATCTCTGCTACTTCCATCTCTGCCTCGTGTCTCTTCCTCACTGCTACAGTTTCTAACCCATACATCATAGCTGGTCTCACTACTGTTCTGTACACCTTTCCTTTGATTCTTGCTGACACTCTTCTGTCACACAACACCCCTGACACTTTTCTCCACCCACTCCAACCTGCCTGCACTCGCCTCTTCACCTCTTTTCCACACTGGACTGTTGACCCCAAATACCTAAACTCGTCCACCTTCTTGACCTCAGCCCCCTGTAACCTCACTGTTCTACTTCCCTCCCTCTCGTTCAAACACATGTATTCTGTCTTACTACGACTGACTTTTATTCCTCTTCTTTCTAGAGCAGACCTCCAACTTTCCAGGTGTCCCTCCACCTGCTCTCTACTCTCACTACAGATTACAATGTCATCTGCAAACATCATTATCCATGGAGATTCCTGTCTGACCTCATCTGTCAACCTGTCCATCACCATAGCAAACAAGAAGGGACTCAAAGCCGATCCTTGATGTAGCCCCACCTCCACCTTGAACTCCTGCGTCTGACCTACAGCACATCTCACTGTTATCATACTCCTCTCATACATATCCTGATCTACTTTGACGTGCTTCTCTGCCACTCCTGACATCCTCATACAGGACCATAGCTCCTCTCTCGGCACCCTGTCATACGCTTTCTCTAAATCCACAAAGACGCAGTGCAGCTCCTTCTGACCATCTCTGTACTTCTCCATTAGCATTCTCAGAGCAAAAATTGCATCAGTAGTGCTCTTCCTGGGCATGAAGCCATACTGCTGCTCGCAAATATCCACTTCCCTTCTTAGCCTAGCTTAGCCTTCTTAGCCAGAGTTTCATTGTGTGGCTCATCAACTTTATACCTCTGTAGTTGTTACAACTCTGCACATCACCCTTGTTCTTAAAGATTGGCACTAGGACACTTCTCCTCCATTCCTCAGGCATCTTCTCACTCTCTAGAATCCTGTTGAATAACCTAGATAGGAACTCCACTGCTGTCGCTGTCTCTCCTAGACACTTCCACACCTCCTCAGGGATGTCATCTGGACCAACAGCCTTTCCACTCTTCATTATCCTCAGAGCCTTCCTCACCTCATCCTTTTTAATCTTTTCAACTTCCTGCTCTACAATGTTCACCTTTTCCCCCCTTCTTTCCCTCTCATTCTCCTCATTCATCAACTCCTCAAAATACTCCTTCCATCTTCTCTGCACACTCTCCTCACTTGTTAGAACCCTTCCATCTCTATCTTTAATCACCCTTATATGTTGCACATCCTTCCCATCTCTGTCTCGCTAATCTGTACAATTCCTTCTCACCTTCCCTCGTGTCTAACCTGGCATACAACTCATCATATGCCTTCTGTTTGGCCTTTGCCCCCTCCCTCTTCACCCTGCGCTGTTATTCCTTGTAGTCCTGTCTACTTTCTTTAGTCCTTTCGATGTCCCACTTCTTTTTAGCTAACCTCTTCCTCTGGATGATGACCTGCGTACTCCTACCACCACTCTTGTAGGTAACTCTATGTTCCTCCCTCTTCTGGAAATAAGTGTTAACTACAGCCATTTCCATCCTCTTGGCAAAGTCCACCACCATCTGTCCTTCTGGGTTCCTTTCCTTAACACCAAACCTGCCCATCACTTCCTCATCACCTCTGTTGCCCTCGCCCACATGACCGTTGGTCTGCTCCCCCCACTACTCTCTCCCCTCTGGGAATACTCTCCATCACCTCATCTAACTCACTCCAGAATCTCTCCTTTTCTTCCAGCTTACAGCCTACTTGTGGAGCATAACCACTCACTACATTCAACATCACCCCCTTCAATCTCTAACTTCAAACTGATCACCCTGTCAGACACTCTTTTCACCTCTAAAACATTCCTCACAAACTCCTCCTTCAGGATCACTCCTACCCCATTTCTCTTCCTATCCTCACCATAGTAAAACAGTTTGTATCCCCCTCTAATACTACGCGCTTTGCTACCCTTCCACCTGGTCTCCTGCACACACAGAATATCTACCTTCCTTCTCTCCATCATGTCCGCCAGCTCTCTACCTTTCCCGGTCATTGTACCAACATTGAGAGTCCCTATTCTCAGACCTATACTCTTGCTTTTCCTCTTCTCTCTCTGCCTACGAATCCTTCTCCCTCCTCTCCTTCTTTGACCAACAGTAGTCCAATTTCCACCGGCACTCTGTAGGTCAACAGCATCGGTGGCGGTCGTTGTTAACCCGGGCCTCGACCGATCCGGTATGGAAATCGAATTGATGACTTGCATATTTGGTTTTGGCATGTTTTACCCCGGATGCCCTTCCTAACGCAACCCTCTCTATTTATCCGGGCTTGGGACCGGCACAGAAGTCACTGGCTTGAAACCCCTGTGGCTAGATTATT
Organism: Danionella dracula; assembly: GCA_900490495.1. Classification (NCBI taxonomy): domain Eukaryota; kingdom Metazoa; phylum Chordata; class Actinopteri; order Cypriniformes; family Danionidae; genus Danionella; species Danionella dracula. The sequence continues at coordinate 1,068,405 of UELW01000010.1, read as the reverse complement.
ATTACTATATTCTATTTACTTTTAATTTATTTAACCGGTGTTACTGTGCAACGTTATTGTGTCATTTTGTACCAATGCTGGAGAGAACCCCTGTACCTCAACAAATTCATTGTGTGTGTGTGTGCATGTGTGCTTATTGGCAATAAGACTTCTCTGATTCTGATTTTAATTTGTGTCAGAGGATAAGCATGCATCTCTGATGATATTTATAAAGCGCCTTTAAGTGAATAGACAATTTGTATCTTGAGGGTGCTGTTTCTGAATCCACCACCAGAGAGCAGCATTCAGCTGGATGATGTCTCTTAATATTGCCAAAAGCTTTGTAACTTAAGTAGCTCAATTAAGAGTGTTGTAGTTATGAGTGACCACAACATTATATACATAAATACTGCAATGTCTCAGTAAAAACATTCAGTTTCATGCCAAGCAAGTAGTGACTAAGTGACTTGTGTGAATATAAAACATGGGCTGGAACATTTAAAAATCTATATTAATCCACAATATGCCTTCGAAACTACTGCACAAAAAAGAAAACTATATATATATATATATATATATATATATATATATATATATATATATATATATATATATATATATATACTTTTGATTTATTGAATGTTAAATTTAATTGAAGCATGGTCAGAATGGATTCATTTAATTTTTATGATACCTATGCTTTTTCTCTCTGTCAGTGACTCCTTGAGTAAACAGTTGATCTATATAGTGTTGCAGTGACTTAACGAACACAATTTTATAACTTAATTTAAATTAGGTTCGAATTTTAGGCTACTTGTGTCATGTACACTAAAAAGGTGATCACGTATTTGGGAAACAGCAAGGAACCCATGCAATGTGGCACTTTAGAGTTCACTCTTAAGAGCTGTGGTACATTGTTATCGAGAAATCTGGTCCAGAACTCTCACCACACATCAGCTAACGGCGAACAGGGGACAAGGGGAGCCAATCAGAGGAATTTAGCCAATCAGATTGCAGGAATTATTAGGAGTGGGCAAATTTTGGAATGCTGGGTTTACATCCTGAAATGTTTTAATGACCCCAGGTTTAATGATCTCAGATGACCATGATCTCAAATACTGCCAAATTTTCCCATAATCCGGCCGTTTAAAACCTCCATAATGGAAAAGCTTTCACTGAGTATCTACAGCTCAACAGAAGCATCCTGAAGGTGTTCAGTACCTGCTGTAAACGGGTAAGCACCAGTAGATCTTCTGGTCTCCAAACACCTGTGTGACATTCTTGCGAAAACCCAGTGTGAAGCCGTTTTTATCGGGGCCATTCCGAAACACAGGAGCCCTGAAGGCCTCTGAAAGACAAACCAAGATCAGCTCAGAATAGCAATTAAACTTAGGAAAACATCTTTACTTGATATAATACATTAAATAAATCTATTGTTAATGGAGTTGATGCTGGATCCACATCCTGTTCATAACAAGCACATGGATGTTCCCATCACAGTTTCGTTTTTTTTTTCTCAGCCGCAGAAAGAAAGCAGGTCACAAGAGATGAGAGCAGGGCTGAACAGTTCATCTCATTTGATATTAAATCACAATTGGAAAACAAAATTCAGGCAGAGAAGTTTCTTTTTATTCAGAATGAAGTCTGTCTAACGACAATAATAATCACTTCTTGAAAATGCAATCCACAAGTTCACATGTTTGTTTGTGTACCTTGTGTATGTTCGTTGTGGTTAGATTTACTATTTCCATTGTATTTTATCCTGTTTTAAGCTTGGAGTGTACAGAGCCTTGAAAGGCACCTAAAATCAAATGTATTTATTTTTTAAATTGTTATTAATATTAAATTAAGATCCAACTCATTCAAAAAAAAATTTTGAAAACAAAGGGTTTGCATGATAAAAACATATTTTACAGCCTGTTGTTTCAAAACCCAATTTAGGAACTCCTTGGTCAAGACAAAATGTAAATGAATGAGATGAGGAACATCTCACCAATAGTGGTTCTGTTTTTCCCCACAAGCCATAAGTGATAACTGAAGAGCGACAGGATGCTGATGAAGAACATGGAGGCCACGAAGAACAGGAACAACACATGGAACTTCGCTTGAGTGTTTGACAGCTGATTCTGTTCAGACAGATAAAGCACCAAATACATCAAAGGAATAATGACATCTGAATATCAATTTAACATGCAGTGCAGTGGGCAGATCAGGGTTTCAGTCCACAATGCTTGGACTGTATTTAAAGCTCATCAGAAAGAAAAAAAAACAATAAGTAACTGAAGAGAATATTCAAACTTTTGGGTGCTGCTGTTAGATTATGAGCTTGAGAATATTTGGACCGTTTTCTACTTGTTTTCTTCTTCGCAGATTTCTGGTGAAGCAGCCGAAGCTGTTTAACTTCACTGAAATCTCGACCCCTTTCACGCGCAGACTATTTTAAGAAATGGTTCTTCATCTGTAATGTCAAAAACTTTTTCTTACTATATAGAAAATCCTACATTTGTTTATTAAGTTTTTCATTTCACTTTGAGATGTGTCTGTTCAGAAACAAATCTACTTTAAGAAGCGTTTTCTTGAAATGTTCAGATTCGTACCCTCTAAAGACACCTATTCAATCAACAAAAAGCTATTAAATAACAAAAACAGGTATCTAGATCTTTTTGTGAGAAAATTTCAATATTTTTATTTGATTATTTAAGTAGCAGAGTCAATAATAAAAAGTACAACAAATTAGAGAAAACCGATAAAACTATTAGAGGATCAAATAAATGGAAAGTTGCTATTTCTGTTTGCATCACAGTATTTTAGATGTTTTCTACAATTTTAACTAAAGAATTTACATCCGTTAAACTCTAGAAAAGTGTGAAAACAAAATAACCCAGACTGTAGAACCTACACAGCATCACTGATGAAATCAAGTAAGAAGATCAATCGTTTGATTTATTTTTAATGTTATTCGTAAACATTTTTGTTACATGATTTGACTAAGTCAATAGATCAAGAATAAACCAAAGAAATGCCCAAAATAAATGTTTTTTTCACATATTATATGCCACTGAACACAAAAAGCATTTTAAAGGAGAGTGATGAAATGAGCGTACTGGAGAAAAACAGATCAATAACGTTATTCTACTAATCGCTATGCCAGTGCTGTCTAAACAATTTAAAATATCATTTGTTCAAGAGGCTAACATACACTTTGAACGAATCAGTTGTATAGCAGAATTTTAATTTTGCTGGTCTTAATAAAGGTCAACTCTGTTAAAGGAACAGCTCACTCTTCCATTAAAAAGATGTGAATCGTTCACATTGAACACTGTCAGAGTGGCCTTCATCTCTGTTACATGAAGGAAGACCAAGAAACCGTGCACACTGGCATCCAACATCATCTTTTCAAACACACAAGTGGAATTAGTGAATAATAACCACATTTACTTAATTCGTTCTTTGTTGAAGCTCATGCTGCAGAATAAAACTAGGACATTCATGAAAAAATTGAAGTCGAACTTCTTTCAGACACAATCTTTCACCACAGCTATTCTTCTAAAAGCATTAGCTGTTTCATCGGCTCACTTTATTACAACACTGCTCTGTTTTAGCATCAGCAACAGCATGCAAAGCAAAAGAACTCAAAAGAGCATCAGCAAACAATGAGTAGAGCAAGCAAGGTTTACCTCCGGACACTGCTCTATAGCCCTCCGTCTGCACAGCTTCAGGTAAAGCGTTAAACAGACAAGGTTAGAAGAACTTAACATCTTCTGCTTCCTGTATCAACAACTGGCATGCACACACAACTCACGGAGGATGGCTCAGTGTGTGGAAAATAAGTATACATGCAATCCTTAAATAATATAAACAAACTAATGTTCACAAAACAAGGTTCTGCACAGATATTGAAAAGCAACACCATCCATCTATGTCTTCTTCACACAAAAACAAATCAGCTGAGGAGATCTTCAGTCATCTTTCAACGCTGGTCTTGAGTTCATATGATTGGTCTCAGAGCATGTTTGGGGTCTGGTGGAGCCATTGCATTTTGGGGGTTTTAACTCACATAAGCAAACAATTTTATGTTACAACGTAACATTATAGGTTTCTGTGTGAAGGCAGAACAAAGGTACAGAAGATACAATTTTCACACTTTAATTTGTCCCAGCTCCAATAGACCTGAACACTAGAAATGGTTTACTCCTCGCGTTTCTGTACACGAACGGTAAGACATCATCACGTAAATCATACATACAGGTCAAATCTTTGTCTTGTTCTGAACGCCCTTCAGAAGGGATTCATCAACATAATTAGAAAGTATACTGATCACTATTATTTGAAATGGTTATGTGCTGTTGGCTAACGTGTAGGAAAGAGCTTAATGTTATGGCTTTAAGTCCAAACGTAAAATATTATATTTTATATGACTGACCAAGTCAAGACAATAACAGTCTAGCTTACCTAAACATCCTTAATGTGAAGTTTAATATAAAGTTACCAGTTCACTGGCTGGCTGATCTTACCCAGCTGTCGGCTCAACACCAGCAGCAGCGCAGTGTGTACCAGTCAGATTTAGAACTATAGAAACCCTACAGAGTAGCTTTTTCAACATCTGATTTTAGTTCAGGTGTTCGTCGTCCTTATTAGTATCTCATGCTTTGATTGAAAGTTCCGTTTTGAGAATTCTTTTAATTTAGAGATGTAGTCCTCCATTTTTAAATAAGGCCAAGCAACAGGGAAAAAATACTGTTTATACTGCAACTTGCTAACCAATAATTCTGCTGTTTGGCAGCACAAGAAGAATCCCTGGGATCACTCTCGCCCCCTGCCATGAGCTAGGAGTACTGCATGCCTCTCTAAGCACTGCATTATATACACCAGCCGAACTAATTAAATGAACTTTACATCGTGAAAGTGTTGGAATGTTGTAATAGCAACATGCTGTGGGTCTCAAGTTATTGTGCAATTCACACTGAGGCTCAGCGCTGAATGACTTAAGGGCCTTTCAGAACCTCTGGCTCTGGGACCGGTTCAGAAGTTGTCTGCACTTGACGTGACGTAAAAACTGCTCAACTCATTCGCTTGAATGGCTGGAAAAGGATGTTTGCAGAGGAGCAAGGAAATCCAAAGTTTGAAACTCTGAGGTCACCAACGTTATTATGTACAGACAATCGTATATTTCTGCTAGCTTTCGTCTTTTCTTCTTCCACCGTCCGCACGACGTGTTTCTGGTGACATATATATATATATATATATATATATATATATATATATATATATATATATATATATATATATATGCGCAAGCGCCCTTAATATTTGAACAGTACAAGTGAAAAATAAAGTAATTTTGAAAAATGATTTGAAAAACTGTTAAATTAAACAATGAATAAGTATATTTATGCCTTTAATTTACGTTTTAATTTAAAAGTGAGACAATAACTCCACGTCGCTGGTATGTACAGTACATTTTTTACACAAGTAGAGAGAAATTTAAAGTGTAGAAAAATGAGTAAAAGTAATACTCTACTTTCCACCTCCGCCTACAGTTTAGCAGCAACTTTGTCCTGGTCTCATAACAACTTTCAAATGAGTCGTTCAATGTTTTTTCTTTGTGATGCTATCTGCAGTGATCGGATGCAGCAGATGTTGAAAATGAAGTGCCCAAACGTTCCACTACCACAGTTTATCCAAACAGCTAGTCATTTCCATTCCACTAAAACCTAGGGTTTAATGAAGAAGCATTCTCAATTTGACGCTTTCAAAATCAAATATGATTGGAGCCAGACCCTTTTTAATGGAAAGCGTCAAATAAATAATTCAGAGTAGTTTTTCACATCTGATTTTCACTACCAAATCACTTCTGGAGTCTCACTTAAAAAAACCCATAAGAATCATTGAAATGAACCAAGGCTCACTTTCTGTAGATTCCCGCATGAGTAATCATCTTTAGAAAGATAAGCACGCTGATGTCCTAAATCTCTTTTCATGCAGACGAAATGAAAACAAGCAAGGACAGACGGACAGACTTGACACTTGGAAACAACTCAAGAAATGAAGCGACAGATGTGTGAATGAAAGGAAATGAACTGTCTTTGGGTCAACGTGGAACTTACTGTCCAGAACTTGATGAAGTACTGCAAAACGGTGGCAGCGATGTAAACACAGTACAGCATCGAGTATGCCAGGAACAGCACAAAGAACTTATAGTTGGAGAATCCGACACAATTGTTGACCCTGAAAGAAAAAAAAACAACGATATAAAGCTAAAGATAAACATGAGGATTAGCTTCAAGGACATCAAAGTACGTACCATGGGCAGTGGTGATCCATTTTCAGGACACATCTAGAAAAATGAAAACGATCAATATAAGCATATCAACTATTAGAGTGTTTCTGAGAGGACTCACTTGTCGCAGGTGGAGCAGTGATGGCATCGGTCTGGTTTGATCAGCTGGCAGCGGTCGCAGTAGCGGATAGCTGAGAGCACACGAGGACAGTTTTGAAGGTGTGGCTCACACTTAAACGTAACTCACATTCACACAGGTCTTACCCCCAGACCCTGTGCGCGTGTACACGGGTAACTCTCGAGCCACTCTCTTCAGGATTTCCTGCTGGGCCTCTGGCCTCTCCTCCTTCTCGTACAGCTCTTTCTCAGCCTTTGGCAGACAGAACTGAGAGAAAACAGGAGGAGAGAATAGGCTTCAATGAAGAAACAAAGACTTTTCTGTAGGTCATTACAAGACAACAGACTTTCATTAATTGGTTATTAGCTCAAGTGGCAAAACATAGTGCCTCATTCGATAGTCAGTTAAACGAGAAGATCTTGCCACAACTCAAATCAATGTTATGCATAATGCATGACAACATACATAGATGTTTAGTGACCACAACAACCAGAGAGTCACCATTGCATTACCTTTGTCTGGTTTTAATTTACCCAAGCATTTAGCTGTAATGATAGGTTAAGGTCATGCACAAATAGTACATTAATTGAATGTTCAGGGAGGCTTTGCCATTATTATATTAAGAGGAGTAAACAGCTGTACAAACAATGGCACAAAAATAATAAGAACCAGTTGGCATGTTCTGGTGAAATTCATCCTTCACACACCACCTAAAGGTGAGAAGTAACCTCTTTTATATATAATTCATGATATCTTTCACTGGTTGCTTTATATATTACAAATTAACATCTCTAGCTATACAATTAATGGCTTAACAAAAAACAGAGGAGGAAAACTCTACCATACGTGAATTAAAAATGTCACTTTTAGTGTAGTTCTGTGAATGTAAATATAATTTGTGAACAAATAATTAGCAAACAATCCACAGGTGATTTCAATCCGTCTCAGAAAAGATATAGAAGAGTAGCTAATTCACTTCCAGTTTGGCGATTGAAAGAAAAATTCCGTATATCCACCTCCACCTCGTCTTGGCAGGTTTCTTGGCCCCGGGGCCCTTCCATTGTCAGCTTGCCCAGTACACTTACCCCAATCTTGTTATATTTGCTTGCGTGTTCTGGGCTAATTCTATTCAAGTGAACTTGTGACACTAGGGTTTTTAAGGCCGAGAACGAGTGATGCTACTTCTTTCCAGATATTCTAAGTTCTCTCCTGTATTTAAGATTGTTTTATCGTAGGACTTGTAACCACACCTTGATATTTTCATGAAGCAAAGTTTGCAGCCTGACATGCATGTTTTCATTAATAATTCAAATATCATGGTTAGTGCTGTTGACTGATTAAAATAAAGTAATTAAGCATGGTCCTCATAAATAACCATGACCACAATTTATTTAAAAAGTTGTAAATGGGTTTGCCCAATCTAATGTCAAATGTAACAATCAATGTTTAGTACTCATACACATTATGTTGTAAAATTTAAAAATTAAATTTAAATAAAATGTATATAATATTCCTATTTAGCTACATACTTCACATAGAAAAAATTATTAAACAGCTTGCAAAGACCTTACAAATAAAAAATCTAAGCATCTTTTGCTTGTAAAATTTGAACTCTAATCAATACATTGTTTTAACTCCATTTTAAGAATTGTTTTAACTCTATCTTAAGAAGAATTGTTACTTGTATACGTCTCTGGAATGTATAAATAAATAATATTTACAAGCTGTTTAAGTAATTTTTTTTCAGATTTATATTGTTAATGTAGTCATTTTGTTGTATTATACCATTATTGTTTGATTAAAGATTGAGTTTATAAGTAGGGGAATATCTTGGCAACTTGGCAAACTTTTGAGGGGAAAAAATTGTCAGAATGAACCATTGGCCCCAGGCACCTTCACTTTATAATATTCGCTAAATGTTTGAGCAACCCAGCTTTAGGAGGAAGAGTTTGTACACACAATTGTAGCCCCGTTTCTGTTCATGAACTCTTATTTTAAAATTATTTACGCATTATTTCAGCAAATATCCCAAAACATTATCTTTATTCTGTAGACCATATGATCTCAAGTGCATGATCAGAGTCCTTAGGCAAAGCTAGTCAGTAAACAGAGACAGTACCTCCTTTGAGGGGTTTGCAGGCTTAGAAATGATGGTCTTCCAATAGGACCATGCAAACATGAAGAAACAGACGTGAAACACTATCAGATAAATAACTGCAAGAGAAACAACACAAAGAGAAATTTAAGGGAGCAAGTAACAGAAGCTGTCATTTAAAAACACAAACTGAATCTGGTGTGACCAGACATGTAACTAAGAATGGTGAAAGGCCAGATTAGCAAACAGAGGGATTTGTTGAGTGCTTTAGCAACAACGTGTGCTTGGTTTCACACCTACCTTGCTCTTCCGTGTTAAGGATTGTGTCTGCAGACAGAAAAAAAGAAACAATGGTCAATCAACAATCCCATCAAAAACAACTGAGCCATAGCACAAAGCATCTGCTGAGAGCTGACAGGGATGCTGCTGATCCTCGCTGTGAGGAGCTTGGTCAAGCCAGAGCGCTGGGAGACTGGCACTGCCATCTGTCTGACGGGTGCTCTCAGAAACTACTCTGTGTGATCCTCGAATAGAGGAACCAGTCCCCATGACAACTGTACAAGAGACTGACTGCACATGATGATGATGATGCTGCTGCGTCGTCAGGGAAATCTTCCACGCGCTCAAAAGATTTACATTGCAGCGATTACTACAAAAACACCATTTCAAAGTCACATCAGAATCAACACTAACACACGAACAAGAGCATTAATCAATTTAAGCCTCTTTTTTTTACAATATACAACATCAGAGTATAGAAGCTGCAGCGATTTAAAAATAATGTGATTTTGGGGTGACTGAATCTCTCCAAAATGGTTTGAAGTGCACTGAATATGAATGATTCCCATCTAACCTAATGCAGAAATATCCAACCAGCACAGATTGTTTATTCCCACTAAAACAGTTATTTTATATTTAATATATTAAAATTGGTTTGTGTGTTACTACCAAATATACTTTCATAATACAGCATATGTTTGGGGTAAAATTTATAAATTTTGGGATGATACAAATTTTCTTTTTTACAACAGAAAATGCTAAATACTCCATCAACAAGTGCACTAAAGTACCACATACTTGATTGCAAAATGGAATATTTGTTAGAGGTCAAACACAAAGAAGTGAACACATAATGGTGAGATTTGAGGAAATTAAAGTAAAAGTGAGCAATTGGCCTGATATGGAGGGACCCATACCCAGAATTCGTGCTCTGCCTGTATTTCATCCCAGTGTACATACACACACAGTAGTGAACAAACACACTGTGAGCACTCACCCGGAGCAGTGGGAGCCATGGCTGCGGGGCCCGGGGAGCAGTCGGGGAACTGGTGCTTGCTCGAGGGCTCCACAGCTGTGCTTGTTGAAGATGGAGAGCAAGTGTTTCATCACTCACTCCACCTTCAACTCTGTGGATCTGGGGATCGAACCGGCGACCTTCTGATCACAAATTGATCTCGTTAGCTACCAGACCACAACTGCTCAATTATTTAATACCCCCACTGTCATTCATATTATTTATGAATATTAGAGGTAGGCGATATGAGTTAAAATTCATATCATAATATTTTCAAGTGTCCAGGCGAAACATCAAGCTGAATACCTGAAAAGTATGAATGTGTAAAGGTACCCACGGTATTGCAAAATCCATATCATGGAACACCACAATACCGGTATTCATTTTCATACCAGTATAGCACCCACTTCTAATGAATATATAACACAATTGTAGACTAAGATGAAGCAACAGTGTTTAAAATCTATAGATCAGGGGTATTCCATGAAAAGGTCCAGTAATTAATTTGTCCTATAAGTAAAAGGTCTGGAGCATGTAGCTTGTATTTTATTGCTTATTTATTTCCACGTTTGTGTTTAAATAAAATATTTCCCAGTCAAATTTGTTTTAGTTTTAAAGTGAAAATCAAATGAACACATGATACACAAATTCAATCATTAACTGCTGCTCACAAAGCAGCAACATAAAACAAGATTCCTGAACCCAGTCACAGCACAAGTAACTTTCACTCGGAAACACTTGTATAGAATAGATGCATCAGGAGTATTCCATTAGGTTAGCAGCGAAATAAAATTTAGTTAGGATCTAAGTTATTATATATCAGATGAAAGACAAACATCTCACATTTCAAATCCAGGATGGTGACAAGGAAGTACAGAGTAAATAAAAGGAACAGTCACTTTTTACCTTAATATTCCCCTTTAACCCTTCATGAGAAACTTTTTAAAAAGCCCCCTTAAAGAAAAATCCAATTGGTGAACCTACTTTTTTCCCTTTAAAACTTGTTTGACAGAAATTGATACAAGTCTCTTACGGAAAACAAGAAAAGTGGAACATCCAGGAAGATATTTGAATAGGCTACCATCAAGACGGAGTAGTTTAAAGAACGATAATAAATGTCAGTAATTTTAGATTCCAGTGGAAAGTTATAAATGGGTGGAACTGCTCAGGGTTTCTTCTGAAGTGGTTAACAGCAGCTGAAGTTACAAGATTCCCAGAACAGATGAATTCACGTCTTACACTTTTCTTACAAAAAGAAACTCTAAATCTAAACAAATAATAAAACCGTTCCGAGTGTACGGACTTGTTAATTATCGCCTACGAATTAAAACTGTTACCTACGAATTAACTGTTCCTGTTATTAACACTACAGTGAGTAGATTAACGGCTGAGTGGAAACATCTTCTTAAAAAGGGCGAGCATTGGACATGGATGTCATTTTCAATCTGCCTCTGTTAAATACAAAAAAAAAACATTTAATTAACGTTAGACAAACGTCTTCTAGACACTACAGTTAATAGCTTACAATTTTACAATTGCAAAAGAGGCTGGAAATGCTCGAAATGTAATTTAAACTAACGTTACCCATTAACCCAACCATAAAAACTAAAATTCGATTTCTAGTCTGTCAACAACGATATCTTTGTACAGTGGTGTAAATGTATCGAAATGAATTTCTATGCACCTCTGGTACCAGCCACTTACTGTCACTTCCTGCTCAAACCCTGCAACTAACCAACAACTTTTACCCGCTTTCCTATATGTGACCACACAAAGAAAAACGATCCCTTACATATACAGAGCTCCACCACGTAGGCGTAGTAGGACCAGCAAACGACCAGGTTAATAAAAATCACAGGTATCCAGGATAAGCCCCGTTGGCAGCATCTTAACACATGAGAGGGCGCCATCTTTAATCCGAGGCTCAGAAGGAAGGGTAACGTCGATGACGTCACGGCACAAGGATTGATGCGCGCGCATGGAGACGAAGTTCTGTTTCTACACACAAATCTACTGCTTATTTCTTATTCGTGTTCACTTACACTATATATTTATATGTCACAAATGTGTAGTGTATAACGTGCTCAAAATAATGCGTTCGCATTTAGTTGGTTTAGTGACATAGTGAATGTATTATTTTATTTATTATTAAGCAATTATATAAAACAGTATAGTATTTTTTTTAAATGTAAAGTGAATAATCATGAAATTTCCATAAAAGGAAAAAGCTTTTTTAATAACAAACCCTATATTGGATAAGCAGCTAAAATGGATGGATAGTAAAATCAAGAGAGTAAAATGAATCCTATTCAGTGTATGACCCAAAAAATTCTGAAAAGGGAGCAAAAAACACTTTGAGTTCAACTGAGTTTTTCTTTTACTGAAAATATCTTCAAGGCTATCTTCTAAATCACCAGTTCTTTACCGAAACTTGTACTAATTATTGAAAATGTGTTTGTGTACTGTTCAAAAATCCTCACATTTGTTTTTTTTTTATCCAGCACAATGTAAAAAATAGGGGTTTTATTTCATAAATTTTTTATGACTCAGGTTGAGAGGCTCAGAATTAATTTAATATATATGGTAGGACCAAATAGTGTTAATTTAACACCCTAGATTTAAATGTAGTTACTCGGTGGTGCAAATGAGATGGTGATATCAAACGTACGGCCGGAATTTAATATATTATCACAATTAGTCACAATTCTAATTCCAAAAACAGGTCCCCACTGAGACACAGGACTGTTACTTAGAAATGTTTGTGGGGTTTGTTTATGAGTAAAAAAAAATGAAAAAAGTTGTAAATACATCAGCAAATGTAATTCAATTCATGCAATTCTTTCAAAATATTGTTTTACCTAAAACATGGACAGCGCTATATGCATATTTTACCTGCTATTGGCAGCAGTTAACAGCAGGGGGAAGCAGCAGCAAACAGCCACACTGTTTGCAAACACTGATACTTCTCAATGTACTTGAGATGTGAATGGACTTGGACTTGAGGGTAGGCTAATCAAATTAATAATGTATAGTCTTGACCATCCTCCTCCATTAATTCCATTTAGGTGTGACTTTCTGTGTGTTATCTTCCTCAAATATGTTCATTGATTTTTATTTCAAGTCATTTTCCACCCCATGTTTTGTCCTCCAGTTTAATAGCTGTAATTTTACCATATATTTCATCCATCTATGGATGCCTCAGGTTACTTTTTCTATGTATTCTTCTCTTCAGGGGCTCTATCAGAAGACTAACATCATAAGCAACAAAGAACAAATTGTATGTTTGTGCACATCTTTGTGATAAGGAGATCTTGTGCTGAGCCTGATTTAGAAATCTTGCTCCTGATAAACACACTCATAAACATCCACACTCTCTTCCTCATCTACCATCTGAATTCATCTTCCAGTTTAAGCCTATTAAGAGATAGAGACATAAAATCCATATATATATAAATATTTAAAGCAGTCTTTAGTGTTTAATGGCAATGAACTTGTAGAGATAAAAGGCTTTGCATTGCATTATGCTTAAGTTATGAATGTGTCAAAGAAAACTTTCTACAGCAAGTTTGAAATTAAACTTCCTTATTTGAATAGTTTTATGCCATTATAGCAGATGTACACTGTCCATTTAAACATGATTCATTGGAGCACTTATGTTAGCAATGTAAGCAACATCAAATACACATTTAAATCAAATCTATATATGTATAAGATGTGTTTTAATTCAGAACTAGTTAAATGGTCATCTTTGAAAAGAGATGTTTTATGATGAGATTTTTGTTCGTGTAAATCAAAAAGGGTTGTTTGTGCAAAAAGACAATTTTTCATGCCCAAAGAAAACAATGGCAGACTAACAAACATACCAGTTGATGTACTTCAGAACAAAATTTTAGCAACTAACTCTGTGTGTGTGTGCATGTGTGCGTGTGTGTGCGTGCGCCTGAGTGTGTGTGTGTTGCTTATGATGTTTAAACATTTTTGCCCAAGAATACAGCCCTGTTTATCATAACTATATGTTTTTGCCGCAACACAGAATACGCTATCCTGTCTGGCGAGTGGCCCCTGTTCAGCGTGCCATTGTAAACACTTAAGGGATGAATGAACACATTGTTGGGATGAAGGAAGGTGGATAGGGAGCCTTCTTTGAAAAAGAGAACACTTAGCAGTTAGAAATGTAGATGTATACAAAAGAAAATACCTTTCACCTGGTTCATTTGATCGCGTGGAAGGCCTACTTTTGATGATGATGTTGATGTACACAATGAATTAAAACATTGTATTTTTGAGTGCTTTTTAAAACTAGACATACTGATATGACATATGATTGATGTCCCCTGAAAAAGAGATGGGTGTGGCATATGACCTCATAAATAAATAAAAAAAATAAATAAACATTTGTGAGAAAGGCATTATGCATAGAAATCATAAAAGACAGCAACAGGCATGGGACATTAATGCAGGGAGAATACATTCGGAGTAGTTTTGTGACTAGAGGATATATAAAGATGAGTTCTCATGGAGTCCCCGTGTAATAGGTGTGACAAGCAAACAATAAGTTAGCTATTAGCCCATAATGTAAAGCATGTACTAATGTCCTTCGGGAATAATGTCTGTTTGTGTGTGGTTAAGTGGGAGGGCCTGACAGCCAGAGAAAGTCATGATGTGGTGAACAGGAGGGAAAATATGGGATGTAAGCAGGGTGTTTCAACCAATAACAGATACATTTACACCAACACTTGGATGAATTGACCACCAATAGTGCACATCAATTCATTATAGCTCACTGGGGTAGCTACTTATTTCAATAAGAGCTTGTTTGGAAACCTATTAAAGCCGGGATGCTATGGAGGCAGCAGCTCTCCACCTTCTTTGTCCCATATGTAGCACTATTGATGACAGATGAGCATGGTAGCAGAAAGAGAATGCAGTTGGAAGGGAGAGATGGGAACACTTAGCTGGATAAAAAGAGGGAGTGGACGGGGATAGAGAGAGAGAGAGAGAGAGAGAAAGAGAGAGAGAAAGAGAGAGAGAGAAAGAGGGCAGGGTGATGACAGCCCCTGGCTCCGCTCCACTACTGACGAAAGCCGCTTAGACCCTCAGTTGCTATGGTGACCGGTTGGAGCAGCAGAGGAGAGAAGCAGAGAGAGGGAGAGGGAGGGCGGAGGCAAGGGAGGGAGGAACAGAAGCAGAGAGAAAGAGGGACCGCTTGAAAAAATAGACAGAAGGAGGGAGCGAGAGACGGAGATACAAATTACCAACAAAACATTCAAAGGAAACAGGAAGGATTGTTTATTAATTGTCATTTTTGGTATATTTCATTCATCTAAGCCTGAGGTTGTTGGCGGATCAAACGAGAGAGGATAGAAACACATCAAGACGAAGGTGAATACACGCTGCAGTGGAGCTGGAATATGGATGCACAGTCTGAGAGCTGTGAACCACCGCCATGTGACCCTCAGCCTCCAGGTAAAATCAGGAAAGCCTTGAAATTATTTGGAAAGAGGAAACCTGGGAGCAGTGTTGCTAGCATCTTCTCTATACGTGGGAAAGGTGATGGAGGTGCTAAATCCCCTCCGTTAAGAGACAAAACGCAGGATGGATTAAAAGAGCCAATTGCCCCAGAAGCAGAAGCTGAGCAAGTGGACCTCGATCAGGAGGATGACAGTCAACAAGATGACACTCCGATCGATGAGTTCACAAGCGAAAACATTAATTCACAAACCACCCCTACAAGGCAGTCAATGTCCTCCCTCACTTCAGCCAAGTCTCTCAGCTTTCTCAATATGATTCGGAAGGGGCGGAGAGGGATGACAGGAGAAAGGCATGTTCAGACTGAGTCTCAGAGACCTGGGCGCCAACGCAAGGGTCTCAAGGGTTTGTTTGGTCCAGGACGCTGGCGTGGAAAAGAGAAGGAGGATGAAGAGGAGGCTCAACCTGCCCCTCCTCTTCTTGCTTCCCGCTCCAACAGTGTTGAGATTATAAAAGAGAGTCTGACATTAACACCTGGGCCTCCAACCCGTTCTGTGGAGGGGACATCAGAGGAGAAGCATCAGCTTCCTTCACCACAAGAGGCTCTTACATCATCAGAGGACTCTGCAAAGGTGAGCGGGCCAACCAATCCCCCAAAAATTGAACGTTTGAGCACACTACTTGGAGATATCTCTTCAATTTTGAGTTTTGATTCACTAACACCATGCGGAGATATTGCAGCAGACGTTGAGGCGGAATGGGTCAAAGCCAGCTGCCGAATGGAGGAAGTACCTACCGTGCTGAGAGTAGATAAATCTGACAAGACATCATCATCTACTACATCTACCACATCAAGGCCTACCCCTTCTCCAACTTCGACTCTGAGTCCCTCTATATCCTCCAAAACTTCTCCAGCAGTTAAACCTGTTCGTTCACCAACAAATAAACCAACTTCGAGCCCTTTAACAAAAGCTACAGTCACCTCAACGTCATCCCCTTTGAATACAGCAGCTATGCCTCCAACTCCTACATTTAGTCCTGTCACCAAATCCACCCCTACAGTGTCAGCTATGCCCACAACACAAACTATCCAAAAACCTCAAGCAACAACTACTCAGTCTACTGAAACTACTTCGTCTGTACCCTTTACGCCTCCTGCTGCGGGCCCTGCACTCTGCCCTGTATCTAAATCCACTGCTTCTCCAGCAAAGCCTGCTCGTTCTCCAAAAGCTAGCATTGACGCCAAACCCGCAACAATACCAATTACTACAACTATTCCAATGACTGAGACTATCCCCATCTTTTCACCCCCTCCTTCTTCAGTCACACCACATGCACATGAAATCTCTGCCCCACTGACAGCTGGTTCTACAGAAATCCCTGCAATCACCAAAATTGAAACTGTGCCCACTCTTGAGGACAAACCCATGCAAGTACTGACTTCAGAGGAAAAACCCATGCAACCCCTAACACCGGAGGATAAATCCATGCAAGTTTCTGCTCCTATAACAAAACCAGTGAGCAGTATTAATGAATCTAAAAACAGCACCTCTTCAACCAAATACACACCTTTTCCACCACCATTTGGTAAACCAGCCCCAGCATCTGCACCAACACCTCGACCAAAACTTGTAACAACCTTTGGGCTATCGACAAGCCGGAATACTGCTCCAATTACAAAGCCTGAATCAAAACCTACCACAGGACCAACTTCAAAACCTAATACTCAACCTGTCCCCACATCTGTAAGGAAAGCATCAATAACTGATTCAACACCCCCTTCTTCAAGACCTCCATCTGCTCTTGCCTCATCTACAACTATCTCCTCTGTGAAATCACCTACAGTCTTGTCACCACCACAAATCCCCCCCCTGAAATCACCTATGGGTATTACTCCATCATTCATTTCTTCAAAACGAGTAGAAGGGGGAGTCAGCATGGATTTGAGAGAGGACTTTGTGGCCGGTCAAAGTAAGGCAGTTAAAAGAGGTCCTGCAGTGAGGCCTACAACTCTAAGCAAGATCCCGGTAAGTGGAGGAGGTCGACCTGCAAAAATTCAACATCGAGATTCTCAGCCAAATGGAGACGAGGACCACTCAAATCTAGCAACACCATCACATGAAGAGGAGAACCCGTTTGCTTTGTCACGTGAGGGCAGCAGCAAGGAAGCTCTCAGCGATGCCTCCATAGAGTCAGGGGGTGTTACTCCAACTCTTTCCCAAAGCCAAGAGGACATTGTTGATGGCAAACTTGGTCTACAAACAACCGTCAGTTCCACAAGTTTAAATAGAGAGTCCAAGATCCCAGTCAAACATGGATCTACAGCGACTTATGTTTCCGTCCAAGGGAGGGGGGAGGCAGCACGTTCCAAGATACCTGTATCCAAAATGCCTGTTCGTCGGACCAGCAATAAACCGGCCACAACACCTACAGCTGCCCTTCCTCGAAAATGACTGATGCTCCAAACATATGACAAAACCTTCAAACATTCCACTGACTGCTCATTCATTATGTCCTTTTTGTTATTCTGTCTGGCATCACTGTGCCTGGATCACAATACTTTGCCATAAGAGGAACTTGAAGTTACTGTTATTTCATCAGAGATGCATCCTGTTTCCTGCTACATATAACGCAGTGGATTCAACAGTTTCATAAAAGGATCAACCCAAACACATACCCCTGTTTAATGATCCCCATAGCAACCAAACATGCAAATTAAATGACAGGCACAAGAGCCCTTACCTGGAATCTAAAGCATAGACACCTAAAGAGACATGCAATGTATCCGTCCATTCTCTTCAGCGATATAATGCGTCTTAATGGGCTTTTGTGGTAATTAAAAGCCTCCGAGAAGAAACAAGCGATCCATCATTGAGTCTTCAGGTTTGCATCCAGCTCTAACAGACCACAGGCCCCGTATCACCACAAGGTGCTTTTATTTTTATCTTCTCTATTTGCCAAACTGGAAATATGTTTTGTTACAGAAACACTGGGATCTTTGTAGCCTTTGTTACCTGTTCTTCTTTTTTAGATTTCTCAAACATTTTACTTTACAAGTGAACTTAAAGGATTGATGTTAGTATTCTTCATGTAGTTTGAAAGCAAAATGTCTTATCTGTACAGTTCATGCCAAGAGAGGATATTCAGTGCTATCTTTGAATGTATGTAGCAGAAAGCATGTCCTAATTTTTCAAGCAGATGGCTCTTCTTCCTCTCCTCAACTGTCCTTTACTGTGTTTGTTGCAAACACGGTGTCACGTTCGCAGTGTCTATCAACAGTAAAAACTGTATATTTAAAATACCATCAAGACACCTAGTAGGATTTTTGTTCTGCCTGCACCGAACATTATGAGACTCCATAAAAAGTAACCTAAGGGTTTCACAGGCAGTTGATCTTAAGTAAGCTAAGAATTTCATGGATGTGACCGTGATGTCATGATTGGATAATAGATCCTTTTTTTAATTTGCTATGTGCACATATTTAATAGAGGACTATTTTTGTGTGTTCAGCTGTGTGTGGGCGTTTATTGTCTTAATGTGTCATTGTTTCATATTTAATAAAACGTGATCATACCTTGAATAGTTTCTATGTCAAGCAGGATGCTTTATTGTTTTGAAATTGATTGTGTAGGACAGAACTGGGTTGTGAGTAATGGATGATGCAGTGTTTTGTCCTCTATACTGGGTTATGTAAGCATTTTACTCTTCATTTTGAGGACAGGCAATAGGAAGTGAAACTAAATGGCTTCTGTTAGAAAGACAGACTCCCCACCAACCACCCCCACCCCCACCCTTCCCTGCAGTGCCATGCTGTGGGGTTAAAAAACCCACTGACCTGAATAGCACACCCCCAGAATGTCAGCATTCCCAGGTCACTGAGCTATTTGCTAAGATGCTAACATGCTAACTCCCTTGGCACAATCATGCAGCTGCTAGATGCAAATGATAGACTTGGATGGAATATGTGCTCTGATGAGATGTATAAAGATTTCTTTACACAGTATATAAATCACCACCCTGCATGAATGAAAGCTAAAATGGGGAACAGTGGTGTACAGAGAGGATGAAAACGAGACAGAGAGAGATTGTGGCATGCATAGGGAATGAGAACGAGTAAGGGGAGGGTGAGGGGGTGCCTTTATCACAGCTGTGTTGTTTCACCATTGGGACTGAAGGAGATACCAAAACCAAATGATATTCATATAGTTTGCTTATAACTTACCAATTGTGCAGCTGTTAGCAATCCATGATAAGATGAATAGCACACATTATACTTCTAGATATTAAATGTTGATCTCCATCACACGTAGAGATGAGCTTGGAGGGATTAGGACAGTTTTTTTTTCATGTGGAAGAAAGAAAGCATGAATATTTACAGATGAAACCACTCACAAAGACATAGAAAACAAGGCTTGATTGTCTCAATCGGAGCCCAGGGAAGCATAGACTGTTTAACTGGAAAAACACGAGGACTCCATCCCCTCACAAGGCGATTAGCCAAAGAGCAAGTCAGTGTTAATGCAAACCGTCCTTTGCTCATGGATATGCCACCCCCTTGGGCACTGACGAAAGATCAAGGCACACATCTGCTTTTACATCTAACATTGTGCTGCACTAAACACACCAAAAACCCGTCTGTTTAAATATAACGATAACAAGAGAAAAAGAAACACTTTAAAGCAAAAATGTCAAATTCAGCCCGCAGTTAGATCGAGGACAGAAAAAAGGAACACAATTGAACAGAATGATGTACACAAGATGAAGGCTGCATAAAAAGAAGAAAAAAAAGATGAAGGCTGCATGAGGCTTCTACTTTGGGACTTTGTTACATGAAATGAGATTGTGTAAGGGTTCGTATCTGAAATAGATGAGCATGACACACCATGCAGAGCCTTTGGGCAAGATTACCAAGAAACAACACAATGGGGACCTTCAGATGACTAAATAAATTCACTTACTGGCCACTTTATTAGGAACACCTGTTAGGTTTGCTAGATAAACAGTCAATTATAAAGTAGTCATTAATTTAAACATTTAATAGGTGTAAGATTTTGGTGCAGGTCTGCCTTGAATTTACCCGGATTTTCACATGTAACCATCTTCAGGAGTAATATAGAATGACCTGCAAAAGTGGAATATTAAGATTGAGATTGATGAAAGCGCCCTTTTAATACCAGAGGTCATGGGAGAGTAGAACCTAAATATTAAATCCTGATGTGTGCTCTGATGGCAAAACTGTGAACCAAAACTGTATTTGTGAGTTGTAACTTATTTCAAGACTCCAGACAGAGTCAAAGTCTAAAAATGAATGAAAGTGGCAAAAATGCCACTAGTTACTTCCAAGTAAAATTTTGGACAATGGAACCATTTAAGTAAAAAAAAAAAAATTCATTTTCCTTTTGTTGGCCAGATGTGGGGCTCCAGAGACAGTGGCCACCACTAGTGTAGACTATTTTGGTTGTATTCTTAAAAAAACAAAACAAGTTTAAGTGTTTTATTTCTTCTTTTACAAATGCATACCTTTAAAATATACTGATCATTTTGGGGGGTTAAAACATTTGTTAAAAATGTAGTTAAAATCTTAATTTCTACAATTTGGGAATTATTTTTCCTTCAAAATGTCTTTGCTGTAGAAAAACTGTAAATGTCTGTTTTACTACAAAAACTTTGTTAGAAGTGTATTAGAAAAATACCCATATTTATAGTGTTTATCTTTTCTGAACTCATAACTTTTAAATACATCAAGTCCACACTGACTAAAATGTTTGATAAAATTACACTATAATCTCTCAATTTACATTAAGGGAAGCTATTTATTTTTAAATTGTTGTCTGATCTTTAGGCTGTATTTTAAACGTAGAAAATTCTGCTGTTTTGGGTAATTAGAATAGCTCTTTTATTTCAAAACATACCCTAAATCAAGTTAATATAGTGTCAATACACGGTAGATCTCACTTCACGAATTCACTCACTAACATTTAATGGTGAAGCATGTCAAACAGAATGGGATTAAAATGAGATTAACATAATCTGCATATGATTTTAGTTGTTTCATGGCCTTCCAAACATGAGATTAAGCCATAATCTCTGCGTAAGACGTTTGTTTGGAAACATGATATGCATTGAAAAGTTTTCTGATGGTGAAGAGAGATGTTTTGAGGCCAGATTTTTCCTTCCTCTCCAATAATGCAGATTATAAGACTGCTTTCAAAACGTCTCCTAGATAATAAAAGAAGTGTTGTGTATTAATTCAAATCTGTGTGCATCAACACCCCTAGTGAAAAGATGTTCTCCGTTAAGAGATGCTTAGCTAATTATCCAAGCTCCAGTGAATAAACGTCGCTATGGAAACCTCATTAGGTCAGCCAATAGCGGCTCAGGAGGGCAGGGGTGTGGTGAAGAGGCAAGGAGATCCCTCGTGCTCATATAATACACTTTTTTGTTTTAAATATTGAAAAAGGTTTAAAGTTTGTGAGATCTAATTGTTTCTGATAGATCAGCAGAATGATTCAATACAATCCCATTCAAAAACATAGCACTGCGAGTGTGTGAGAGGTGAGCAACGGCATACTGCATACTAAGTATTTAAAAAGATTTCAGTAATACATGATTTTATTACTGGACATAATATTAGCAATAACATGTTTACAAAAATATTGCTTTTTATTATTGTATGTAAAAACAAACACTGATTTTGTATTAAAATACTAATAATGACAGAATACAAAAATGTGATGACACATTTTATATAAGTACTTTTGTTATCATAATGTAAAGCCAATGGCTTAGCTAAGGCAGTTAATGTAAAGTCAAAGCGCCGGTAAAATACTGCTGCGTTTCATAGTGCACACACATCAGGGGAAGGACTTCAATTCACATAACATTTCACAGAAACAAGAAAGCACAACCTTGGTCTTCAAAAAGCAAAAACTATGGATGCATAAGCTGCCCCCATTTAACAGGCATAACTATTCTTGTATAGAGAAAATTTGACAAATACATTTTTGGAATTATTTTTTTAACTCATGAATGAAAGACAAATATCAAGAGCTACACTCATTGTACTTAAAACAAATATCATTATAGTCCATCTTGAGTAAATTTATATGGTCACTAACATAAATGTAAGCTTAAAAAGCAAAACATTTGCATCATGTCTTTTGTCATGGAAGTCAAGTGGGAAACATGTGCCTTTTTCCTTGAGAAACACAACCAGCCCTGCTCCCGATTATCGAAAAATATACGCTGCATTATAATATAAAAAATATTTTACACAATCATGAATAAAAACATGCATACAATGATGAACAGCGGTTACAAAAAATGAAGCTTAATAAATGAGAGGGACTGAAATATGAACCCATTCACTCTTAGAATTATATTCTAGTGACTTGAGGAACCAGTGTCAATGTTTTTCAGGAATTGATAAATATAT
This sequence comes from Danionella dracula, assembly GCA_900490495.1. Classification (NCBI taxonomy): domain Eukaryota; kingdom Metazoa; phylum Chordata; class Actinopteri; order Cypriniformes; family Danionidae; genus Danionella; species Danionella dracula. The sequence continues at coordinate 1,045,735 of UELW01000010.1, read as the reverse complement.
CAAACATTCTTGAGTAACACCTCTGATTGGCTGGTAATGAGCGTAAGGGTTTGTATTCACATCGTGCTGAAAGCAATATTCAGCTCAACTTTGATACGATAAATTCTGGTATTTTTGGTACATGAAGGCACAACTGACCTATCACTAACGACACCCCCATCCCAATCATAAATATTATATATATATATATATTGAGCAAAGTCATTTATGCATTATGAAATGTTTTCTAAAACTGTTTTAGTGTTCTTTACACCAAAAAAGCTACAACCATGTGCATGACAATCATTGTTTTGTGTTGTAAGCATTGACTGTATATAACATGGACGTAGCATGCGTGCTGTTTCGTATGAATGATCAAGGAGGTTCAGAATGGGCGTGGCCATCATGTAAGTGCGTCCCTTTCCGGTAACCAAAAATGGGTCCACAGAGATGGTACATAGGTATAGCACCTTTGTAATCGTAATATATCGTAATAAAAAAAAAATATTTTAATAATTTATTCCCAAGAGTGTTCATGAAGGTCTAGCAATCCTAATGCAAAAATATGGCAATGTTTTTTTTTCTGTTCCAAAGTTAAACAGTTTTAACATTGAAGTGAATAAGAACCTGCTCACTTCTGACTTGTGGCCGGTCGTGGTACTACAGTTCAGTCACTTCCTATTGCGCACCAGCAGGTAGAGTGGGAGGTCTTAAGCTATAGTTTTTAGCAAAAGCTAGCACAAATGTTAGCCAAAGTTACAAATTTTTACAATTGCAACTTTATAATAGGGAATCAAGGAGCAATTTCACTTCAACCCTAATCCAACGCACCTGACCTCACTAATCTCCCTCTGTGTGTTTAATCAGCTGGTGTGTTTCCTTAAACACAAACCTCAGTATTCAACATATTGGTTGAATATTTGGTGGAATTTCAAAGCATTTTGGGAAATGTAGTCTTTCTGCTCTTGATCCACTATTAAAGGGATACTCCACCTCCAAAACTTAAAAATGAAAATTTATCCATTAATTACACAATGTCAAAGACTTTGTTTCCCCTCGGAACACCAGGATAAACCAGAAGGCCTATGGCTGCCCTATTGACATTTATATCAAGCTTTAAAAAATGAAGCATAAACCATAAATCAAGTATCAAGCATAAACCTGAAACGTGAGCAGTGAGTGCACAAACTTTGACAGTTTAGCCCAGAAAATAATGTTAATTTATTGGAATCAGAAATTGTTCCTGTTTGTATTAAATTCATATATAACCACAATAACATAAAAACAAAACACATTTTAGGTGATTTTTTTAAAGACTTAAACATGTGACAATTCGGACAGTCACAGGCCTCCTGGGTTATATAGAACACATTCCACATTGTGTTCAGAAGAGAACCTTTACAGGTTTTGAATGGCATAAGTGCTTGATAACTAAATCAGTTTATGCAAAAATATTGTAGTAAAAAATAAAATAATTGATCCTAAAATATGGGTTTAGAAAGTCAGTGATCAATGGTTTTACCTCAATCAGATTGTTATGCTGCATCTTAAGTAAAATGTTTATACAAATAACTAATCTATCTACATCTAAATCCATGTACACTGAGAAAAGGAAGGCACTAGAGGAGATAAACTGTGCAGTTATAAGGTCACTTGAAGAAATCTAGTCATCGACGGCTCTATTGGACATCTAACAGAACACAGAATTTCTGAAGCTTGCAGAAACTCTCTCTTTAGGGCCGTGATATTATTCATAGAGGTATATTCAGTTCAAAGCTTCATTGGCACTTCTTTGGTAAGTGGTTTCATTTCCATTCATTCTTAAAGTGAGGCAAAAGTTCAAGAGCTGGTACCTTTAAAGAGGACAAGCTGCCTCTGTAAACGCAGGACCATGAGTAAAGCACCAAACTAGGTCACGAGCACTTGAGCGTTTCCTCCAACTCTTCCCTCTGATAAGAAGGGGATCGTTATAGTGTAGCCTCTTCAGAAAGGCAGACGCTTCAGAGCTGAACTCTGAAGGTCAATTTGGGTCTGTACAGAATGTCAAACAAAGATGCACCCTGGTCACACCAGGAAGTGTGTATATCCCTCTGCTCCGGTGACGATCACATCCATCCAGATTCGCATGGCCTCTGGGGAAGGTGCCACCATGTAATAAACCCGGTCATGTGTCTTCACGCTAAACGTCAGGGAGGGGTTTGGGCTCTGTGTGCACGGAAAACAACATTTGTGTTTTTGAATTGAAGACTTCAATTTTTTAATGAAGCTAAAATAAACACTTTTGATTCCTTAAATAACTTTTTGTTTAATCATAGAATAAATATAAAAATTGCTTTTTTTGTGTGCATGTAACTCTGTAGAACATTGCGGTTGTTAACTACAGAGACATATAATCAGAGCTATGATCTCAAACAATTGAGTTTTTCAAGAACATAAGCAATAAGTTAGCAAGCAAATGCAGCCATGTGGTCCTTATTATTTAAACCGCCTTAATTCTAGACAGGCTATGACTTAGACTTAAATGGTAAATTTAGAATTAAATGGTAATGCTTGAATAATCTGCATATTTCTATTGAAGTAAGTAAAAAAAAATAATTTAAACATCTCATATCTGAGGCTCACCTTATGTGCATTCTTCAGATGATCATAGTACACTTCCTCAATAGCTTGGAAGTAGATAACACCCTTCATTTTGGTCTCGTGTTTATCTGAAGAAAAACAGTAAAAACATCCTTTCAAGACAACATTTGATTTCTTTAACATTTAATTTAAACTGTTGAATATTTCACCCTAGGAAGTTTACAGCTTCTATGTACAAATTTATAAATCAATCATCAAAGATATACTTTTCCTAAACAAGGTTTTTTATTTTATTTTATTTATTTATTTATTTTGTATTATTATTATTAACTACAGACATACACATATGATACATAACATAGAACACAGATACAGAAGATACATACACATGCAGATACATACATCTGCCAAATGCATAAATGTAAATGTACACAAGATACATAAACTCTATACAATCATTGAGTGCGGCGGTACGATAGGAAAGATCCATTCTTAGCAACATTCTATCAACTTGTTGTATTCTAGGATCAACTTTAGATTTTTTTTGTTTTTAACCAATTGGACAGAGGACATAAAAGAGCCAATGTCTGATAAGAAATAACTAAAAGAGGGTTGAGACCTAGAAAACTTTTGCTTGTGTAATAAATATTTACCATATAGAATAAAATTTTTTATAATATAGTTATGTTCGATATTAGAGTAATTATTATAAAAGTAAATTATATCACGCAAATGAAATGGTTTGGAAGAGTCAAGGAGGTTCCTCAAATATGTGTGCAAATTGTTCCAAAATATGCCATTTTTTGGACAAGAAAAGAATAAATGAATTAGTTTCATCTGTATTACAGCCAAATGAGCAGTTACTATCGATGGTTTTAAATTTTGCTAATGTGTGATTGACTGGGTATATATTATCTAATATGTTAAAATGAATCTCTTTTGCTTTACTGGGAATGCAATATTTATAAGGCAGCAGCCATGTTTTTTTTTCAGTCAATAGACTCTATTAGAGACGCCCAGAAAAATTTACATTTAGGACTAACATGCTTTTTCCTTTGATAAATTTCTCTAAAATATTTATTATTAATTTTTTTTATCCAAACTATTAATTCCATTTAGGCATAGATCTGACTCAATGAACTCATGTTTATTGAAGCTGAGATGATATTTTACTAATTGAGCTAATCTATCAGGAATAGCTTTTATCACAGACCTGTATTCTCTAAAAGGTAAAGGGAAGTTTATGCATGAATTGCATAAAAAATATGCATAAGAAATTACCTTTTCCATCAAAGATCGAAAGGAGTTCATTTATATCTCTTTTAAACCAGGTTCAAGCTGGAACTCAGCCTGATGTGACGTTAGTGAAGGTTATAGCTCAGTGTTGCCCTCTTGTGGAAATACCCAGTATAGTATCACAGCATGGTTTGCATCGTCAAACTTGTTTTTGCAGCTTGTAATAGGAATACCATTTAAAAAAAACCCTCCTTTAAACTTATTAAAGTTATTATGGTGAGAATTTCAAAGCAACTTTTAAGCTACAAAAGTAATGATTTAAATAAAATGAAAATATGCATAATTGTGCACAAATTTCACAATCCATCTCTTTTATCTGCAACTATTTTAGGTTGTAATGATTACTTATAGAGACAAACATAAAAATAGCCTTTTCTAGCTTTCATTAGAGCACATGTGTCAAGGTCAAGGGCCGGGGGCCAGATCTGGCCCACAGATATATTATCTCAGCTCCTGGGATGAAATTTAATTACTTGCATGCACCAACACTACATTCCACTAATGGCAGACCATCAACTCAAGTCCATTAACAACTGATTAGATTTTTTTTCTTCTCATTTTACCATTTGAAAGCAGTGAGTGGTAGAATCATAGTGCAGCAGAATAACGCATTTTCAGTTTATAATGCATTCAGTTTCTGCATTTATCTTAATATTAAGGAACATATATATATTTTTTTCTACATTTACTTTTTTGCTATTTGCCTGTTGAAAGTCTTTTTAATAAACATTGAATTAGTCCGGTCCTTGACTTGTAGCAAACATGTTGTTTTGGCCCACTGTGATGTGGCACTTTGCCATCCCTGCATTCGAGTGTAATGCTTACCAGCATAATACGCAAGTGTCCTTCGATTGCGGTCGAAGACGAACCAGCGCTTCTTCCAGGTTTTGATTTTGCCGCCCATCTTGACCAGAAAGCCTCTGCAGGTCTTCTCGGTGATGGCCAGGTGAAAGCAGCTCTCAGGATGATGACCTGCTGCCTCTATGTGACCCCTCAAGTTGAAGTCATCCTTCCTCACCGGAAGGTAACGAGTCAATGGGCGAGACTGAACACAAATCACTGGTTTTTTACAATTGCGTTTTACTGAAATTAATTATGCTTTCATTTAAAAGAAAAGGAATAAAATGAACATTAAAAAGATTTGAGATTATAAGCTGAGTTCGTTTGTGAATGGTTTAAAGTTATGAGAAGAAGAAGAAACCTTGTCTAGTTCCTCACCTCTCTTTCCACTAACTTCTGTCTTCTGCTGGTCTCTTCCTGGAGTCTCCTCTCCAGCTCCTCCCTGCGTCTCCTCTCATCTTCCAGAGCCTGTCTGCGCAGCTCCATCTCTCGCTCCTGAAAAAGGTCTCATTCGTGAATCTGGATTTTCAATCTTCTACAACCTGAGAAAGAGAGGTACCCTATGCTCCAGGAGTCTGTTCTTTTCAGCTTGAGCTTCTCTCAGCATGCGCTCCATCTCCTCGATCTTCGACATGTTAGCAGTGCTGGCACTGCAAGACCACACAAGCACACACACATTTGTTTAGACAGAGTTGCGGAAACAGATTATTTTATTTATAAATTCCATTTAAAAATAACTGAGTATCCAATTAAATCAGGTTTAAAATCAGTAGTGTGTTCCAGAGCCTATAAGGCCCCACTACTTGGAAGGACCCTAAAAGCTATAAAAATTCCTCAGACAGGATGTGTGTGTTTATACTGTCTCTCGCTTGCTTAAAAGCAGACATCTGTCTATACAGCATCCTTAGAAGCAGATAAAACTAAAAAAGCACAGAAAATGTACATGTATACATATCACATATACTATAGAAAATTAGCACCCATTAGCAAAATGTTGAAATACAAATGTGAGCTTTGTTAATATAGACAAATATGAGCGTGGAAGCAAAAACAAGGTGGCAGTCTATTTTATCTTATTCAGATATTAACAAGTTTGATAAGGTTCAAGTGCATTCAGAATGTATCTTATGTTTCTGCTCTAAATTCTTCACAGACTGCTGTCTATTTATAGTTATTCTAAAAATATGTGGAATAAGGAACTGGCTCTTAGTGACATGCTAATTCATGCTAGCATCTCCATAGCAAATGCTTACCCCTGCTGGCAATGAACGCTAATTCCAAAATGACAGACAAGAGGGTTTATTATTTGCAGCTTCATAATAGGATGCTAATTCATACTGCTAACATGTTACTGGAGTTCTTATACTTGCTAGTAACATAGTGAGATTTAGTTTTTATTAGCAACATGCTTAGGAAAGTCTATCTCATGCTAGCCTCAGTGCTCTCACTTCTCAAATTGAGCATGCGGCAAATAAAATGTTGCTGTTTACCCATGCTCACACACAACATTTCTGATTTCTCATGCACAAAAATGAAGCCCACCATGTCCACCATGCATTACCCCAGAGGCATGCAGTCCACAACTGTCATCATGAGATGTATACTAATAATAAAATTAATATTTGTCCACTACTCAGTGCTATCAATGCTATTAATGACATTAATGTTCTCACTTTCCATATAATAGGTTATGTACGTATTATAAGTTATGTCTATCACTTATTTAGTGTAATCGGACTAAAGAGGGCACTCATAAGCCCACACGTTCCTTCTTCTTCCACATAGCATTAGTCAAGTAACATTTACATTTACATTTACAATTAGTAAAAGTCCTTAGGGGGCGTCAGAGTTCACAAGGCGAGCGTGGGAGTGGATGAGTGATGAGGTAGAAAATATGGGGTTTTCTAGCATCACTGTTCTGAGCTCAAAAAGTCAAATTTTGATAACGCAAAAAGTTAATTTGTTCGTGTGTGAGCTATCTTTTGCGAATAAAATGTTCTTCTCATGTAGAAAAACATATTTTGAGTGAGCAAAAAATCTATTTTGATTGTAAACTCTGTAAGCTTGCACAGACGATCTTGTTTGCTCTCGCAACAAAACTGCCACAGTTTCACCAAACTCTCCTGTAGTTAAAGAAAAAGTAATATTCATTTGCTGCATTTATCTGTGCCAGTGTTCTGTGTTCTATTGGCACTAAATAAATTTCATTACTATGATATAATAATAATGATAATAATAACAACAACAATAATAATAACAAATAACAACAACAACAATAATACTAATAATACATAAACATTTCTCTGGCTTATTTTACAACAAGCAGTTTGTGTCAGTTTCAGACCATCGACTCATTGAAATGTCTTTTCTCACCTGGAGATATTGTCAGGTGAACATGCAGAAACGCTGGTCTCCAGGCTTTCTGTACTGTCCACACTCATGGTGTCATAGTTGTGTCCACTATCAAGGTAATGGAATGGCTCCAGGAAGACGTTGGTTTCAGAAATAGCCCTATTGGACATTTCACTAATCCTCTGCCTATCATCATTCAGATACAGCTGACCTGTGGCAAAAATAAATCAGAACAGGAATTAGGGTTATGACTAAATATTATGAAAGCTAGAGTAAGATTAGGGTTATGACTGAATTTTCTAAACATGAACAGGAAAATCACACAATATATATTTGAAAATGACGGAGACCGTTTCAGATACATTTTCATAACAAAGGTATTCATAACCTGTAAAATAGCACAAATATCACACATTGAGTAATTATTGATTAAATGACATTATTTCATATAAAAGAAGTTATTAACACTCATAAAACTCATACGTTGAAACAAATCGAACTACGTTTCCTTATTTTTCCATTTCCAGTTCAACTTTAATATATCTACGCTGTTTATCTCTCCAGATGATCTCATTCTGTATTTTAATAATGTGAAAGAACTTTATCTGAGCCCAAGATAATGGACTGTAGTGAAAAGACTTTAAAAAAAACACTGGATCGGTATATATATATATATATATATATATATATATATATATATATATATATATATATATATATATATATATATATATATATATATATATATATATATATATATATATTTATACATATATATATACATATACACACACACAGAGTTGTGTCAGTTTTTTTATATAAAGATTGTGGCCATTGTTTCCAATAGCAATCTACACTGCTAACACCACTCTGAATATCAATCGCGCTGACTACGCAAGTTTCTGTGGGCACGAGCGCATGTCTCCATAGGCTAAAAAGGAGACAAGTTAAACAGAACATTACGTCAACTCTCCATAGATGCACAAAGATGACAGATGGAGAAATTTTTTTAGTTTTGTAGAACTATGATAAAAATGTGGCGGTTTTTTTCTCAGAGCAGGAAAAGTGAGAGTGCTTTATCTGATGAGACTCTGCAGCTCATATTTAGAGATAATTACCGATATTGAATTATCACCCAACCTTGTATAAAATACAAACTATAAAATGACTATGAAAATAGAGCATTTTTAATACATTAATGTGGCCTTCAAATGTTCAAATATTGCAATGTGCATCTAGTGTGTTACCCCTGATTAGGCGACGAGTGTCCAGATCTCGCGATGTGACAGACAGTGTGCGAGGAAGAACACTTCCACAGCTTGAGCTTTGAGACAGTGGGGTATGGGGCTATTAAAAAAAAAAAAAGAGTCTCTATGATCCTTCTTTTCACATCAGCAAACCAAGATTTCAAAAAGAAAACTACTATTTTGAGATGGTATCAAATACTTTTTCTACGAGGCGACTCTGTGGTCTGACCTTAGGAGACAGACTGCGATTAAGGGCAGAGTTTAATGTTCCCGAACTCTGTCTTTCTCTTTTACGGGACACTACGCTGTCAGTCAGCATAACTCCGCCCTCTTTAGTCCCATTACTTCGTCTCCTCTCCTCCAATGAACGAAAGTGCTGGAATAATCATGCAGAGATTAAAATGATTCTATATTACAGTTTGTTTTTAGTAATACACATTAATGCCTTACCTCCTTCATGGACACTGGGTTTAAAGGAAACACCTGTCCACCTGTCAGCTCAGAGTACTTTCTTTCCAGAGATGAAAGGTTCTCCCGTTCCTAGAGACAGCAGTGAATAAAAAAAGGAAATTAGGCCCACCTTGGTAGGTTACTTGCAGTAGTAATCACACTTGAAAGTAGTTATAGAGCAGAAATGGAAGACACAGATCATGGACAAACAAGGTGTCTCTAGATTAGTGCAGCAGCCTGGTCACTTGAAAACTTTGGATCTGTTTCCCTGCAGCTCATTGATGTGGAGATAACTCAGAGCTGTCCTGTCACAGGAAGCTCTTTAGGTTCTGGCATGAAAAGTTGCCAGTGACATTGTTCTTCTGTCAAACTGATTGTCAGACTGGCCTTTCTAGGAAAAGGTGAATATTCCAAAACTCACCCAACACACTAAGTCACTCGTATTTGATCCAGATCAATGATTCTCAACTGAAGCTACTACATCATCTTTAAAAATGACTTTTTTGTTCTTATTTTAAAACAGTTATTTTCAATTGTTTCACATGATCAAAACCACTAAAGTGAAATGCCAGTAATTATGTATATTATCTTTTAGATTAAAATATCAATAGATCAATGTGTCATTTTTAAATGAGTTCAATCAAATGCGCGTTGACTGATGGGCTACTGGAACAATGTTGCCAAGTTATAGTTAGTGACTTTTTCTGACTTTAATAAATCTAGCAACTTATTTAGTCTTTTTGATGATTTTTAGCAACTCCTGATGTCATCGTTTGGGCTCTTCATGGAGCAGTAAGTGCAGTTCACGAGCATCTACTCACACTTCAGTACAGTTAGCCACAGATTAAAAGACTTGCTTTTCCTGGCTCAATAACTCTGAGCATAACCACTAGTAATAAACATATGAGAGCTTTTTCTAATCTGTGTAACTTAGGGAACAAGATACAAAGCTGTTTTAGACTAAATATTCTATGTATTGAAATGTATTGGCGTCAATGCACAAGCAACTGAGAGGAGATAGCCAAAGGAGCATCTACAAAGAGACAACTAATTAATATTTCATTTTAAAATAACCGCAATCTACATTTCAATGTCTGATTATTGGGCAGATTGATTTCTGTGGTGAGAAAGAGCACATGCACATGATGCGATATTGCACATTGGTGTCTGTTTTCAAGTATCCTTCTTTTTTATAAGTAACCCCGATTTTTCACACTTAATGTATCAAATGATTTAATACACACCCCAAATACAAACAAAAGTAGTCTTTAGTATCTAGCTGATGTATCTAGCTTAAAAAAACGAAATACATAAAAATATTGTGTTTCAATTAAAAGTTTGTGTTAATTAGTTAACTAGTTCTAAAACAAAAATGTATACCTCATGTGTTGCAACCCATTTCTAGAAAGATGCAGCTCTTTAATTCACGATGAACACACATCACATTTTTGTGCCTTCTTACCCTTTGTAGCATAAAAATAAGGTTGCTCTTCTCCTTCAAGAAGTTCTCCTTTTCCCGCTGTGCCTGCTGGGTAATCTGGGTCGACTGCTTCTTCAGGGTGAGCAGCCTCTCCTGTTTTAGAGAAAGTGAATACTGTATATACAGAATGAATATTTGCATTTTATATCTGGATAAATTTCAACATAGTCCAGACCTTGCGAGTGACAAGGGACCGCTGATATTCTGCGATCTCTCGAAGGAGCTGCTGCACCTGTGTCTCTTTCTCTTCATCCTGACAGCTCTCTTTCTCCAGCTGCTGAAACTCCAGATCTTCAAAACGCTTCTTTTCAGCTTCCAAAGCTTCTGTGTCCTACCATCATAAAAAAAGTTGCTTTGCATAAGGGGAAAAATCTACTCTATGCATAACTCTAAACTAGTAAATAACAAACGGAAGGAACAAAAAGACATAAAACAAAAAATATTTAAACAAAAAGGAAGGTGCAACATAGGAACAAGACAAGAGGTTAAAACATTAAAGAAGGAGCAAAGAAAGACCTACCAATAAGAGCAGAAAGTCACTCCAGAGCTGTTGCAGAGAAGAAAACATAACAGGACAGATTTGTGAGAGACAGACAGACAGTCCAGCAAAAGCAAGTTAGGGATTTTTATAGCCATGGCTGACAGATTGAACTGGTTTAAGAAAGTCCTTCACAGCCTGTGAGCTGGTTTAAGATGGACATACTAGAAAAAGTGCAGCATTAAGAATGACAGAATAGGACATGAGTTGCTAGTCTTGACAGGTACTGATCTGGTTTAAGAGACTCTTTAAGCATGCATATGTTTGTTTTAGATAGTCTAAACAGATCATGAGTTGGTCTTAGAGAGTTTTTAACAGTCTTTAGCTCCTTAAAGTTCTCCATTTACCTGGTTTATGCTTAATCTGTGTCTCAACAGTTGGTCCAAGTTAATAATGAGACTTCACAGGCCATGTGCTTGTTTAATAGTGTTTTAAGCATGTCATGAACTGGCTTAAGATAGCATTAATGGACCATGACTGGTTGAAGTTGTGCTTTTACTATTTACTTGAAAATTAAAAAAAAGACCAATCTTTTTAACAGTCTCTGTCCGGTCGCTTAGTGTGCACTGAGGTTTGGGTGTTTTAATCAAACCAAACATGACACACATGAACACAACCTAAGGTAGAATTAAACCAAATAAAATTTGTTCTTTATTAAAAATGTGGTGTTTAAACTGGTTCTTTCGAATAATGGGGTGGTTTAAACTGGCCTCCTCCGGTATTGTTATAACATATTGCTTAACATATCACCAAACCATCACCCTCTAACGACCATCTTAAACTAGCTCAAATTACTAGCTCTAGAGGTGGCAGCAGGTACAATTAACTGACTAACCCTACAGAGCTGATTCTGGAGCTGCTCCTTCAGGGCTTCGGGACAGGAGTCCAGCTGGCTCTTCTGTTCTGAGATCAGTTCACCTAGCCTCTCTACTTTAACTCTCACAGCCTCCAGTAGAGCTTTGTCCTGCAGCACAGAGTTGAAGATGGATGATGGTGACGCATGGAGCACATTCAGTGGAAGTGAGAGAGACACAAATACGACAAACTAGGAAAGTGTATTAGAAAGATTCATTTGAGCAAGAGGCTAAGTGAAAATGGCAGGCAGATGTTAGGAAGTTCCTTTCTTTTCAACCTAAATAAACCAAAAAATATTTAAGAGGTCATCAACATCTTATCGTCGCAAATGATTGCCCTCATTGTAAATCTGACGTAAATTGGACTTTGCCTGAAGCAGACAAAGTATAGTAAAATAACCTATTGAACATTACAATTTCACTCATTTCTTTTTAAGAGCAAAGAAATAGAATCTGATGAAGAGAGTACGAGTACAAGTATTTTGCCCAAATCTTACTACTGTTTCTATGTTGTACATTTGTGTTTCGAGCAACCTGAGATGTCTTATTGAACATTTCAGTATGTCTCAGATTATAATTCCAAGTGTGTGTTATATAATACAGGTCATTGAGGATTTATAAAGGAGAAAAAATATTCAGTCTCAAGAACAGAATACATTTTACTTAATGAAAGTATTTTCTAATTTAATACATTTGCACTAGGGTTGCAACAACTAATCATTAAAATCGATAATAACCAATAATGAAATTCGTTGTCAATGAATGCCGTTATCGATTAGTTGGCCTGATCACGTGATGTCACGGAGGTGCGTGACACCAAGGCGCACAGATCAAACATAGATACACAGCCGCCAGCGCAATGGAGGATGGAAGCGTCGTCTTTAGAAAAAGAATGCGCCAAAAATCTGGTGTGGAAAAACAACGTGTGGAATCATTTCTCAGTAAATGACGTTAATCATCTGATAAACATAGGTTCGAGAGGAGTTTGGCTGATAATTCTCTAATATTATGGTCCACCTACCTATACTATCTCCAGTATATAAGACACGACCAAAGAGCTACATCATGCAAGCTATCTCCTGCAGCACAAACCAACAAATAAATATGCTTACCTCTTCAGCAAACATTGCTAACCATTAAAGAAGGACCATTGCTAACATAGCACCAACCCTTGCTAACTACCGCAAACAACTTCATCTCGTAGACCACAGATCAGTAGCTTAGCATCCAGCTAGCCAGAGCCCCTCGAAGTATATAACACCAAAACTTCAAGCTGCATGCGGAGATCCATACAGCAACACACCATCATGGCATAAACATTAGGTTTTATTATCATCACAATGGTTCCTAGAAGTTTCACATGCATCCATCTGCTACAGAAGCTCATAATGTTGACGTTTTTGAATGAAGGACAGGTAGTCGACTATGGCATCCTCCTTACTGCACCACTGAAGAATACAGCCTGTGAAATCCATGCTTAAGGAATGTTACTCTGCCGTTAATCCACGCCGCAAGCAAGCTTGATAGTGTGCGTCCAGGTGAACTCCCAGCTCTTCAGAGGTGGTTTGCATGATCAGATTAATTCTCCGCATATGGCGCGCTTCACATTGCTAAACTCAAGAGAAACTTTTCGAGCGCCATCCAGCGGCTCTTTCATGTCCCATCGTGCTTAATTTAAACAAGAGACTTTACAGGGCTTGCAGTCTAAATATTAAATCAGTTGGCACTTTTCCTTTCCTTGTGTAAGCGAAGCTTACATATGAAATCAGGACACATATATAGGTGCACGCCTCCTAGGATGTTACACCAGAAGGGGATTCAGACCCAGATTGTTACTACTGTGACTTGAAAGGCTTTATTAAAGCAATAATTCAACTACAGGCAGATGGTCCTCCGAAACTTCAAAAGCTACATTCTCACATGCCAAGCCCACATCAAAGTAGCTTATCTAGTCCCACTAGTCATAGTCCTAGTTACAAGACTAACCAGAACCTCGCCATTCCCAGCAGGGACACCAGCAACTAAGCAGCGCAAATTGCCAGATCCCTACCCATTAGCAACTCAGCAGCAATGAGTTCCCAGCCACCCATCCCCAATTACCAAACACCCACACACACACCTTCCTACACCAAACCACTGTCAACCTTTCTTCCTCGTTGAGTCATAAATCCTTCATTTCTACCTAGATTACACTAGCTAGTCAAATAGGGACATGCCAAGGTGGTTGTTTCACTAACTTTTCGGCCTATAAATGACCCGGCCATCTTATTACTAACCAGCTGTCTGAGCTTCCCCCTCTGGCATCAATTGAACCAACTCAGATGCCATGGCTTCAAATTGATATTTTACAAGCACTTCAAGTCAGGGGCCTAGAGGCAATTTTAATCAGTGCTAGTTGCCAGGCTAACCAAAATCACCTTTCTCTGTTAACCTGTAAGTGACACCACACAAGCACACCTGAGCCGCACTAGTTGCAGGGTCCTTCCACAAGTGTCAACCGACCCATGCTAGTCACTACAACCTATGGCTGTTTTAAGCAGTCCTAGTTGCCAAGTTAACCAATCACCTAGTTCCCCCACCCAGTGCATCCAGGCAACCAATTGACATGTTAACAGAACCCTCTCTCTCTATCTCACACCGCTGTAAGGGTTTTTATGGTTCTATTGCACTATCCAGCCACCGGGTTTTGGCATCGGAGCCAGCGCTTTGATAAGCGAACCCATTTTGGAGGACCCAGGGAGCCGCAAAGCAACTCTTTTCACTGGCACAACAACCATCAGGCTCTCCTCCTTATGTTGAACCACAACATACACAACTCCGAATAACCAAGCTCATCCTTCCCATTCGCCAGATCTCAAGCTTCACTTATCTGGCGACGGTCCTACATCATACTTTCAACCCCTTCCCCACTCACCATGCATGTTTCCCTTCTCACTTTGCGTAAGATGGTCTACTCCTCGTTTAAACTGCAGTAATAGTTGGAAATCTAAGGGGGGTATTCTCCGGGCCCAGGTTGTTCAACGGTCTTGAACTAACACTTGGAAAATTCGCCTAGTACACTTCTCCATTTCTCGCCAACCACTCTTATGATACTAGGCAATTATGACCAGAGCAAACTCGTGAAACGCTCTTTAAAAGACGGAGAGCTGCATGCTTTGCCGGCGAGCTTTCATGGCATGGAAGCACTACAGCGATGCACAAGAACCTTAAACGAAAACACGTTGGTATTTCGAATTCCGAATCATCAGTAAGGCAAGTAAAAACTATCGCTTCATTGTGTATTATTTGTATTGTTTAAGTGCAATATGTTTTACATATTTGTAAACGTTTAAACTGTTTGCTAACTTCGGGACAATCGCTCTAGATCTATTGGCTACTTGCACAACTCTTCAGAGTTTTTTTAAATCAGCTAAAATATATGCTGTTTTGGATTTTGTCATCTTTATTAAATTAAAACTAATGTTAATGTTTTTCTTACATTTTTGTCACTTGTTTAAATGTATGATGCACATTTGTTATGCTGTGTTGGACATTGGTTCAAGCATAAACACTGTATTATATCTGTAAAATCAACAGTTAGCATTGGGAACTACATTTTTGAGATTTTGCTGATAAAAAATGGTCAAATCTTGGAACACTATTTTTGCTGCTCCAAAACATATTCAGAGTTCAGGGGTGGTGAAATTAACAAATACCAGCAATCACTGAACTTTTATCACTACTTTTTAGGACTTTTAAATTCTCAATGTATTGTTCATGATGCAGAGTAAATATTGAGCAAATAACAAATAAAACCAAATAAAAACATAAATGTGTTGCATAGTAGCATCTACAAAAGAGGTAGAAAGGATGACAGGTTATGTTTATTTACTATATATATATAAAAAAGCTGCTCTTTCTCACAAGCTTGCTGAATAGCACAGATGTTTTGTGTTAAATAATTGTAACGGACAACACTTTTGGTAAGATCTAAGACTAAAAGTAGCATTGTGGACCAGGCTTAATTAACCAAACTAACTGAAATATAAATATGAAAAGCACTGTTAGAAAAGAAGACAAAGTTAATTGTGTATGTAAGGATATTTGAATGAAAGTAGATAAATTGTAGGAAACATAAATATACAAATTTCCATCTTGAAATTATCAAGAATTATCAAGTGCTTTATCTCCATTATTGCCATGTACATACCTGAGAAGGATTTTTTTCCATGGTGGACAGTTTTTCATTCAGCTGCTCCAGCATTTCTTTATCGCTCTGCAGCTGAGTGACTTCCGCCTCCTGCTCTCCATCCAAAAGGGCTCTTTCCACCTCCATCTAATGAAAGATCCAAACTTTGTCAATGACCACCTCTACAGAAAATTGTTATCTCGTTCAACAATAAAAATGCAACAACATGCAAATATATTTTTTATGAATTCTAAATTTAGTAAATATAAAACTTTCATGCTTACCATCTTTTTATTTGAAGCAAAAGAAAAAAAATTGTCTATTTCTTATTAAACTAATGTGATTTATGCATGTCTAGAAAAAAAATTGGCAAATGTTGTACATTTATCTCCAGAGACTAGATGCTGTAATCTATTTTGAACTTAGAGACAGTGGAAATGTGTAGATAATATTTGCAGATTGTGGAGATGTTATTGATTTTTTATTTATTTAAGATGTTAATGTGAGGCGTCACGGTGGCGCAGTGGGTAGCACGGTCGTCTCACAGCAAGAAGGTCGCTGGTTCTAGGCTCGGCTGGGGCAGGTGGCATTTCTGTGTGGAGTTTGCATGTTCTCCCCGTGATCGCGTGGGTTTTCCCCGGGTGCTCCGGTTTCCCCACAAGTCCAAAGACATGTGGAATAAGTGAATTGAATAAGAACAATTGCCCATAGTGTTAAAGTGTGAATGTTTCCCAGCGATGGGTTGTGGCAGGGAAGGGCATCCGCTGTGTAAAACAAATGCCAGAGAGTTGGCGGTTCATTCCGCTGTGGCGACCCCGAAAGGAAATAAAGCCGACATGAAGATGAATGAATGTTAATGTGATAGTTTTGTGCGTCTATTGTGTTTTCTTCCTCTCGTCACCTGTCTGTGATCACCCTCATTCGTTTCACGTGCGGCTGCTTGTGCTCTGATCAGCCCTTCTATTTAACCTGTGCTGTGTCATTGCCAGGTTGCGAATTATACTCTATCCAGTGGTTTTGCTAGTGGCTGTTCAGAGTTTAACCTACCCTGATACCTAATGTTTCTTGTGTCGTCCAGAAAGTACCCTTGTCTAGTCGCGCCGGTGAGGAGAGGGCTTACCAGTCGTGCTGAGTGCCCGAGAGCGGCAGTTGACAACCGGAGCTGCGTCTCCAGCTACAGCCTACACTCCTGTGTGATTTTGGGGTCTGAGCCTTCCCTACTCGGTTGAGTAGCAGATTTGGTTTTCCTTTTGAATAAAGACTCAACGATCACTACTCTGCGCTTGGGTCCTCCTTTCCGAAGCATAACAGTTAATTACATATGTATTTAATATGTAAACAAACAGCCTTTGGCAGACAAGGAACTTTTTTATAATCATTGGCAAATGTTCAAAATCACAGGTGAATCTGTTCTTGTGCATCTGGGTGACAAACATTGTTAAATATCAAAGACCTGTTATTTAATTGACTAGCTAAATATCTGAATTATTTCTACTGTAAATCAGGCAGTGTGAAAAACCCAGTCATAAATCTATAGTGCAGAACAATAGAGTAGTGACAGCATGCTACCCCAGACAGTGATGCAGTGTGACAAGATCTGTGACATACAGTCTGAACTTGGAATCTGAACAATCATACAGTCTGAAGTTGGAATCTGAACAATCATACAGTCTGAACTTGCAATCTGAACAATCCTACAGTCTGAACTTGGAGTCTGAACAATCCTACAGTCAGAACTTGGAGTCTGAACAATCATACAGTCTGAACTTGGAATCTGAACAATCATACAGTCTGAACTTGGAATCTGAACAATCATACAGTCTGAACTTGCAATCTGAACAATCATACAGTCTGAACTTGCAATCTGAACAATCATACAGTCTGAACTTGGAATCTGAACAATCATACAGTCTGAATTTGGAATCTGAACAATCATACAGTCTGAACTTGCAATCTGAACAATCCTAAAGTCAGAACTTGGAATCTGAACAATCATACAGTCTGAACTTGGAATCTACACAATCAAACAGTCTGAATTTGGAATCTGAACAATCATACAGTCTGAACTTGCAATCTGAACAATCATACAGTCTGAACTTGGAATCTGAACAATCATACAGTCTGAACTTGCAATCTGAACAATCATACAGTCTGAACTTGCAATCTGAACAATCATACAGTCTGAACTTGGAATCTGAACAATCATACAGTCTGAATTTGGAATCTGAACAATCATACAGTCTGAACTTGCAATCTGAACAATCCTACAGTCAGAACTTGGAGTCTGAACAATCATACAGTCTGAACTTGGAATCTACACAATCAAACAGTCTGAACTTGGAATCTGAACAATCATACAGTCTGAACTTGCAATCTGAACAATCATACAGTCTGAACTTGCAATCTGAACAATCATACAGTCTGAACTTGGAATCTGAACAATCATACAGTCTGAACTTGCAATCTGAACAATCATACAGTCTGAACTTGCAATCTGAACAATCATACAGTCTGAACTTGGAATCTGAACAATCCTACAGTCAGAACTTGGAGTCTGAACAATCATACAGTCTGAACTTGGAATCTACACAATCAAACAGTCTGAACTTGGAATCTACACAATCAAACAGTCTGAACTTGGAATCTGAACCATCATACAGTCTGAACTTGGAATCTACACAATCAAACAGTCTGAACTTGGAATCTGAACAATCATACAGTCTGAACTTGCAATCTGAACAATCATACAGTCTGAACTTGCAATCTGAACAATCATACAGTCTGAACTTGGAATCTGAACAATCATACAGTCTGAACTTGCAATCTGAACAATCATACAGTCTGAAGTTGGAATCTGAACAATCATACAGTCTGAACTTGCAATCTGAACAATCATACAGTCTGAATTGGAATCTGAACAATCATACAGTCTGAACTTGGAATCTGAACAATCATACAGTCTGAACTTGCAATCTGAACAATCATACAGTCTGAACTTGGAATCTGAACAATCATACAGTCTGAACTTGCAATCTGAACAATCATACAGTCTGAACTTGCAATCTGAACAATCATACAGTCTGAACTTGGAATCTGAACAATCATACGGTCTGAATTTGGAATCTGAACAATCCTACAGTCAGAACTTGGAGTCTGAACAATCATACAGTCTGAACTTGGAATCTACACAATCAAACAGTCTGAACTTGGAATCTGAACAATCATACAGTCTGAACTTGGAATCTGAACAATCATACAGTCTGAACTTGTAATCTGAACAATCATACAGTCTGAAGTTGGAATCTGAACAATCATACAGTCTGAACTTGCAATCTGAACAATCATACAGTCTGAACTTGGAGTCTGAACAATCCTACAGTCAGAACTTGGAGTCTGAACAATCATACAGTCTGAACTTGGAATCTACACAATCAAACAGTCTGAACTTGGAATCTACACAATCAAACAGTCTGAACTTGGAATCTGAACAATCATACAGTCTGAACTTGGAATCTACACAATCAAACAGTCTGAACTTGGAATCTGAACAATCATACAGTCAGAACTTGGAGTCTGAACAATCATACAGTCTGAACTTGGAATCTGAACAATCATACAGTCTGAACTTGGAATCTGAACAATCATACAGTCTGAACTTGCAATCTGAACAATCATACAGTCTGAACTTGCAATCTGAACAATCATACAGTCTGAACTTGGAATCTGAACAATCATACAGTCTGAATTTGGAATCTGAACAATCATACAGTCTGAACTTGCAATCTGAACAATCATACAGTCTGAACTTGCAATCTGAACAATCATACAGTCTGAACTTGCAATCTGAACAATCATACAGTCTGAATTTGGAATCTGAACAATCATACAGTCTGAACTTGCAATCTGAACAATCATACAGTCTGAACTTGCAATCTGAACAATCATACAGTCTGAACTTGCAATCTGAACAATCATACAGTCTGAACTTGCAATCTGAACAATCATACAGTCTGAATTTGGAATCTGAACAATCATACAGTCTGAACTTGCAATCTGAACAATCATACAGTCTGAACTTGCAATCTGAACAATCATACAGTCTGAACTTGGAATCTGAACAATCATACAGTCTGAACTTGCAATCTGAACAATCATACAGTCTGAATTTGGAATCTGAACAATCATACAGTCTGAACTTGCAATCTGAACAATCATACAGTCTGAACTTGGAATCTGAACAATCATACAGTCTGAATTTGGAATCTGAACAATCATACAGTCTGAACTTGGAATCTGAACAATCATACAGTCTGAACTTGCAATCTGAACAATCATACAGTCTGAACTTGCAATCTGAACAATCATACAGTCTGAACTTGGAATCTGAACAATCATACAGTCTGAACTTGGAATCTGAACAATCATACAGTCTGAACTTGGAATCTGAACAATCATACAGTCTGAACTTGCAATCTGAACAATCATACAGTCTGAACTTGCAATCTGAACAATCATACAGTCTGAACTTGGAATCTGAACAATCATACAGTCTGAACTTGCAATCTGAACAATCATACAGTCTGAACTTGCAATCTGAACAATCATACAGTCTGAACTTGGAATCTGAACAATCATACAGTCTGAACTTGGAATCTGAACAATCATACAGTCTGAACTTGGAATTAGCCTCTTAAAGTATTTCAGAGCCATTCACCACCATGTACCACAGAAAAAATCAAGTTCCCAGGGAAGAAAAACAGCTGTATAATAATGAGGGGTTTATAACCTATTTTTTTTCCAGTTAATTTCCTCAACTCATTTTCTTAATCTTTATTATTCAAGTGTTGTATACTGTACCCTAGTTTACAGGTTTAGGCTTCAGCTGTATAATATATGCCCTAAATGTTTAAAATACTAATAGTTGTGAATTAGTTTTAGAAATGGTTTTTAAAAAAGCCTCTTGAAATTCCTGTACAGTGGTATCTCGAGATACGAATGCTTCACATTACGGAAAATTCAAGGTACGAAAAGCTACCCGAAGAATATTGTGCTTTATGATACGAAATAAATGTCAAGATACAAAAAATGTGCAGGAGAAATACACATTTGACATTTAAAAGTTCAAGCCCTAATGCGTAGTATCCTACTTTCCTATTGGTCAGTTCCAGCCTCGATGCCGAGTGTTCGTGAATATTATCCTGACATCCTATGACGTCTTCCCGGAAGAGTTCCTTCATGCACACTTTTGGTTTTGTGTTGGTGTCCTAAATTTGTGAATATTTTCATGTTGCCTTTTTGGCAAAGCGTATTTTTATGGCCATGGCTCTCCTCCGCTACCATTCGTTCTCTGCTACCACCTCCTCCGACACTTCACCACATTGCCTCACTTGAAAGGTAAAGGTTATTATTTTAATTTATTTTATTCTGTTTCCATTGTTTTATTTTTATTTATTACATTTATAATGTATACTTATAAGGAGTTGAAGAATTGAAGAATCCTAGTTTATTCGCCTCTGGTATTCTATGTTATTTTACATTTTTAGTGTTGTTTGTGTGTGACTTGATTAGGCATTTTAAATGTAAAGGCGACATCCAAAAAAATTCAGCATAGGAAAGCCACCCGGAATGGATAAATTTCATATCCTAAGGTGTCACTATATTTATGTGTGATTAAATGTAACTAAGAACATGAAAACTTGGAATTAATTCTGACATTTTGTTAAATTTATACTAAAATATTTATCAAAATCTAATTCTCAAAGACAGGCCAAAATGAGAGTACTCGTAAAAGAATGTCACTAGTTATTAAATCTTTCCGAAATGGCTAGTGGTTTCTAGGAAGCGAACCCATGAGCTTGGAAATCTGACTGCCACGCTCTACTTTTCCATCGCTGCAAATGTTTTTCATTTTGCTACTGAAGAATAATACTGTTTACTGTTATAGATGCTGTAAACAGCACTCTTTGAACTATTTAAAGTTTCATTTCATTTCAAAACATGAAGATAAATGCACGCTCCCACCTCTCTGATAGACTCATCCATCTGCGTGTCCAGATCTCGGATCTTCTGTTCAAGTTCCTCAATGTTATTAAGCACCTGAATCCTTTCTTCCTCGATACGGGACACTTCCTGTCTCAGCTGCATGTCTTCTGACACCTGTGAGAAGACACATTTGAAGGATTTAAAAGATATTCACAGACAGCAGCATTTGTGTATGCATTCATTTGCATCAATTGCATTTGATTTAATAATTAACACAAAACGGCAAAATCATTAAGTACATTTTCCATAGGAAACAATGTAAACTCAGATCATTCAATGCCTAAATAGTTTTAACGCCATTATCTGTAAAGGTAGGTAGTAACTTGTTACATTTGCATTTAAATTGAGAAAAAAATTTATATAACAAGTAATTTTTGAGTTTTTTTATTTTGAGAGTTTTAAATTTTCAAATAATTTTTTGATAAAAATCTGCGTCTGCGTAACATTTTAGTTACAATTGAGCTGTCAACAGTGACAGAAGACCCATAGCCTTGAAATGCAAGGAAGGCAAGGAGAAGCAGCTTCGCAATGCAGTGCATTTGCCCACTAACTGACTAAGATCATTTTTTGCTTAAATATATTTTATAAAATCAGAACAAAGTTACATTTGTGGAGAGATAAAGAGTAGCTCTTCTAAAAGTTTTTACGATCAGTGTTATTGCTCTGTATCAGCTCGATCAGAAGTAACTAGTTACTAACTACTTAAGTAATTTTTACTCTTACTCAAGTTAAACAGTTACTTTTACTGTTAGTTGAGTAAATATTTTCACAAGTTTTAATATTCAAGGTCAATTGACACAATTTCTTTATCACCACAGAGAGCATTAATAGATCTGCTGTATCTACTACATTCGTGAATCAACATCTGATATACAGTGAGGCAAATAAGTATTTCAGCGCCCTGTGATTTTGCAAGTTCTCCCATTTTATGCAGCTAACAAATTCAAGCAGGCGCTTCTAATTTAGGATAATAGATGGAGTGGAGTTTGACTTTTGTGGGTCAGAATTCTAGCTGATAGAAAGGAGTTCAAATACAGCAGTGGCATACAAATACATGATTTAACCAATCATACAATGGGATTTCCAGATTATTTTTTAGATTATGTCTCTCACAGAGGACATGCACCTAAGATAAAAATGTCAGACCTCTCCATGATGTCTAAGTGGGAGAACATACAAAATCACTTATTTGACTCACTGTATATTCTCAGGAAGGCCAGACACATGATGGTGTTTGTGTGAGGCATATTGAACCATTTACTCTACTTAAGTGCTTTAGTTCCTGCCTAATGTTATAAATACAATGTTTTAACTGTGCAAGGAAATTTGTGTTTAAGTTTGAATAGTGTGGACAAAATATTTAAGAGTTCTAAGAAAATAGATTGAAACATCTCTACAGCAACTAAAACATACACTAACTAGCAAAAACAAATAATAAAATGAATGCATTTAGTCATGTGATTAACTGGGTTTTTTAACATGTCACTTTTTGTGCAACCATTGGTACAAAAATAAATAAAAGTGAATGAAATGCTCACAAAAAGCGTCATCAAGTGTTATATAACACTGGGCTTTGTATGTTGCGCAGCTGAGTCTAAAGGACTGGCTGGGACGTTTCCAGTGATGGTGCTGGAGAGTGTAACAGAGCAACAGATGCAGGGTCACAGAGCCCCTCTGTCCGATAACTGCCCAGGATCTCCATACATACTAAAAAGTATTCAGACATTTGTATTGCTGAAATAAAAAAATGGAATAATCACTAATTTACTGTAGAAAAGCATATTTAATATTAAAGTTGTAAGCAGCGATGGGAGGGCTATCGCACGTTCTGTCCGCTGGAGCAAAGGCACCACCTCCTGCTCTTTCAAGTGTTTTCACCTGTTGTCAAGAGCTCGAAACAAGGTGAAAAGGCACATTACAAAGTACTTAACAATACAAAGCTTTAAATGTAAAGATAATCGGCTCATCATTCCATAATTTTCTCATGCTTTTTGGATAAAGTTTATGAGTGCCACAGTAAGAAATCCATGTCGCCCTATACGTTTAAAAAACAGTCAACTTCGTTAAGATGCCACACCAAGACCATGTGATGAACTCTTAAGGCATTTGGGACCAAAAGTTATCAAAAACTTAGGAGTCACCAGACAAAATTTCAACTCGATCTGGAAATTATCCTGGGAGGAGTTCGTTAAATTGCGAGTTAAGCTTTTTCGCATTTAAGTCCAAGATACGATTTCTGTGACAGTGAATGTGATATGATAGCCAAAAAAGCATGCTCAATTTAACATGCTGTAAGCCTGATGATGATATTGAAGAAGTTTGGATAAAATCTGAGGGAGGAGTTTGTCAAAGTGTAGAATGAGTAAAAACATTCATTTTTAGAGGTTTTTGCAAAAAAAAACATAACTTCCCGTCGATTTTGGAAACAGGGTTTATATTAGTAAAACTTGCAGCTTTCATTTCATTTGCCTATGACAAATTGGTTGCACAAAAGCTACAAAAACGTGTTAGGTGGCGCTATAGAGCCATTTTTTAAAAATCAGTTTTCAGACAGAAATTTTACGAAACGTGCAGACATCTGGGACTTTTTGTTAATGTTCAGGCCCTCATAAACAATGTAAAAAATTACAAATTACAATAGGGTTCTCGCATCGCTGGTGCTTGAGCCCTAAACATGCATTTCAGTTACATTATTTGCTAATTAAGGCATGTATTTTTCCCTTCTCCAACTTAAAATATACCTCAACACACAGAGATTAAATTTACATCAATGGTCTCTTTTTAAAGTCTTTTTGCTCTCTCTGATGTTTTGTAAAAGTTTTCCATTTTATTGTAAGTATTTTATAGCCTGAAAATAAATTAGTTTTCTGTTTAAAAATAGAAAGAGTCGCTTTTTTGTAAAGATAATTGTTTCTTGCTTTTTAATGCCTTGGTTAGAGATGATAGTTCAGAGATGAGACAGAACAAATATTTAGGAGAGAGATCTGTGGATAAAGAACAGCAAAGGACTGGGGGCAGATTCGAACCTCTGTCGCTGGATGTAAATTGTGCACCACAATGCTATCAGTGCTGACAAAAGAGTCATTTTTTAATTACAGTAGGTTTTTCCCCTCTCTATCAATCTTTAATTTTAAGTGTTTTTCCCTAACAGTCTTCCTCCACTGACACGATTAATATATTTTCTGGGACTGAAAACCACAAACCCTACAAGTTCCAGACCCTATCCGATATATTCAACCTCTCTTTTTTTAACATTTATAAATTATTTCAATTAAGTATTTTAAAGGATTATTAATTCTGATTAGCAAATAGAACTTTAGAAAATCCTACAAACTGGTTGAGGCAGGTCTTTCAGAATAATTAAAACTTTCACAATTTTAAAACTGTAGCTCTATACTCTACCAAATTAAAAACATAGTGTGAAAATTACCTATTGCAAAATTGTATAGTGGGGCGTCACGGTGGCGCAGTGGGTAGCACGGTCGTCTCACAGCAAGAAGGTCGCTGGTTCTAGGCTCGGCTGGGGCAGGTGGCATTTCTGTGTGGAGTTTGCATGTTCTCCCCGTGAACGCGTGGGTTTTCTCCGGGTGCTCCGGTTTCCCCACAAGTCCAAAGACATGCGGAATAAGTGAATTGAATAAGAACGATTGCCCATAGTGTGAATGTGTGTGTGAATGTTTCCCAGCAATGGGTTGCGGCAGGGAAGGGCATCCGCTGCGTAAAACATATGCCAGTGAGTTGGCGGTTCATTCTGCTGTGGCGACCCCGAAAGGGAATAAAGCTTTTTATTTTATTGTATAGTTTGGGATTTTTTACAATATTTAAGATTTATATAAATGCACTACATGAAAGCTGCGATCTGAACATTTTGAAGCTCATCATTTTGCATTAGCAAAATAAAGTCACATTTAAACTTTTGTTGATAACACCTGCGTCATATGACACGTCACATGGAATGATTGCTCAAAAGGAAAGAGATTATGTGGGAGAAAATAACTGAAACTTTTTCCTTGAGTCACAGTGTTTCTTTCCAACAATTATCATCACATCTGTCTCGAGCACATCAGCAGACACACTCACACATGCACACGCATGCACGCACGCACACACACGCACACACACACACGTGCAGAGCAAATCTACAGGGAACAGAGTCATTTCCTGTTTCTCCTCCAGGAGAGGCAATAACTGCCGACTCCAGAGAAAGTCGATTCAACTCAAACATACTCTCTTATGTCATTATAGGTGTCCTATGGAAAACCACTGACCCCCTCATGCTTTTCATCATAGAGTCTGCACATAAAAAGTGAGACCAGCATTTAAAAAGGGTCAAAGTACACCACTTCATGCTGATATACACAACAAATCAATAGCGAGTGTGTAATCTATAAAGAGTGTGAATTCTCAGAGCGCTTCACATTCTTCTGATCCGTGACGCAAGAATACTTTCCAAAGCATTCCTTATTCAATTCTGGGATCCTGAGCAGATCCTGGTGGATTTCAGTTCAGTAAAGGTGATCGAAAATATTACGATTATTAATACAGTTTTAAGGTGCAGTATGTAAGAATTTCTTTATTTGAAATCTTTAGTCTTAGCTACGGTGTTCGAGAGAAGCAATTCACATTTACATAACGTGAAACACTTTTATAAGTTACAAAACTAATATAGAAAACACATTTACATGTGATAAAGCAAATTTACATTTTATATTTAAGAAAATTTCCCAGCGATGGGTTGCGGCTGGAAGGGCATCCGCCGTGTAAAACATATGCCAAAGAGTTGGCGGTATATTCCGCTGTGGCGACCCCGAAAGGGAAGAAAGCCGACATGAAGATGAATGAATGAATTTTAGAAAATACATTTACATATATGTATTTATACATTAAACTATTTCTGTAGTTATAATGACTTTAATGGGATTACATAAATACTATTATGAGGAAAGACATGATTTTTTGGTGATTGTGAACATTTCAGCAGTCTATGGAGTAATTGTCAAGTCTTTGTTAGAAACACGCTTGAAGGAAGCTGTGTCTTTGCAGAACAGTTGTTTGGCTAGAGGGCAATGAAGCTAGCGCTTTTACATAAATACAAGTTATACATTTGCACGATAATTGCACGATTATGTTGGCAACAGAATACAGCACTGGTAGTTTCAATTTTGAGAATCGTCAGATAATGGTGATAATTTCTTGTATGAACTGCAGACCTCTGAGGTAGTGTCGTATTGTAATCCACAAAAGACACCATACACAGCCAAAAACAACCAACAATTTATTGAAATCTGACAGTAGTTCGCGATCTCCAGCTCCAAGTTTTCCCCCTGACAGACTGTGATGTCACTTCCTCAGTACTTCGATTTACAGAAGTCTCATCCAAACAGTGCCAAGTTACTGGCACAAGTGCAAAAGTTACTTTTTGGGTTTCTGAAAAGTATCTGAGTTTTGGAATTTGTATAAGTGTTTCGGAACATGTAAACGTGTTTTCTAAAATGTGAAAGTGTTTCGGAATTTGTACATTTTGTTTTATCAGATGGAAATGTGTTTTCTGAACTGTAAAAGTGTGTTGTAACTTGTAAATGTTTCTAAAATGTTAAATTGTTTTGTAACTTGTAAAAGTGTTTCACATTATCGAAATGTGTATTGCACTTCTCGGCCACCGAAATTTGCAAGTCAATCAATCAAAATGTTTTTATACAGCACTTTTTTGCAGTTGCCTCAAAGCAGCTTTACAAATGCCTATAGTGGATTAAAAGTTAAATAAGAATTCCTATTAGACAATCTTATTTAGAAATTAAAAATAGAAATACCATATACTGCTACCTTGGGGATTGTAAAGTTCCTTCTGAAATCAGGAAGTATAATTATTCCAGTTCAGTAATTAAGGGAAAGTTTAATAGAATGAAGTGAACCCAATTTTGTGGTGAAATAAAGCATCCAATTATCATATTGTTATGATATGGTAAACAAAGTGTGTGATAAACAAAAACCACACTCACTCACGCACATGCAAGAAAAGATCTCCGCAGGGAAGCACTCTTCTGTGAGATCACTGGGAGCCTCTGGTGATCTGGTGCTAATCACCTTGCCAGCATACAGGTACATGGTTTAGAGAGCCTATAGCTGGAAAGCTTTAGTCCGTAAGGGTGGGGGAATGAACCCTCGCAAATATTTTTGTATTAGTACAGTGCCAGTTTCAGACCCTAACTTACATAATGTTCCTTTAAAAAGTGTTCAAACTAATATATAATAGACTTATGTATGATGGTCCAGCAGTGCACAAAACTTCCATGGCAAAGACAACAAAATACAAACTACAAATACAAGTCAGCATTAATTGAATTAACTGAAATGTATGACCAAAACATTATATTGTATATATTTAAAATATATAAACAAAAAATCCCACAATACTTTTATGGTATAATCAACAGGTGAACAGTGAGAAAAACATTTCTGACCCACATTTGGTGTTTTAGTGTGTTCCTGACAGAAGCAATTGACCATTCATTCATTCATCTTCATGTCGGCTTTCTTCCCTTTCGGGGTCGCCACAGCGGAATGTACCGCCAACTCTCTGGCATATGTTTTACGCAGCGGATGCCCTTCCCTGCCGCAACCCATCGCTGGGAAACATTCACACACACATTCACACTTTAACACTACGGGCAATCGTTCTTGCTCAATTAACTTATTCTGCATGTCTTTGGACTTGTGGGGAAACCGGAGCACCCGGAGAAAACCCACGCGATCACGGGGAGAACATGCAAACTCCACACAGAAATGCCACCTGCCCCAGCCGAGCCTAGAACCAGCGACCTTTTTGCTGTGAGACGACCGTGCTACCCACTGCGCCACCGTGACGCCTTAGCAATTGACCATTTTATCAAAAATAATAGCAATTAAACACTATTTTTTCAATGTAACTATTTTAAAGAACATGGGGAGAATGAGTTGTTCTTTCATTATTATTTTTATTCAGTATTATTTTGTTATTTAGCCGCTCACTTGGCGATCTCATTGAAGTCCCATGTACATTGAGAACAATTTTTTTTGACAAATGAGGAGAAAAACAGTAGTTTTCTCTAACAATCTCACCTTGCTGCCATTGCAGCGATGAGGAGAGGGGGATGCAGCTGAGCTCCGAAGGCTATTGCTGGGAGACTGAGGCCTGGTCTCCCTGTGCCCGCTGAGCCTCCGTTGAGCCCGGGTCTTGCTTACAAACCCACTGTCCATAGAAGAGACAGCAGGCGAGTCTGAAAACACAGACTCATCATCTGAAAGCTGCAGCTTCTCCAGCTCGCGGTTGATCTTCTGCAGGTCTGAGACGGCACACACCCCCGGGTCTCCCTGCACACGCCCCAGCTCGGAACACAAGCACAGGATGGTCTCCAGACGCTGACGCTCCTGGAAGATAACAAACAAATGTTTAGGCATTGTTCATTTTTGCATTGCAAACTGGAAACTTTGGCAAAGACAATGTTTAAAGTGAAAGTGAATTTTAGATAATAACTTCTAGTACCTCGTTGCCATGACTAGACAGAATCATGAGTGGAGAAAGGATAGATGGAATTATGCTACATTCTAAATTTTTAACATCCTCTATTAGACTAATGATATAATGCACTGTTATCCAATAAACATACAAGCTCTAAACTGAATAAAATGAAGCATTTATTGTACATATGTTTTGTTTATATGTAATGTAATAAAATATGGAGAGTTTCAAGAATATAATTTAATTTAAAAAGAAAATTACTTTTATTTTATAAAAGTAAAAATATTAACATTATTTTCATTTGAGCAAACTGTATTGTAAGTAAACCAGCAATTTTCAATATTTGCTCAAGTTAGGAAAAAATAAGTTTTAAATTTTATAACAGCATGTTTTATGTTGATAATCAATTAAAGTTTCTTTAAAGAAATGAATTGTAAAGTTAAAAAAAAATTCTTCACATGTTAGTAGAGGTAGATTATGCAGCTATGCAGTATAGGTCATTGCATTTGCATTGAAGGTACACTTTGGTATTGAAGAAATAAATAAATAAAAACAAATAAATATTTTCATTATTGGTATTTTTGCCATCATAGTTTTCTTTATTGATTACATCATAACAAACACATTTTCAATAGCCATTGTTTGGCCTTTTGTTAATAAAACCCAGATGATGATGATACTTTTGAAAAAAAATTAAACAAATGTTTAACCAAAAAACTTTTTTGATAATATTTTTAAAACGGTTCCAAAAATATTTTTGCCCTGATTTGTCTGGTCCACATTGTCTAAGTTGTATGTGGCTAAGTAAAATGAGGTGAGACTGTCTTATCAATGATGTATAAGTCCTTGCAGATATTTGCAAACTTTTCATTTAACAATGTAGTTTACTGTTAAAATGGATTGTACATCATTTAAGTTATCTCTTCAAACCCTTTTGTGATTTTGGCTTGCAGTGCATATCCTCACAAACACATCCACATTCTCACAGGCCTGAAGTCACATCAGATGCCTGATGCCTCTCGGGAATCAAGTGACTTGCCACAGGAAGCATTCAGAGCTCTTATAAAGACCTGAGGATCTAAAGCCTCTGTTTACTAGCTGCCGTACAGATACAGCTTTGGTTTTTCTGTGAATGTAACTTCATTAAGCCTGGATCATATAAAAGAGTGTGAATAATCCATGCAACCGCACTCAGTGGCAAGAGCATGGTACAGATCAAAGTTCTTCCAACTCTTTTAATTCCAACCTTTGACTCAAAGAACATACAACTCAAACCAGCAAAAGCAGAAGAAATTAAGGGAATTTAATCTTATTTATTATCAAAAGATTTTATATATGCTCATGTAGGCTACTCCTGGTAATTATGAATGCTAATGTATAAATATAACAAAAAAGTACAATATAATCAAATACTTACTTAAATAGAATAACATTTTAAATTATAACATACAGACAAACATAAAACCCATGGAAATTCAATTATTAAAAGTTAAAGTAAATATAAAAAAAACATGATCTAGCATTATAGGGTTAAAGATAATACACTTTAAAGATAGTATTTTATCAATTTAAGTTACAATGATGTTTTTAACATATACATGAACAACAAGCTAAATTGATATATATTAACTATATCATTATAAAAAATGAGGGTTGCAAGGGTACCATTTTTCAAAGACCAAGTATAAGTTACAATCATTTTTGTCCAGGTACTCACAGACCTCTACAGTCGCGGCAATAAACTTTTTATAAGGTATCGTTATCAGTCATAGTGTATTACTGTATCAGTGTATTTCTGAGAACAAGTACGAGTACATGAGCTTGGTATCTGGCCCAATACTGAAACCTGTATCGCTATCCGTTCATCCATATTAAAAATACTAACTGATCATGTGAATTTGAAAGTGAAGTAAAAGTGAGCAGTAGGCCAGATATGGATTGAACCATAGCCGGAATTCGTGGTCGGCATGTAACCCATCCCAGTGTACACACACAGCAGTGAACAAACACACCGTGAACACACACCCGGAGCAGTGGGCAGCCATGGCTGCGGCGCCTGGGGAGCAGTCAGGGAACTGGTGCCTTGCTCAAGTGTTTCATCACTCACCCCACCTCCAGGTGATCTGGGGATTGAACCAGCGACCTTCTGATCACAAGTCGACAATTAAGTGATCATATTGTTTGATTAAATTCTCTCCGTTCATTGTGTCATTTTGAAATTTGTAATTAACATTCTTGCAAAAAATGCTACAAAAATTTGCCTTCATTAATTTGTCATTGATAACTTTTTTATTGTTCAAAATTCACTGGGTGCCTTTAAAATAAAGTAGCAAGCTGTTCTTAAATCTTAAATCAATTACATTGTATATCCATATGATTCTTTTAAAGCCTAAAAGCACGGAACGCATTCCTCTAGTTTAAAGTAAAGCGTGTAAGTGCTTTCTGAATGAATGCTGCTGCTCTCACCAGTCTCTCCACTTCCTGTTCTCGTAGCCGCTCATCTCTTTGTCTTTGATGATAATCCCGAAGCTCTTCTTTTCCACTCAGAGAGCTGATGCTACCCCTCCTCTGCCCCATGCCGGGCCCCAAGCCTCCTTTCCCAAATGACATACGGCGTTCTCCTACGCCCAGATCCAAACAAGGGGCAGAACCCACTGAGCAGAGGCTGGCCCTGCGAGAGCTACTATTCACACTAGCATTCACGGTCACATCTGGAGGTTTCTCCATGGACGGAAGGCTGCGGCGAGGTTTGGGGGTGCGCCGGGGAGGCAGGGAAAGCATCGGGGCATCTCCTCGATACAATCGGGGCAAGGAGCGACTGTGTCCTCCAAGGCCGTTCAGAGAACCGGTGGAGTATTTTCTCTGGCGGAGAGATGGTTCATTAGTGGATTCACCATCCCGTGCAAGCAGTCTGCGCCCCAAACGAGGGCTGGAGGGCATGCTGGCTGCTCCACTTGGATTTCTGCGAGGCAACTGGAGAGCATCGGTTGCGTAAGATGAAGAAGAGCCGTTCCACATGGTAAGGAGGGAGCTGGAAGTGTTAGGGTGTCGTCCATCAGAAGACTGACACTGCAACAGGCTGTCCTGGGACTGATGTCTGGGACGGGTTTGGTTTGGGTTTGGACTAGTTGGACGCTCTGATTGGTGAGGAGATGGTGGCATGCTCAAACTGCAGGAGGGGGTGTAAGGCACTCGTATCGAAAGTGGAGGTCGATCCTGTAGATAAGAAGATGCTGATTGAGGACTGGGAGGTGGAGACAAGGTGATATAAGCACGATCAGCGGTCGCCTTCAGACTGGCCTCCAGAGCGGATTTTCGCCTCTGTAAGCTCTCCATCAACTCCTGGAGCTCTGCCTTGGAGCGAGGGCCACGAAGGCTTGATCCAACCAAAGAGCCGCCATTGGAATGGAACTTGGCTGTGTCTGTGGAAAAAAACTATTATTACTAGGGTTGTCCAAATCAGGCTGTTAATATGAAACATTTTCATTTTTATTGCATTTTGTGAGTAGAGAATAATCTATTCTTTATATACTTATAAAAGTCTCTACTGGTTAAAAAATGGTTTTTGTCATATATGATGTTTGGGTACTACTGCATACAAATTGTGGTTTAATGTACTTATTTAACCTAATCCTAACATTCAATCATCTTCATGTCGGCTTTATTCCCTTTCGGGGTCGCCACAGCGGAATGAACCGCCAACTCTCTGGCATATGTTTTATGCAGCGGATGCCCTTCCAGCCGCAACCCATCACTGGGAAACATTCACACACACTCATTCACACTTTAACACTATGGGCAATTGTTCTTACTCAATTCACAATTCACAAAGCACCCAGAGAAAACCCACGCGATCACGGGGAGAACATGCAAACTCCACACAGAAATGCCACCTGCCCCAGCCGAGTCTAGAACCAGCGACCTTCTTGCTGTGAGACGACCGTGCTACCCACTGCGCCACCATGACGCCCTAACCCCAACATTTATCACACATAATGCAGCTGATAATAATGACCTGCTTGTTGTTTGTGTTCCACTGTTCTGAAGACTGTTTGTTTGTTTGCTTGTTTTCTCAGGTGCTGTGTAGAAACCACCATGTCAAATACGTCTTTATGCTGGGGAGGTGATTAGCACCAACTCCAGTCAGAGAGGGTCCTTGTGACCTCACAGAGGGGTGTTTCACTGGGGGGGATCTTTTCTGCATGTGTATGAGGGTGTTTTGCTCAGAGTTCTCCGGTTTTTCCCACATAAATAAAAAATGTGTTTTGGTTGCTTTATTTCATAACTATTTAAGAAGTTTTTTTCTTCCTTTTTTCTTTACTATCTCTACCAATCTTAACATGTTCTGTTCTGTCATAATTACAATCATTTATTTGATGCCAAATCTTCAAGTGGTCTTTTCGGTTAAATGGATTTGAGTCAGATAAGATGAAGGAACTTCTGATATAATAATTTCAACCACAAATGTTGAATAAAGAACACATAGAAACATATTTATAGTCCAATGATGCATCTGAAAGCATGTAATTTTTTTTTACAAAAAAGTATCAAAGTGTTTTAACAAGTTGCCATAGTCACGTCTCACAAAACCTGTCTACGAAAGTGTACATTAGATCAAATTAGATCAGTTATTTGTTAAGATAATTCAAAATATCTCTGGAAAGTACATCTAAATGGATGGAAATGTATTTACAAAGACAAAAGATAATTGTTTAAACTAATCATGATTTCATTTATTACCTAAATAATTCCTATTATTGTTTATTAAAAAGCACGACATAACCTAAAGTACATGACAAACCTTATTGCAATGTTTAAAAGACACTTGAAAATCAAAGTGTTAAAACAAGGTGCCATGGACACATCTTACAAAACCTTACTAAGATAATGAAACAAATCGCAAGAGTGCATGCCATGAGTTTGAGGGGGAAAGACCCTAAAGACTTAAAAATGGAAGAACCGAAGCTTAAAAGGGTTTGTACTTTCTGGCATTGGTGCAGAGAAAAGAAACCAGGTCAGAACAGTGATTTGTGGGAGGAATGGTGGTCTCCATAAGGGAACAAGTATACTCGGCCTTATACATGAGGACCACCTGCACTCTAGAATGTTTATCTATGTTTTGCGTTGTAAATCATTTCAGCTAAGTGGTTGACCCTGAGCCATATGGATGAGGTTTGACGCTCACATTTATTTAGACGGTAACCTGGTCATTTGTACAGCTGTGGCTACATAGTGGTAAGATGAATGTTGGAATGGACTCAAGGTCTTTTATCCAATGCAGAAAGAGAAAAGAAAAGCAAAGGTGGCACTTTAATCAAAACATTTCAATTTGAGGCGTATTATTTTGTTAAACCATTGTAGGCACAAATGTGAGCCCCTTGCATGATATGCAGCTTATTATTAGGTAACAATAGAATAACCCAACATAAAGATCTTTCTGAAAATAATAAACATCTGGTGATGTTGAACTGTCTAGACAATAGGGTTTCTACATGATAAATATATCACAGAATATGTTAGTATCTTTAGACAGTTACAACTGTCAATCAACATTTACGGCAAGACAATTCCTTTTAACCCTTTTTACAAGTCTGCAAGATCTACGCGCCTGGGTAAATGGTGAGGGTGGTTTCATTTTCAGCTGTCAAAGAGCAGATAAGTTGTTATGGGCTGTTATTTAAAACCAGAGAACCCTGGAGAGGAAACACTTAGATAGGATGGGCCTCAAAGAGAAAGCTGGCAGTCAAGTCACTGGACATGTCCATTTACTATTTGGGGAATGTGGATTATGAGAGCAGCCAAGCCTTCTGAAGATGGAAACTTCAACTCTTCATACAAATGTATTCATTTAATAATAGTATGAACTTTTAATCCTAGTTAATCATCAATTAAGGTATTATTACAAGGTTTCTGCAGGTTACATAAGGTCAAATTGAAGACTTTTTAAGACTGTTAAGAATTAAAATTTAAGATCTATTGCAACATCAAAAACTTTTAATGACATGCAAATCACTCCCAAACACCCAACTACCAGTCTTGGTGTAACGCAGAGGGGACAATTTAAAGTCTTCAATACAAGCAAAGAGCGTCACGGTGGCGCAGTGGGTACCAGCAAGAAGGTCGCTGGTTCTAGGCTCGGCTGGGTTGGTTGGCATTTCTGTGTGGAGTTCTCATGTTCTCCCCGTGATCGCGTGGGTTTTCTCCGGGTGCTCCGGTTTCCCCACAAGTCCAAAGACATGTGGTATAAGTGAATTGAGTAAGAACGATTGCCCATAGTGTTAAAGAGTGAATGTGAGTATGAATGTTTCCCAGCGATGGGTTGCGGCTGGAAGGGCATCCACTACGTAAAACATATGTCAGAGAGTTGGCGGTTCATTCTGCTGTGGCGACCCCGGAAGGGAAGAAAGCCGACATGAAGATGAATGAATGAATACAAGCAAAACATGTTTTTGACAGAGGAAACTGAAGTGACAGGAGATAAAACAGTAAAACCTAAACTCAAACCTTTTAAACACCAGCAGGCAGAACTAACTAATTAACTAACCACTGCACCACCATGCTGCCCTTTCATATATACCTCGTATATATTCAAAAAGTCAACCTATTCTTTAAACTTGGAATCCTGTAAATTAAAGACAAATTTTAAAGTTTAATATTATTTAGTTTGACCTTTGAAGATCAGTTTTTCCCAACCGTCTAGAAATAACTAACCTTTAAGAGCTTTTGGTACCAATTCGTAGCATACTTAAGATAATTACAGTACATGCAGTGTTTAAGAGAGACTGATGAAGATTGATCCGTATATTTACATTTTAACAAGCAAGTACACAAACACTAAACAGCGCAGATGAGCCGAACAGATGGCAACGAACTGCTTTCTTCCTGTGTATAAAACAGTTTGTGGCATCATAGCTGAGTTCAATTAGTCTGCAAGCAAAATGACTGTTTATGATAAAAACGACAGAACGGTTCAGAGGGAAAAAACTATTCTACTCACCCGTATTGAGAGAAAGTGCTGGTCCTGCAGCCTTTTCTGGCAGCATGGTCTTCAGCCGAGTTGCCTCTTCTGGGTGGTTAAAATAGAAAACAGCTTTCCCAGACAAAGAGTGACCCCTGAGGAGAACCACATTGCACACAGTCATTTTGACATAGAAACAGAGCGCTCAAATGGGTTCAAGGATCCGGTAAGGAAATTAAGAGGTAATAAATCATAACCTTAGACATACAAACCTACAAGTATGGCACAAATTCACCAGTCTTATTAAACTTGTGACCAAGTGAAGTTACATAAATTGACAAAGAGCTCTGGTATTTTCTGTGCCTTCAACTCAATGAAATCAGCCTCTTTAAAAAACAGACTACACAGGGCTCGGATTTAAAGTCTCTGAACTAAAGGTGTTCTGAACTAAAGGTGCATCACATCCTCTTCTTAAATTGAACTACAGATTTAATCTCCAGAAGTGAGTTTGATCTGATTAAAAAAAAAACTCCTTCTGGGAATGTCCTCAATTTTACCCAGCATTTCAAAACAGCTGAACTCTCATCTCTAAATGCTATTTTGAACTTGGTCATGTAGGACTTGTTTTAGAAACAGACACTGATTTTCTAACAGTATGGATTATTTAGGCAGAAGAATGAACTCCTGCTAACAACCGTATTTGAATCTGGAAGAGGCACACATGAAGGAGATTCAGTCCACGTTACAAATGAACACTAGAATTATTCAACCGGTGTAAAAACGCAATGCTTCAAATAACTCTTAACATCATAATTCATAAATTCAGGAAAATGTGATTTCACAAGGTAAACAGTCACGTGTAATTTAGTTTTCTAAATGGGGCAGGTTGAAATGCTGATGTATAATATTTAGCTGTGGGTCTGCCACAGAATATTTTAATTGCTACAAAGACCCACCAAAGGATTCGTGTAGAAAAGAAAGTTAATGAAAACAAGTCTAGTGTTTAATCTTCATTTTTTTAATACTTCGAGTAAGCAACCAACTTAAATAACTGGAGTACCAAGCAAAGAGAATACTCAATAACAAAGTATTATCAGAGTTAACATTACAATTTACCCGAAGACATAGAGTAGAGGAAGGGTTTAATCAAGATCTAAAATGGTCTGCATGACAATTAGGAGATGTCTAATGCAGGAGACTGTGGACAAATTCAATCACTGGACTCACTGAGCCATCAGACATCTTCAAAAATGTGCCAGAATTCAATGTAATGGAACATCATTCTCTGTCAGCCTGCTTGAAACGATCTAAAGGAAAGCATTTCTCTTCAATTTCTGTCTCTGTAAAGATATTCTATCACACTCTGCACTCCTTTTGCAGCGTCCAGTCGGCTATGTATATTGGCAAAATTTGCATTTGGAGCATGTCCTTTAGATGGAATTTTGGAAACATACACCAGAGAAGTTTACACCTCTTGAAAAGCTCACAAGATCAGTTGAGACCTACATCAATGTGTGGACTTGCTTTTATCTTCAACTTCTCCCCAGGACCAGAACTTTTTGTTCAGTTAAATTGTTTTTGCCTTTTTTCTGCTAGCTTCTGTTTGTATAAATTCTCTGATGCGCTCATTAACATATTTACATGCATATAAATGAGGTTGGAGACAGAGAGGAGATTTATCTGTGCTCAGTTTTAAATAAATTTCAATGTACAAAGCAAACATATGGGGTACCGGCATTTTCAGAGATTAGTTAATCTGAGCTTCTTCTTTAAGAAGTCCATGCAAATGTTAATACAACAGGGCTCAGGAGGAAGGCTAAATGGAATCCAAAACTCTCTACTGACTACAGAAAAGTAGAGTGTAACTTAAATGCTGGAGTATAAAAAGTAAGTTGGAGAAGATAACATCAGCAGATTATTGGGGGAGAGTTTCGGGTTTTTTTTAAAGTGCTGCAAAACAAAAGTCTCCTCAAGACACCACATGTTTAATAACCCCCTTACTGAAGACATGCTGTAAGCAGCCAGGCCTTTCCTGAAACACACTCAGACTCCATCAAGCTCAGCAGTCTGTGGCAGCTCATGAGGAGTCTGTGCAGGAAGTGCCAGATCATTTTACGCTGTCAGCGCCACAATCCTTCACCGTGTGCTCACCATCACCAGCCACCTGAAAAAACTTTGCCATTTCTTCTAAACAAGCAAACGGAGACTGAACCACTGGATTTGTGCTTGTTATGGCTGTTACTTACTGCAATTTATGTTCTTCTGACGTCATTTAATAATTGAGAATGTTTTTCTACAGAAATGTAGGATTGTCCTCTTTAAAAATAGGCCTTTTTCACATTAACTGACTGCAAAATGACCATTGATCAATGATATTACTTATACATTCATACATACTTTAAACTTTTAATACAATATTACATTTTAAGCATTCAAATTTTTGTTAAATAAAAATTTATTCTTGAGTCATGCACAAAAATTTTGCAGCTTTTGTAAAGTATGGGTTCAGGCACCGTTTTGCCACCTCCAAACGATACCTAACCCTACTGGACATATTGTAGAAGTTTAGAAGTTCACACCAAAAATGGAAGTTCAATGATTTGTAAAGTTAAGACAATGAGAAGATGCAATCTAGAATCTATGTAGAGAAAGTAGAGCACCCATTGGTGACTCTGTTAAG
The DNA here is from genome assembly GCA_900490495.1 of Danionella dracula. Lineage (NCBI taxonomy): Eukaryota > Metazoa > Chordata > Actinopteri > Cypriniformes > Danionidae > Danionella > Danionella dracula. The sequence goes on along the minus strand of UELW01000010.1, from coordinate 1,006,773 downwards.
TGTAAAATGCAATGTAGATGTGGATAGTTTTTTTCTTTGGCACCCATGGCAGCTCAAATATTTTAACTTTGGTAGATGTTTGTGGCAGATATTCATAAGAAAAAAGTGAGTTAATTGAGATTAGGACTGTGGTAATGCTGTCTAGTTAAGGTTTTGTACATGTTTGTTTGTACTTAGAGATTTCACTAGGCGCAGGGATCCCCCTTTAAATTCATGCACAGTGTTTTTGTGATTTACTTATACTTTAATCACACATAATGTTTACAATTTTAAGGGATTTCATTTTCAGAGAATTTATTTATTTTTTATTTATTTATATAAAATTGTCATCGTCTTCATGCTTTTACATATGTAAGTACATGTTCTTACTCCATTGCACATTAGGAATGTTTTTGTTATTGGATTTTTTTAGATAAATAAGGTAGATAAATTCCATTGTGTTTTCACTTTATTTTGCATAATCCATAGATCATTCCTTTCAATCATTGTATTTATTAATGAAAAGCCTATCAACAATCTAAAATGGAGCATTAGTTCCTTAAATAAATGTAAATACACAATTTCTAATATTTAAAAAGTTAAATCAAGTGATCCAAATTGTTAAATGTACATTGACTAAAACTAGACAAAAAACAATTTTGATCTTCGTCAACTAAAACATGACTAAAGCTGTTAAATTTTTAAATGACTCTAGTGTGACAAAAACTAAAGATCATTTTCAACAAAAAGACTAAGCCTAAAACTTAGGTGGCTGCCAAAAACAACACTGGTTAGAAAGAACTTTTGGGCTCAATTTTTTTTTTACTAAACCTTTTTAATGTCTGCAAGTTTGAAAAATCATTGTCTTTGACTCAATACATGAATCAGGCGATGAGGGCTGTCAGCTCAAACATTGTGATACAAGATAATAGACTCTCAAACGTGCCAAATTCTAAGGTTGGTTGTGATATCTCTCCCACACTCACTCCATCACCGTCTGACACATACGCTCAAACACGCAGAAAACCTCCCAACCCTGTCCCTCCTTGATCTGCATGATTTTGAACTGGATGAGTTTACACTTACATATTCTAGGCTTCCACAGGGTTATCGTGTGTAGTGTAGGGTCTCTTTTTAGCAGCCGGCTTGAGTTTACAGCTCTGGGAAAACTCTGTAAGTCCTTTTTCTAAACTCTGAGACTTTCAGAGAGGAGTCTGTGCAAACCGCAGCCTGATGATTTGCAGTACTTGTCATTCTAGAGTGTAAAGACCATGCCAAGGAGATAAACCCAGTCTAAATAGACCAGAAACCGACACGCTAAGAGATTTAGTTGCTTTTGAACTCAAGCATTTGCATAAAACCCATCTGTAGAATTTTTTTAAGCCAGTGACGTGTAAATCTATGCCAAAGAACACTTTCTTTCCTCCAACTGACCCCTGTAATGACTAGTAACCAAAGCCTCTATAAAGTCTCACTGTTATATAGCTTTCTGTATGTTAGCCACTGGGGACGTATTCTTTCGAAATGGATTTACAATTTTAGTTTGTTGGGGTTAAAGTTTTAACCTTATAAATAGGACAAAGGACAGAGAGGCGGGACAGAGGTTAGTCCTACTGCTGGTGGAGTCAGACAGGCAATATAATCCTTAAAAATGCTTCCTATCAAGAATGTGTGCAATACTCACAACAAGCACTCCACTAAATATGTGACTGTAAATCGATATGAGTGATTGTGACTGTAAAATAGGATAATGGTGAGTAAGTTTAGTGCATTGTTGGACTGGAACCCTGTATTTTGGACTGGAACCCTGTCTGTGGCATACTCTTGCCTTAATGCTATGTGATTACTCAGAAATATTTTTGACATGTGAAATGACCAAAACAAAAATACTCATAGACCAATAATACATTGATCTTATAGCTTCTGGCCAGAAGTTTGTTTTGGTTCTGATAGGATAAGCATACCAACCACATACCCCACCTCCAAAATCAGTCCTTGAGGGCTGCAGTACTGCATATTTCAATTGCAACCCTACTCAAGTCTGAATACTACTCTGGAGAATAATAACATCTGGGTGACGTCAAAGTGATTCCAAATGTTTGACTGGTACTGAATTTGAACTAGCCTCTCTTAATGTTTTACGTGTAATGTCTTATACTAAATATATCTTGGGAAGTTAACAAGATAACATGTATCAAAGTTGTGAATGAAATAAAATAAACTGATTTAAATGTTGCAAATTAAGAGATAATGGAGAAAAAATACCCCAAAAAATAATTCAACCTCCTCTTTAAATCTTCAAAATAAAAAAACAGCTTGTTTTTTTTTAATTCATCTTTTTTTTACATGATTAATACGTATTTAATATTGTAGCTTTAACTCAAAATAAACTCATAGACGCACCTCTGAGTATCATAAACTTTGAGAAAGAGTTCATTTAGGAAACCAACAATCCACTGAGCATTCGCGAGATCGCCTCTCCTGTTTTTTTTTTTATTTGCCCTGGAACTTTGCCAACAAGTTTAACGTTAATACTAGCTTCCCCATTTCCCCGCTGATCTGTTCTGCAGGTGAGAGACTTTTCTTGAACTTGGACCTGTATTATTGCGATGACCAATGTCCTGATGGGATGAGATTTAGGGATGTCATCATTGTTCAGAAAAGGCAAAGTTCTATCAAGTTTTTTGTGCAATACTATAGTTACCATAGTTGAGGGCGATGTTTGTTTGAATGCTGTACATACCAAATAAAGTGCTAGAATCCATTGATTGTAGTGACTGTGGTGGGTTAAATATTGTCAGTTTAAAAATAGTAAAACTTGAGAGATTCCACAATATTAAGACTTACAAAATAAGTAGGTTGAACTCGAAAGATCCTCCCTAAATTAATAATAACAGTATAGAAATAAAAGAACACCCAACAATAGCAAACATTTTCTCTTCCGATAAATGTGACTAAAATGTATTTGACAAGCAAAACATTTTCAATGAAAAGAAAAATATAATTAGGGCAGCTGTTTTTAGATCAAATTAAGTTTTCCTAACTCACTTACATTAAAGTAAATGGTTTAGTTTAATTTATTCTAGTTGGAGATAGATATTTTGATGGAAAGTCTGCTTTCAATTTAACAGAGTTTTTTCAGTGTACTTAAGAGGATTAGAGTCACTGTAGAAAACAACTTTGGTGTTCTGAATATTAATTTTAGGATAAAAAACTGGAATCCAAAAAAATTCTGAAGAAAACTAAATCAGAATTCAGATTAAAATAACAATTCTGAGGGCAAGGGGGGTCTGAACTTACACTAAAATACATTAAAACGAACTAATTAATGCAAAATACACTATAAAACAATTGCTATATGTTTACTCTAACATCTTCTAAACGTTATTTACACAAAATTGCAATCTGCTGCTGTCCATCTCCAAATCACATTGGGGAAAGGCGGGATCTCGGTCCAAGCTACCAATCACATTCTTGAACGTCCCGTTTTACTAAAACTTTAAATAACAGTAAGAATTATTTATCTTCAATAGAATTAGAGAATAAACGCAGTCGACACTGGTATCCGGGTTAGCTGAATATTATGATAACATTGATGCCTTCTCTCACTCAAGGCTAATCGGTTTAATAAACCGGGATTAAACATCAGCTAAGCGCTCGTGTGCGCCGCGGGAAAACAGCGTCTCGCGAGCGCCTCTGACTGACTGACTGACTGACCTCTCGCGGGTTTGCTTCACAGTCTAAAGTCCTTTCAGCAATACCAAAAACAGCCCAGAAAAAAACATTTTACCAACCCAAGAGCTACTAAAACAACAAACTTAGTTTACCTAAGATATTACACCCAGTTAAACGAGCCAAAATAATCGGCATCTATGGCCACAGTTGGATTTTCTTTGCAGTTAAAGCTTGTTATAAACACTGACCTTTGGTTAGAGTCCCATTGACGAAGCGCGAGGAGGAGAATGATGCTGTCCCTTTTCCTTCTCTGTCCGGTTAGTTTTACGCGACAAAAGAAGGAGAGGAGAGAGACAGGACCCTCGCGGAGTGCCCGGATACGCCTCCTCGGCGTGAACGCGCATCTGTGTAGCGCCGGGATTTTGGATCGTGAACGCGCCCTGATGTATCTCGAGCAGACTTTAAAAATTGTCATGGAGCACTACACCTGGATTTAAAGTTTCTGATGTAGAGATGTAGGATATCTCTACACCATGCTTATCAGAAAAGGCAGAGTTTTGAATAAATATTTATTTTCTTTTAAACACAAATTTTGCTTCTTTACTGTGATGTCTGACGCAAGTCTGAAGGTCTGGCAACAATTAGCCCACCATTCCAACTCTTTGGAAAATTTCCCAGCCAACAAAAACAAAATCTTGATTTGCAGACCTTTTCATCTGTGCATGGCCTGTAATTATGTGGAGGAGATAGTTGAGACGGGAAAAAATCCATTTGTACATTATTTGCAAGGAAGAATGCATTTAAATCTAAAATGTTCGTCAACTTGACAGAATTTAATTTATCATTTATTATTTTGTCCCTTTTTAAAAGTTTTTATGGTAAGATACAACATATAAACATGAATTCTGAAAGATAAAATTAAGTTGAATCAAATTCGTATGTGTGAGCTTAATTGTCATAATTTTGAGGGTGTCATATGTGCGCCTTTTAAAAATCATAAAGGCAGTATTTATCATAAAAATGGGTGTACCCACTGTTCCTCCAGCTGCCATACTTCCGCCATGTCCCCTGATGGGTTTTTCTAGTTGGAACACGGAAAATCCACCCACTTCAAATATATATGTTTTTTTTTTACTATGGCTACACTTCCAGGTAAGTCAGCATGCGGGGTGGAAAGATGGAGCAGTGGTGGAGTTAGTTGTTCTGTAACTGGAAGGTTGGTGGAAGATCCCCTCCAGGTTCACTCTGCCATTGTGACCCTGGGGAAGCCACTTCACCCGCATTGCCCTGTATGAATAAGTGTGATTGGTGGAGGGGGATTTGTGGTGTTCAGGAGGCCGTTGGCACAGAATGGCAGCCACGTTCTGTCAGACTGCCCCAGGGCAGCTGAGGGCTACCAAGGTAGTTTATCGCCACCAGAGTGTGAATGTGGAGTGAATGAATAATGCTCTGATAATTGTAAAGCATCTTTAGGTGTTTAGAAAAGCACTAAAGAATCAATCAATTAATCAATCTCTTCTTTTTCTGTTCCCAATCTCCAGTTTTAGCCTCTTCGTTGCAGGGAGCCCCATTACCATGAGTGAATAGCCTTCAATTCACTTGAAGCATGAGGAAACCCCTTCAATTATGAGCAGCAAACGTAAACTCTGCTCAGGAAGCTCCCCCAGCTGGCTATGCCCTTCTAATTAAAAGGCAGCAGTGCTACCTGTTACCATCGTGCTGCCATAAATGTCGAAGCAGCTATGGCCCACTTACTCTGATTTTTGTATCTCTGCTAAGATTAGGGATTGAACCAAATATTTTTAGCTCTTCATTCTAATGCTAAACCAACTGAGCTTTAATGTAACATGCATGTTTACATAGTATAGCTTTTGGGATTTGGTACCTAGATACTAGTAGTACAGTAGTGAAGTTGTCAGTGACGCTGCCTCTCAGCCAGAAGGTTTCTAGTTCTAGCATTTCTGAGAGCCTCTCTAAGTAGGCTTTCAAGTGCATGTTTGCTGCAGGTGACTGATTTCCAGACACTCAAGTTTGTTAAAGATCCACAGATTAGTGACTCGACATGTAACCCTTCATGATGAATGAATATAATTTTTGGAAAAAAAACTAAAAATTAGTGTAAAAACTGTAAAGCATCTCATCGCTCTCTGTAAATTTAGAGCAGAGGGGAATCTGCCTTTCCAAAACAAGTGTGTATTTCTCTCGCTTCAACGCTTCTGCTTGACCTTGCATGAATTTGCGACCTCAAGCTGCAGTGGCATATTTTCCATTGTACATTTCCTTGTAACAGTGTTGGGACTGGAGGAGGGGTGTGTGTTAGAGGCGTTCCCCTCCCCATCACTCTCAGAAGAGCGGTTGCATCATGGGAAGGGGTTGCTGGAGAGAGGCCCGGCTTCTCTGATTACTTCCAGACCTCATCCAAGACTTTCAACACACTCAGACTCACAGAAATCCCCCGAATCATGCTCTCTTTGTGGAGTTCGCAAAAAAATTGTAAAGGCAAGCTTCAAAAGTTGTATTCTTAAATCTCTCACAGAAAAGAATCGAACAGCAGATGTAGATTTGAGTTACAAACAGATTTAACACAGATTTATCAGGGCTGATGTGAGTGATGTTAAAAATATCTGGTATTATGGGTTTTTAAAAATGACCTCTGAAGGAATTTTAAGGCATTTTATTTATTTAAGATATTCAACAAATTCAAACATATCACCTGAAACAAAAGTGGGTTATTTGTTTTGATAAAAAGTCAATAAAAATGCTTTTATTTAGCGCTTTTTTGCAGTTCAAAGCAGATTTACCCAGGTCTAATGAGTATTATGAGTTAAACAGGAAAGAGTTACATTAAGAGTTGAATGGCTTTACTATTTGGTAGCCTAAGGTACATTTTATAATGTAAGTTCCTCGTCCGCAAGGTCAGATACCACAGAAATAATAAATCTTAATTTGTTGTCGCTACTCAAATTTAACATTTACAATTTACCTATCATTAATTGAGCTTTCGACAGAATAATTTTTAGTAAATGTTTCTACGATTCCTGACAAGTGCTGGGATTTGCTTTTTTTTACAACTATGGTACGTGAGCTGAACAAACACTCATTAAGTGAAATATATAGAACCACCGATTTGTACAAATAACATAGACAACTTACATAAATGTGATTAATTGTATTATTTATGTATTGAGAATAATAAAACTAACAAAAGCATATAAACACTTTATTATTAGTATAGTTTGTAAAAGTGTTCTATTCAGTATATTATTGTGTTGTTATGCATTGTGACGAATGTACTGTCCTTTGCTTGCTACTAGAAATGCATTCAGTAAAAAGTGACTTAATAAGGAAAAGGCTTCACAGGATGCATGAAACAGCAAGTGACACTGGGTAGTTAAAGCCCTCTCTAATGTTATTTATATGCATTTAAACTATGCATCTCTGAGTCTCAACAGCTTTTATTTAGTTTAATGGCATTAACATTTCCAGCCAAAAATCTCTTTTCTACACTTCCATCTTTTTTCCTAATTTGGAAAAGTTAGTTTCATACTTCGAATGTTTTCAAGTGACCAAAAAGCTCTCATTGGTGAAAGACGACTTTAAGCTAGTTAAATAGTCAGCACATTTTCATTTTTGGATGTTAAAATATTTACCTGAATCTTTGAGGAGGACACATAAACGCCGCAGACTGTTGCTGGCTCTCGGGAAAATGAAGAGAGGAAAGAATGCTGTGACGGATAAACTGAGAAGAGGAGGAGGAGTTGCAGAACAGTGTGAACTCATCTTAGGAGGACACGAGACAAAACCAAGAGCACAGATAGCAATCTCAGAGTCTCGCTGTATAAAATAAAATGGCCATTTCAATAATAATTTCAGCTTTAGCAACTTTTTCAGTGTTAGTTATAGGTAATAGTAAATATTGTGAATTAATATAAACATACATGTTAGTTTGACAAAAAAACTGCAAAATGTTTAGTAACATTTTTAAGAACATTTTTTTAAAATGACTATGCTGCCCTCAGCTGCAACCAGCTTCCAAAAGATGAGTTAAACCTTTAGTCACATTTAAATCTAGACTAAAACACATCTATTTAAATGTGCGTTTACTGACCTCGCACTGCTCTCCAAACAGATCGTATTCTATGAATTTTAATGCGTATAACGTCTTATCCATTGCTTTTATCGCTGATTTGTTTTTATGAATGCTTTATTGCTTTGTTTTTTATTTTCCGGTAAAGCACTTTGAATTATCCTTGAGAACGAAAATGTGCTATAAAAATACAATTTCCTTGCCTTGCCTAATCGGACAAGGAACTTTTTAAAACAGCATAATATTCTGGTAGAAATAGAGTTTAGTTCCTAATGATATCAGTCTGGAACATAACATCTCATGATCCACTGGATTTAGTACATGAGAAGTGTCCAGCTTTGTTAGGAAAAATACTTAAACTCTGTGTGTGTTTTAGTCGAACTACAATGCTACGTTTAATTTCTATGTTAAGCTACGCTAAGGGTACTTTCGCAATATGTGGAGAGCAACACTTCCTGATGTTTTCATTAACAATGAAGACCTTCAATCAAACATTTATCGTGTTTGTTTTTAACATCGGTAAGTCTTAATCCAATATATTGCCTTAGAGAGAAATTCTGAGAGAGTTTATGCTAGGGCTGAGTGGTCTCTGCACAGGAAGTCAGTTATTGAAGTCGTTTCCTTGGGTTTTTTCTGAGCATGATTTGATCCACAAAATCAGCAGAGTGGCCAGAGATGACTCGTATAAATCAAATAGCTTGCTCTCTAAAGTGCTTTACATATGAACGAGCAATTCTGATCCAATAAAAGCATGTGGTTAGTAGTTAGAGTAAAAGTTAAGGCTCCAGAACAAAGAGACTGATTCATAAAGGATGGATAGATTAATACGTACCAAAATAAATAAAGTATTTTGTGATCCTTCATTTGTTTCACAAAGAAAAAAAAGGAAACAGGCCAAAAAATGTGATTTCAAAAGAAATACAGTGCATTGAAAACCATATCTAAACTATGCCTTCTGGAACAAAGGGAAAGTTGACATCTTGTTAATGTTTTTGGCTCCGTAAGCTCCTCCACACGTACCCGATACTTTTGAAAATGTAGTTTTGGTACTTTTGTAAACTGTCTGTCCGCAAATAAACAGATGGTAATTTTGAAAAAGCTGACCAAGGTGAAGTTGTGTTAAAATTCTGAGTACATTGTACAGCATAACCAGAGCATTCACTGGCGGAGCTGTTTTAGGGGAACGTTCAAATCTCTATAATTGCGTACTGAACAGTATGTACATAAACTTTATTCAGAAGAAAAGGTTTCACTACGTTAGTGAAGCAATACTCAAATACAATATGTCAAGAAATCTATAGCAGTAGCATTGCTTGAGTACTGAACAACTTATTTTTCAAGCTGCAATTGTGGGTGACTTCATAGAGCTGGATTTAACCGTAGCTATCATACTGAAAAAGATGAGATGTCAAATACACTTCAATAGACGGCTGATCAAGAATGTTCAAACTTAATTTGAGTAGTTCATACCTATACTATGTAGTATAGGGACTGTATGACCTTTGGGGAGGGATTACCCGCTGGTGGTAAAGAGATGGCAGAGAATTATTGTTTATCAAGGACATCACTATTATCTTTGTATGAGTTGCTTTGCCCAGACATAGATGGGGAGAAAACGCAGATGAGATTAAACTGAAACGGAAACTAGTTTAAAAGCTTGTGATTGGCCAGTACTTTGGGGTTAAGATTGATTGCTGCGCTTTTGGATCTCGTACTGTGTATAGTGTTTTAAGGGACATTTTTATGTGGATCGAAGTTTCAGCCTCAGACCTCACGCCCACAAAAGTTTAGTTCAGTCTTACAATCGTGATAAGATGTTTTTACTAGCTTTGTGCTCCTTTCATTTGATTATAGAAGATTGTTGTTTTATTCTCATTACTTTGTGTTATCTATGTGAAACGCCATTGGATTGGTTGTTTGTCATGTCAGTCAATCGGACTTGACCAAAAAAAGCTGTCAAAACCTTTCCTGAAGGTCTGGCTATGTGAGACTATGTGAACAGAGTAATATCCAGTACATCTGGACATTGGCAACATTCCACATGACAAAGAAAACCCTGCAAATCAAATTATGAATTTAATGACTCAGTTTAGGTACTGCTGCAGTAAAATACCTCTGAGCCTCTCCAAGTCAAGTGCTGGTGAAGTGATTAAGTTTTATAGCTCTTTTTAAAAGCCCATTTAATTCAGCTAGAGAAAAGGTCTTTTGTGCATGAAAATGAGCTGAAGTTATTTCAGTTTCAATCAAATGGGATTCGTTTTCAAACCCTTATACAGAGAAAAAAGGAGGTCACCTCAGAAGAGAAAAAGCAGTACATGAAACAATTTTAGAGAATGTTTTCGCAGGGCCTTCTGGGAGTGAGTCGGGGAACGAGACTGAGGGAGAGAAGGAAGAAAAGACGGAAGACTGAGAAACTTGCTATAAATTGCCTTGATGGGAAAACAAATAAATAAGAGAGGAGCATGGTTAAATCACCGAGGAGACACAGGACTGGCAGCCACAAAACCCCCAAATCCAAGCCAACCATTTTTCACTTAAATGAACTCAAAGGTTAAACTCCAAATAGTTACTATACAATCTATTCCATCACTTTTTTACAAGTGCTCATATTCAATGCTAATAAAAAAAAGTAAATGTATTTTTCAATAAGATTGTTTAAATTTCGATTATTTGCAGTTTGTTTCAAAAGTATTTCATCAATTTAGGTTTAATGTACATACTGTGCCGGAAACACACTGTGCCAACGCAAACATGATTCCTTAGCAATATTTTATATATAATCTACAAATAATCAACCAAACAGTTGGAAATGTCACATCATTGCATTCACAAATCCAATCTTTAACAAATTCTTTCTTGGTGAGATTTTACGAACTGAAAGCAGTCGTCCTTGTTCTCCATATGGCTGGATTTGTGGGAGTTTCCTTTTGCTCCTCTTGGAGGAAGTGAGGATCAGAGACAGTAGAGAGTGCTCCACTCTGGCTTCTAATTCAGTTGCTGTGAGTGAGGTAACGAACTGTGCTGTGCCCATTCTTGACTCTGCTCAAGAGGAAACTTGGTTGGAACACATTTGGGAGGACTTTTTGAACACAGTTATATATATATATCTCCTAGTCTCACAAATCGTAAGCAAAACGTTTAAGGTAATCAAAACACTACATAATGCCTTTGAACAAGAAATGTACAATACAGTACTTGGTAGTACATGCAGTTCTTACAATATTCTTTTGGTGTTTT